>OZ020194.1:39487478-39870478 GCA_963971165.1 Philopedon plagiatum
AAATACGTGATTTTCATAGTTTCTGGTTCCTTCGTTCTTAATAGGAAAGGAGCAATCGATAATTACATTTCGGTTTTTAACCATTTTTTTCATGACATCTCTACATTCGAATCACTCTGTATCTTTTCCTATCTAATTTCTTCCAACTTTTTCAACGCTATCCCATGGGGATATAATCAGGCTTTAAAATGAATCCCGAATGGGTGATCCTGGGCCGGATTTAGGGGGTAAAAACACATTTTTTCTGTTTTTTTTTCCATCAAAATTCATCTTTAAATGGCATTATTATGTATTATTTCTCTTATTAAACAGCTCTTTTTTTGTTTATTTTCTTCCCTTATCATCTGAGAACACTATACACTAAGTAAAATTGCATATTTTTTCGTTAAAGTTATAAATAAAGAGCTTTGTTTGCATCGGTGCAGGAAAAATTTTAAAAAGTACATATTTTAAATGGCTTGCCTTGGAGAAACAAATGAAACGGACTCTCTTTACATCGAAATTAAAATATGACCTGTCAAAATGTCATGAAAATACCAGTTTTTGTAGCGATATTGGAAGCTTCCTGAACCGATTTCTGCTTGAAATTTACCGGGCAAGGGAATTAGGGACCTTATACTTTCGGTAGAAAGACATTACATTTGATAAATTTGGCTTTAAAACCCAATTTTATCGATTTTCCGATAACGCTACAAGACATCATTGAAGATTCTAATATTGCGCTCAGTGGCATCGACAAATTTGTTATAATATCTAAAAATATGCATTTTATTTCCTAAGCATGAGCGTGTATACCTTTGGGCTAATATATTAATTATTATTAAATAATTGTAATTTAATTTTAGGGAAGTGAATTGATTCGGATCGTTTTAAAGCAAAGGGAACGATTCGAAAATACATTTTGTACCCTTCGGCAAGTGCGAGATTGTATATATGTATACAGGGTGTCCGAAAAGTCTTTGTATGCGCAAATATCTTTTTCATTAACACGAAGAAAATCTTAAATAAGCCTTATTTCAACGAAATCGTAAATTTTTTATTCCTTTGTGTGGTTGTTTATACAGGGTGGTGCAACCAAGATGGGGTGGACGATTGTGAGTAAACAGTAAGGAATTTCGAAAATTTTTTTTTTGGATATTATCGATTGTCAAACACGCTATGTTTTAAAATTATAGCCATAATACAGGGTGGTCCGAAAAAGTCGTGGCGAACCAAACTTGTATTTTTTAATTGGGACACCCTGTATATAATTGTTACAATTGATTCTCCTGTTCGTTACGATCATTTTGATATAGGGTTTATTGGGTCTAAAATTTATAGTAAGGGAATGGGACGCGGTTAAAGTTGAAAAAATGCTCACAGTTCGGCCATTTTAAAAAAAAAATTGAAACAGTTATGGAAAAACCAAGTATTCCATAAAACGTTACATATTCTTGAATACATTAATCGCTTGCAATTTGTTTAAAATTATTCACTGTTATACAGGGTGGTCAAGTTTTGCAAATACTCATTTTTTTTAAATGGAACACCCTATATATTTTATTTTCATGTTAAAGATAACATTACTAGCTTTCACAAAATACCATACATGATGCCTTTCTGACCAACAGTTTTTTAGTAAACTAGCCGTGAAAGCAAAGTTTCTTCATTCTAATACGATTATACTGAATTTACGTTGTTTATTATTAAATATCTAATATTAGGAGGCCATGACACTATCATAAATGAAACAAAAGATTGACGAATTTGTCAAACCTACTGCCGCACAATCCATTATTTACAAGTTAAGGGTAGGCGAGGTAAGAAAACTGAGACCCGAAATCTTTACATGTTTATTAAAGATATTTCAAAAAACAGAAAATATTGTTTTTAGGAAATGTAAAGTAATTAATAAAAATATAATTAATGTAATGTAATTAAACAAAGATAATCAGTTATCAGTATTATTAATAGTGTAAGAAAATTAATTAAGCAAAAACAGAACATCTTTTAAAATTATTTAGATATGTGTTATGTGTGATGTATCTGTTGTCAACCTAATTTAATATAAACAATTAAAAAAGCTCATAAAAGGTGTTCAACTAAACCACCATTTTGCTGAAGGCACATTTCGAGTCTATCCATAAGTGGAAGTTTCACTTTTCCCAAAGTCTGATCTGAAATGTTGCGAAAACTGTTTCTTATTCTTGTCTTCACATCTTTCACTGTGGTTGGAACCTCTTTATAGACTTCTTCTTTAACATGCCCCATAGAAAAAATCTAGTGGTGTGTCGGGTGATCTGGCTGGCTACTTAACTGGTCCACCTCGCCCAATCCAACGATCTGTCTTCCATTTATCGACAAAATATCTTACATTCCTGTGGTAATGCGGGGGCGCTCCATCATGTTGAAACCATAAGGATCCCCTTACCATTAAAGATAAATCTTCAAGCAATACTGGCAACTCGTTTCTCAAAAAGTTGTTTATAACTGGTTTATTAATTACCTTACATTTCCTAAAAACAATATTTTCTGTCTTTTGAAATATCTCTAATAAACATGTAAAGGTTTCGGGTCTCAGTTTTCTTACCTCACCTACGCTTAACTTGTAAATAATGGATTATGCGGCAGTAGCTTTGACAAATTCGTCAATCTGTTGTTTCAATTATGATAGTGTCATGGCCTCCTAATATTAGATATTTAATAATAAACAACGTAAATTCAGTATAATCGTATTAGAATGAAGAAACTTTGCTTTCACGGCTAGTTTACTAAAAAACTGTTGGTCAGAAAGGTATCATGTATGGTATTTTTTGAAAGCTAGTAATGTTATCTTTAACATGAAAATAAAATATATAGGGTGTTCCATTTAAAAAAAATGAGCCCCGGGCGTATTTGCAAAACTTGACCACCCTGTATAATAGTGAATAATTTTAAACAAATTGCAAGCGATTAATGGATTCAAGGATATGTAACGTTTTATGGAATACTTGGTTTTTCCATAACTGTTTCAATTTTTTTTTAAAATGGCCGAACTGTGAGCATTTTTTCAACTTTAACCGCGTCCCATTCCCTTACTATAAATTTTAGACCCAATAAACTCTATATCAAAATGATCGTAACGAACAGGAGAATCAATTGGAAAAATTATATACAGGGTGTCCCATTTAAAAAAATACAAGTTTGGTTCGCCACGAGTTTTTCGGACCACCCTGTATAATGGCTATAATTTTAAAACTTAGCGTGTTTGACTATCGGTAATATCCAATAAAAAAATTTTCGAAATTCCCCACCGTTTACTCACAATCGTTCACCCCATCTAGGCTGCACCACCCTGTATGTTTGTATGTATACAGATTGTCCATCTGTATCTTTGCCATTAGTACGAAGATAAACTTAGGTAACTGAGTTTTCAAGAAAATCGAAAATATTTAAATTACTGTGTCGTGTTGTGTTTGTATTGCTATGTATGTATACAGGGTGTCCGAAAAGTCTTTATATGGACAAATACCTTTGCTATTTGGACAAATATAAACTTACTTGTCGGATTTAAAGCAAATCGTGTATATTTGCATTTCTATGTGTACGGAGATATATGTCTGTATACAGGCTGTCCAAAAAGTCTTGGTTGGAGCAAATACTCCTAGTAATACCAGGATAAATGTAATTAAACCGGATTTCATGCAAATCGATTAAATTTGTTTTTATGTGTTGTATATATGTATACAGGGTGTCCGAAAAGTCTTGGTATGGGACTCCTATTATTACTTAGATAAACTTTATTAGGTCGGATTTCACGCAAATCAAATATATTTGTATTAATATGTGTTTATGTTTGTATGTATGTATACAGGGTGCCCGAAAAGTCTTGATATGAGCAAATACTTCTACTAGTAAAGCCAAGCTCATGCTATGAAATGCACCGGAATCCATAAAAAAACGTCCAGTCTATCGATTACATGCATATTCCAAGCCGAAACTGGTCCAGGATCTTTCCAATATCGGTAGAAAAACAGGATATTTTGACAGGATATATTTTATTTCGATGTAAGGCGTCATCTGTTCAATTGTTTTTTTCCATGGCATGGTTTAACATTCGCACTTTGTAGAAAATTTTCTTGCCCTGATAGAATAAATTTATTTATTTATAACTTTAACCAAAAAATATGCAATTTTAATTAGTGTGAAGTGTTCTCAGATGATGAGGGAAGAAAATAAACGAAAAAAGAACTCTTAGATAATAGAAATAATATATAATAATGCCTTTGAAAGATGAATTTTGGTTGAAAAAAAATAGAAAAAATGAGTTTTTACCCCCTAAATCCGGTCCTGGATCACCCATTCGGGATTCATTTTAAAGCCTGATTATATCCCCACGGGATAGCGTTGAAAAAGTTGGAAGAAATTAGATAGGAAAAGATGAAAAAATCGTAAAAAATAGAAATTTAATCGTCGATTGCTCCTTTCCTATTAAGAATGAAGGAACCAAAAAATATGTAAATGACGTATTTCGGCGAGCTCTTTCCGGTGCGGCACATGGGATTTCGATTTGAATCCATTTTCACCCCGAAAGAAAATAAAATCCGTCAAAAATTTGCATGAAAAATCGTAATTTCCAGTTTTTCCAAAATTTTGCCAATTTCCAGTCATTCTAGGTATAGGTAAATGTATCGCAAAAAGAAAGTATTTGAGATTCTCTAGTTTTACGTTATAATCCGTTTTTCTGTACGACGTTCCGGCTTCGACTTATTCAGTGCCAAAGTGGCGTCTGCAAACGACATTTTTCGACATAAAAAAATTCAAAAGAATTACTTCCCATTTTCCGAATACCGCCAGTTTCAATAGGGTTCTGAAGCTCCCGGTCTTCCACAACCTCCGAAAATTTAAATCGAATTAATTAAGTTTTGCGACCTGTAATCGATCCCATAGGAAATCGCTGAAATTTCGACTTTGACGTTTAATAACTCCGAAACAGAACACCCTGTATAACCGAATTTTTTACCGAAGCTAGTCGAAATATCCCTCTATTAACCCAGAAAATTTGGTTGCTCCCCCTCTAACTGTTTTCGAGAAAAAAAATTGAAAAGTGAAAATGTCGAAACGGACGACAACATACGGCCATACACACATTTTTCTGACCAACGGCTCGGTATAGAGACCGACCCGGAACGGGCGGTCTCAACTAGGGTGCATAGACCGCCTAATCGCCCCCCGAGGGGGCTCCATAAAGTCGGTAATATCATCATTGTCATGCCCTGAAAGTTTCGTGTTTCTAGAGCATGTATTAAGGAAGATATCACACTCCTTCGGACTGATGATGCAGAATAGACCGCCCTTCGTAACCGTGTCGCTACACACATACAAAGACCACACGTAGAAACTATTTTTGCCAACAAAAAACTCATACCAAGACTTTTCGGGCACCCTGTATACATACATACAAACATAAACACATATTAATACAAATGTATTCGATTTGCGTGAAATCCGACCTAATAAAGTTTATCTAAGTAATAATAGGAGTATTTGCCCATACCAAGACTTTTTGGACACCCTGTATACATTCACACTAACACCCACACGTTTAAATAGGAATATAGTCGATTTACTTAAAATCCGAATTAAGTAGGTTTATCTCGGTACTAGTAGATGTATTTGCCCATACCAAGTCTTTTCGGACACCCTGTATACATACATACAAACATAAATACATATTAATACAAATATATTCGTGTTTCGTCCTCGATTACGCTGTAGATATTAATTTGTGTGTGTTTGTACAGTTAATTATATTATTTTCTGAAATTTGCTACATATATGAATTCATTTTCTATTCTAAAATATATTAAGATAATTACCCTAAATTTTGTGTCTCCTTGCATTCAAAATTACGGGTTTTCATAAATTTGCTAATCGTTCAGGCTTTTACAATTATACTTTCTCGACCTTCCTACTATACTTTCCCATTTCCTGCTTTCCTACTATTTTACCGTCCCTCGTACCTACTTACTCCCGGTAGTACTACAACGTGTGGTACGCGACGACGCGGGAAGGAGATAGCCAGATGGCAGAGAGAGAAGAGAACGAAACGAGACTCGGCAAGAGACTGTGCGTTCGGAGTGCTCCCAAATCTCCCGCTGTTTTACCCTCTTCCCTGATGTTTCCCTAAGGTAAGTCGAATTGCTATCAATAAATTTTATATTCTGATTGTATTTACGTTACAAAAGATTACCGGACTGGAAAGGTGATTTCTATCCGTGAGGAAGTCTAAATAAGAGATCTGCGTATCAGCGTAACCTATGAATTTACAGTCTTTATAAGGGTGGCTAACAGCGCCCCATCCATTGGTCCTTCTCCCCAGATACGTTTTATTAGTCTTAAAGTTTGGACTTTCTTATCGTTGGGTTCACCTTTTCAATTCTGTGATTTACAATTTAATTTTGAATGCAAATCTAACGATCTTACTGGGAAATTGCGATTTTCTTCTACTTTACAAATTAGTTACTACTTTGCTTATTTGCTAATTCGCTTATTGCTATTTTGTCACACTTTGGTGCTACTTGCATGGTATTCGCCGATAAGTCTGTGAATTTTACTTCTATGTACTAATATTATACTTTTGCTGTACCTACTTTATTACTATACTTTACTGCTTTTGCAGTTTATCTGGCGAATATTAAGCATACATATTTCAAAATTACATAAATTAATTTTTCGTTTCTTTCAATAAATACCGCAAATTTTACCGCATTAATATTTACAGCGTACAAAATTTGTGTCACGTTAGTACCAAAAGCCGGTTGCACCTTTGCAAAAAGAGGTTCTCTTATCAGTTCGTTAAAATATTTCCAACCTTTGGTTATTTTTTTATACGCCGAAACTGATACTCCTTTACTTATTTTAAACGGTAAATAAAATACGTTGTCCTTTTCCTAAAAGGTATAACTTACGAATTACCGGGGCACTCTGAAAATTATTTAATGAAAATTTTTTCTTTCTAATTTTCAAACAATTTTTTATGCTTTAGGGATTATATTTGCATACATACAAAATACATTTTGTAATTATTTACTCCAGTTTACCTATTATTCTTACATTTGCTTAAAAATGTCCGACAATAAAATTTTAAAAGCGAAAGCTCTAAGGCAAACTGCCATTTTACAATTGTCTTTGATTATAATTATTGACGCCGCTAAATTAGCTAAAACTGATGAAGCTGAATTAAATCCTTTTAAAATCCGTTACAGAAGCCTTAGCAAAATCATGAAAGATTTTGAAAAACATAATAATAGTTTACTTGCTTCGCTTGCCGCAAAACCCGAAGACCTCAAGGTTGAGGAAAAAACGGGAATTGATTTTGCTAAACGCTGTCACGAGATAGAGACAATTTATTACGAATTGTTTGAGTTAGAAGATAATGGCGTCTTAGATACTTCGATTCACCCTCCTTTCTCTCCACATAGGAATCAAAATTCAAATTTACGCGAATATGCGATTTTACCTAAAATCACATTACATACTTTTAACGGAGATATTGCGAGCTTTCCTACTTTCAACCAAACCTTTTTAACATTAATACATACTAATCGAACTCTAACTAATATAGAAAAGTTTAATTATTTGCTGTCTTCGTTGGAAGGTCCACCTTTAAATTTAATTTCTGACATTCAAGTTACGGATGATAACTACCTTATTGCTTATAATACAATAATTGAGAGATATAACAATAAACGTTTGCAAGCTTTTACCCACTGGAAAGCTATCGAGGAATACCCTCGTTTAATGTTTGAGAATATAGCTGGATTAAGAAATCTGTTAGATACCTTTTCAAAGAATTTAGCTGCTTTACAAAATTTAAAATTTGATACAAGTCGATGGGACTTTATATTAGCCTACATGATCCTTGATAGGTTGGACCCTTCAACAAGAAAATCCTTTGAACAACAACACGCTTCAAATGACGTCCCCAAATATGACGTAATAAAAGTTTTCCTTCAAAAATATTGCATTGCTTTGGAATCTGTTCCACAAAAACCGAAACCTGCTTCTAATTCGTCTAATTTAAAATCTAGTTTTGTGAACTCCCCTCGTAGTTTTCACAATCGACCTGAATGTAACCGAAGTCAAAAAAACAAATCTGCATTTTTCGTAAATAGTCCGTCAAACAGTAATACGTGCTTTTTATGCAAGAACAATCATATAATTTATAGATGTCCTGTTTTTTCTGCAAAATCTGTTCAACAACGTTTTGATCTTATAAAAGAACAAAAGGCGTGCGTTAACTGTCTTGCAACTAGGCACACGGTAACCCGCTGTACTTCAGAAAAGCGCTGTCGTTCTTGTCATCAAAAGCATCATACTATGCTTTGTTTTAGACAAAATATAATGGCCGATTCTAGTAATCATTCGGATTCCGGGCCATCTAACTCAGATTTTCAAAATAACTTCACTACGGTAAATTCTGATTCGGCCGTATCTGTCAAAACTTCCACAGTAGGGATGTTAATTAATGATCATGAAGTTTTATTATCCACCGTTTTACTAAAAATTAAAGATTCCTTTAATACGTGGCATACGGTTAAGGCCATTCTTGACAGTGGAGCTCAGTCTTCATTTATAAGCAGAAGCCTTGCCAATAAATTATCTTTGCCAAAATTTAAAATTGCTATGTCATTGCAAGGATTAGATTCCATGCGTACAACAGCAAAATTGGGAATGCATTGTGCTATTTCTTCCGTTTATGATCAAAATATTTCATTTGATTTAGACGCAATTATTCTCGACAAAATTTGTGACGAGATACCTGCTGTTTATTTTTCTAAAGAAAATTTTCCCTTTACTTCAAATTTATTACTGGCTGACCCCAATTTTGCTGAAAAATCTAAAATTGATATTTTACTAGGAAATGATGTATTTCCATACATTTTAAAGGATGGCAGACTTAATAACGGTCCAGACCAACCGGTTTGTGTTAACACTATATTTGGCTGGACTTTAATGGGTAAAACTATCTTTAATCCTACTAACAAAGTAATTAAATCTTTCTTTACTACTTCAGTTTCAAGTTGTGAAACAATTAATGATACTTTACAAAAGTTCTGGAAACTTGAAGAAGTTCCAGAGGTCAAAGTTCAGTCCCCTGAGGACGAATATTGTGAGAACCATTTTTCTCAAACAACTACCAGAACGGAATCGGGTAGATATGTTGTATCATTGCCCTTTAAAATTACTGCACCCGATTTCGGCGATACTTATAGTGTTGCTTTACAAAGATTTTTATCTCTAGAAAAAAGGTTTTTAAAAAATGAAAATTTTTACCAGTCTTACAGTGACGTAATACATGATTACTTAGATAACGGACACATGGAGATTGTTCCTAAACCTCCTCTTACTGATATACCAAATTACTTTTATATTGCTCATCATGCGGTTTTCAAAAAGGATTCTACTAGTACACCTATTCGGGTGGTCTTTGATGCTAGCACTTGCGCCACTAGTAAACCCTCTTTAAATCAAGCTATGTATACGGGGCCTAAACTACAAAGGGACCTGGTAAATATTTTACTTAATTTTAGATTGCATAAATATGTTTTTACTTGCGATATAAAACAAATGTTTCGAATGATCTTGGTAGTTCCTAAAGATAGAATTTATCAAAGAATATTGTGGCGTTTCTCACCCAATGAACCTATTTCTCATTATCAGATTAATGTTGTTACTTTCGGGATTGTTTGCAGTCCATATCTTGCTATCAGAACATTATTACAACTAGCAGATGACTATACAGATATTCCATTAGCATCAGAAATTTTAAAAACCTCAACTTACGTAGACGATATAACAGGTGGTGCCTCTAATCCTGAACAATTAATTTTAATAAAAAATCAAATATTTGAGCTGTTATCACGGGGTGGGTTTGACGCTCGAAAGTGGGCGAGTAACTGCCCAGAGTTGCTTAGAGATTTGCCAGAACACCTTGTATTGAATAAAGATATTTCTTTTGATATGGAGGGCAATAACACTTTAAAAATCTTGGGACTACAATGGGACCCAGTCTCAGATGTTTTTCGTTATACATGTTCAAATTTCCATAACGAATGTACTAAACGTACAATGCTGAGTGAACTCGCTCGAACTTTTGACCCTATTGGGTATTTGACTCCTATTACTATATTTGTTAAAATGCTTATACAAGTATTGTGGTCACTTGGGATCGATTGGGATGAAAAACCGCCAAGAGAGGTCGTAAATAAGTGGGACAAATTTAAATCAGAGTTGCATTTCTTAAATACTTTAAAAATTGATCGTGAAATAAATATTACCGACTCAATTTCTTCAGAATTATTTGGATTCTGTGATGCGTCAGAACGCGCCTACTGTGGGGTGATTTATATACGCGTTCTTTTTCCTGATAATATATATAAAACTTACCTTGTGTGTGCTAAGTCAAAAGTTAGTCCTCTTAAAAGTCTAAGTTTGGCCAGATTGGAGCTCTGTGCAGCTGTTTTACTTGCAAAACTAATGTTTTACATTTTGGAGGTTTTTTCACAAAAAATACATTTTAAAAAATATTTTGCCTTTACTGACAGTTTAGTTGTTCTGAACTGGATTAGGAGTTCACCACACCGGTGGAAAACTTTTGTGAGCAACAGAGTGTCTTATATACAGGAAAGGCTTGCACCAAATTTGTGGTCACATGTGCCTTCTGAACTCAACCCTGCAGATTGTGGCAGTAGAGCATGTTTCTCTCAGAGCTCACGAATTTTTCCCTCTGGTGGGCTGGACCAGATTTCCTGCTTCAAAATCGGAATGACTGGAATTTTTCAGAATTTTCGATAAATAAATTTACCGATGTTTCCCATGAAACAAAGAAAATTTACTGTGACTACATTTGTTTCTTTAAATTTTATTGATTTTCTTTTCGACAAATTTAGTTCGCTTTCTAAGGTCAAGCGAATAATTGCATATATTTTAAGAGGCGTAACTATATTTAAGAATTGCAAACAAAAAAATAATATACACTATCCGCCACATCTGACTCTTCTGGAATTGCACAATACATTGCTATTTCTTACCAAATATACTCAGTCAACTTACTTCGCTTCAGAAATAGTTTTACTAAAAAATAACAAGCCTCTACCAAAATATTTACAAAAATTAAAGCCATTCATTGACAAAGATGGGTATGTACGGGTAGGTGGCCGTCTATTCATTCTGATTTGCCTTATAAAAACAAGTTTCCTTTACTTTTGCCTGCAACTGCAAAATTTACTGACTTACTTATTTATGATATACATTATACATACTTACATTGTGGTATACAGACCACTCAGTATTTACTTTTTCAAAATTTCTGGGTCATATCTGCTAAGAGGGCTATTCGAAAAGTTATACATAAATGCCATACGTGCTGGAGGATAAACCCTAAACCCTATCAACCCCCTATGGGTGATTTGCCTAAATTTAGAGTTTCTGAATTTCCTAAAGCATTTACTAATTCCGGATTAGATATGTGTGGACCTTTTCCAATTACTATCGGTAGACTCAGGGGCGCCAGAGTTCACAAAGCCTATATCTGTCTTTTTATTTGCTGTAGTACAAAGGCAGTACATCTCGAATTGGTATCCGACCTCTCTACTGAAGCTTTCTTGGCAGCTCTACGCCGTTTTGTTGCCAGACGAGGCAAAATCTTAAATCTTTATTCGGATTGTGGCACCAACTTTATCGGTGGAGACAAATATTTACGCCAAATATTTGAAGATTCTGCTAAAAGCGAGGCAATAATTTGGCATTTTAACCCCCCCTCTGCCCCATCTATGGGAGGCATATGGGAGGCTAACATCAAATCGGTTAAGTCTCACTTGATAAGAGTAGTGGGCTCGCAAGTGCTAACATACGAAGAACTTAATACAGTTATTGTCCAAATAGAAGCTGTTCTCAATTCGAGACCCTGTGTCCAATAAGTTCAGATCCTTCTGACCTGGCAGTCCTTACTCCAGGCCATTTTTTAACATTAAAACCACTTACTGCTTTACCCGATCCCGACACTGTAAGTTTACAACTAAATCGCCTTACAAGGTGGCAACTTTTGCAAAGGATGCACCGTGATTTTTGGAATCGCTGGCACAGAGAGTACCTTCACACTTTGCAGCAAAGAGCCAAGTGGCACGATCCAATTAATCCGGTGGTGCCTGATACCTTGGTTGTCATAAAAGATGAAAATAATAATCCTTTAAATTGGGTACTAGGTAGAATTGTGGAGGTATTCCCTGGTCACGATGGGATACCTCGGGTTGCGACGGTGAGGACGGCTAAGGGTGCTCTCAAGAGACCTTTGACCAAACTGTGTCCCTTACCCTAAATTAAACTTATATTTTCTCTATGAAAACCCATATGTTTTCATGGGGGTGGGGATGTTTCGTCCTCGATTACGCTGTAGATATTAATTTGTGTGTGTTTGTACAGTTAATTATATTATTTTCTGAAATTGCTACATATATGAATTCATTTTCTATTCTAAAATATATTAAGATAATTACCCTAAATTTTGTGTCTCCTTGCATTCAAAATTACGGGTTTTCATAAATTTGCTAATCGTTCAGGCTTTTACAATTATACTTTCTCGACCTGCCTACTATACTTTCCCATTTCCTGCTTTCCTACTATTTTACCGTCCCTCGTACCTACTTACTCCCGGTAGTACTACAACGTGGTGGTACGCGACGACGCGGAAAGGAGATAGCCAGATGGCAGAGAGAGAAGAGAACGAAACGAGACTCGGCAAGAGACTGTGCGTTCGGAGTGCTCCCAAATCTCCCGCTGTTTTACCCTCTTCCCTGATGTTTCCCTAAGGTAAGTCGAATTGCTATCAATAAATTTTATATTCTGATTGTATTTACGTTACAAAAGATTACCGGACTGGAAAGGTGATTTCTATCCGTGAGGAAGTCTAAATAAGAGATCTGCGTATCAGCGTAACCTATGAATTTACAGTCTTTATAAGGGTGGCTAACAGCGCCCCATCCAATTCGATTTGCGTGAAATCCGACCTAATAAAGTTTATCTAAATAATAATAGGAGTATTTGCCCATACCAAGACTTTTTGCACACCCTGTATACATTCACACTAAGACCCACACGTTTAGATAGGAATATAGTCGATTTACTTAAAATCCCACTTAATTAAATTTATCTTGGTACCTACTAGTAGAAGTATTTGCCCATACTAAGACTTTTCGGACACCCTGTATACTCATATACAACACAAATAGAAACAAATATAATCGATTTGCCTGAAATTCGGTTTAATTACATTTATCCTGGTACTACTAGGAGTATTTGCTCCAACCAAGACTTTTTGGACAGCCTGTATACAGACATATATCTCCGTACACATAGAAATGCAAATATATACGATTTGCTTTAAATCCGACAATTAAGTTTATATTTGTACAAATAGCAAAGGTATTTTCCCATACAAAGGCTTTTCGGGCAACCTGGATACATACATACCAACACAACACAACACGACACATAATAATTAAAATATTTTCGATTTTCTTGGAAACTCAATTAAGTTTATCTTCGTACTAATGGCAAAGATACAGAGCAAACAAAGACTTTTTGGACATTCTGTATACATACATACATTTAAACAATCACGCAAAGGAATAAAAAATTTACGATTTCCTTTAAATAATACCCAATTAAGTTTATCTGCGTGCTAATCACAAAGATATTTGCTCATACAAAGACTTTTCGCACACCCTGTAGACATATATACAATCACCCACTTGCCGAAGGGTACAAAATGTATTTTCGAATCGTTCTCTTTATTTTAAAACGATCCGAATCAATTCATTTCCCTAAAATTAAATTAAAATGATTTAATAATAATTAATATATTGGCCCGCTCATGCTTTGGAATTGAAATGCATATTTTTGGATATTATAACAAATATTTCGATGCCACTGAGCGCATTATTAGAATCTTCAATGATGTCTCGTAGCGTCATCGGAAAATCGATAAATTTGGTATTTAAAGTCAAATTTATCAAATGAAATGTCTTTCTACCGAAAGTATAAGGTCCCTAATTCCCTTGTCCGGTAAATTTCAAGCCGAAATACGTTCAGGAAGCTTCCAATATCGCTACAAAAACTGATATTTTCATGACATTTTGACAGGTCATATTTTAATTTCGATGTAAAGAGAGTCCGTTTCATTTGTTTCTCCAAGGCAAGCCGTTTAAAATATGTACTTTTTAAAATTTTTCCTTCACCGATGCAAACAAAGCTCTTTATTTATAACTTTTAACGAAAAAATATGCAATTTTACTTAGTGTAGAGTATTCTCAGATGATAAGGGAAGAAAATAAACCGAAAAAGAACTGTTAAATCGGAGAAATTGCCATTTAAAGATGAATTTTGATTGAAAAAACAGAAAAAATGAGTTTTTACCTCCTAAATCCGGTCCTGGATCACCACTTCGGGATTTGTTTTAAAGCCTGATTATATCCCCAAGGGATAGCGTTGAAAAAGTTGGAAGAAATTAGACAGGAAAAGATACAGAGTGATTCGAATGTAGAGATGTCATAAAAAAAAACTTAAAAAATCGACATTTAATCGTCGATTGCTCCTTCCCTATTCCGAATGAAGGAACCAAGAAATATGAAAACTACGTATTTCGGCGAGCTCTTTCCGATAAGGCACATGAGACTTCGATTTAAATCCATTTTGACCCCCAAAAAAATTAAAAACCGTCAAACATTTGCATGAAAAATCGTAATTTCCAGATTTTCCCTAATTTTTCCAATTTCCAGTCGTTTTAGGTATAGGTAAATGTATTGCAAAATGAAAGTATTTCAGATTCTTTAGTTTTACGTTCAAAAACGTTTTTCTGTCCGATGTTCCGGCTTCGACTTATTAAGCGCCAAAAATGGCTCTGCAAAGGGCATTTTTCGACATAAAAAAATTCAAAAGAATTACTTCCCATTTTCCGAATACCGCCAGTTTCAATAGGGTTCTGAAGCTCCCGGTCCTCCACAACCTCCGAAAATTTAAATCGATTTAATTAAGTTTTGCAACCTGTAATCGATCCCATAGGAATTCGCGGAAATTTCGATTTTGACGTTTAATAACTCCGAAACGGAACACCCTGTATAACTGAATTTTTTATCGAAGCTAGATGCGCTATCCCTCTATTAGCCCAGAAAATTTAATTGCTTCCCCTCTAACCGTTTTCGAGAAAAAAAATTGAGAATGTGAAAATGTCGAAAATGACGGCAAGCAACGAACATTTTTTTCCAAGCAGGGGGTATATAGACCGAGCCTGAAAGGCGGTCTATAACTAGCCCGCGTAGAGCGCCTAATTGCCCCCCGAGGGGGCTCTATAAGGTCGGTAATATCATCATTGTCATGCCCTGAAAGTTTCGTGTTTCTAGGCCATGTATTAAGGAAGATATCACACTCCTACGGACTGATGATGCAGAATAGAGCGCCCTTCGTAACCGTGTCGCTACACACATACAAACACCACACGTAGAAAGTATTTTTGCCAACAAAAAACTTTTCGGACACCCTGTATACATACATACAAACATAAACACATATTAACACAAATGTATTCGATTTGCGTGAAATCCGACCAAATAAAGTTTATCTAACTAATGATAGGAGTATTTGCACATACCAAGACTTTTTGGACACCCTGTCTACGTTCAAACTAACACAGACACGTTTAAAGAGGAATATAGTCGATTTATTTAAAATCCCAATTAAGTAATTTTATCTCGGTATTAATAGAATTATTTGCCCATACCTAGACTTTTCGGACACCCTGTATACATACATACAAACACAAACACATATTAATACAAATATATTCGATTTGCGTGAAATCCGACCTAATAAAGTTTATCTAAGTAATAATAGGAGTCCCATACCAAGACTTTTCGGACTCCCTATATACATTCAAACTAACACCCACACGTTTAAATAGGAATATAGTCGATTTAATTAGGTTTATCTCGGTACTGGTAGAAGTATTTGCCCATACCAAGACTTTTCGGACACCCTGTATACATATATACAACACATATAAAAACAAATATAATCGCTTTGCATGAAATCCGGTTTAATTACATTTATCCGGTACTACTAGGAGTATTTGCTCAAACCAACACTTATTGGACAGCCTGTATACAGACATATATTTCCGTATACATAGAAATGCAAATATATACGATTTTCTTTAAATCCGACAATTAAGTTTATAGTTGTACAAATAGCAAAGGAATTTGTCCATACAAAGACTTTTCGGACATCCTGTAGTGTACATACATGCAAACACAACAAACACGACACAGTAATTTAAATATTTTATATTTTTATATTTTTGCGATTGAAAACCGGCTCAGTTACGTTTATATTCGTACTAATTGCAAAGATGTTTGCGCATACAAAGACATTTTGGACATTCTGTATACATACCAACATATAAACAGCCACACAAAGGAATAAAAAATTTACTTTTTCCATGAAATAAGACTCATTTAAGTTTTTCTTCGTTCTAATGACAAAGATATTTGCGCATACAAAGACTTTTTGGTCATTCTGTATACATACAAACATAAACAACCACACAAAGGAATAAAAATTTACGATTTCCTTGAAATAAGGCTCAATTATTCTTCTCTTCTTGCTAATGACAAAGATATTTGCGCATACAAATACTTTTCGGACACCCTGTAGACATATGTACAACCATTCACATGCCCGAAAGGTATAAAATGTGTTTTCGAATCGTTCTGGTTACTTTAAAACGATCCGAATCAAGTCATTTCCCTAAAATTAAATTAAAATGATTCAATAATAATTAATATATTGTCCCAAAGGTATACACGCTCATGGTTAGAAAATAAAATGCATATTTCTGGATTTTTCGAAGCCACTGAGCTCCATATTAGAATCTTCAATGATGCTTTGTAGCGTCATAGGAAAATCGATTAAAATGGTATTTAATCGGTATATTATGAAATGAAATGTCTTTCTACTGAAAGTATAAGGTCCCTAATTCCCTTGCCCGGTAAATTTCAAGCCGAAGTTGGTCCAGACTGTTTCCAATCTCCCAAGAAAAACTGGCATTTTTGCGACATTTAGACACATATTTTAATACGTTTTTCCGTATAAAACTGATTTTGACATGCATTTGCATGGTCTGAGAAAAATTTAAAAAATTCGTATTTAATGCTTAAATCGTCCAATGAAATGTATTGTAACTAAAAATATAAAGTCCGTTTTACCTTTGCCATGTATATTTCAAGCCGAAATCGGTCCAGGAAGCTTCCAATATCGCTACAAAAACTGTTATTTTCATGACATTTTGACAGGTCATATTTTAATTTAGATGTAAAGAGAGTCCGTTCAATTGTTTTTTCAAGGCCAGGCCTTTAATATATGCACTTTTTAAAATTTTTCCTGCACCGATGCAAAAAAAGGTATTTATTTATAACTTTAACGAAAAATATGGAATTTTAATTAGTTAGAAGTGTTCTCAGATGATAAGGGATGAAAATAAACCAAAAAAGAACTGTTAAATCGGAGCAATAATATGTAATAATGCCTTTTAAAGATGAATTTTGATGGAAAAAAACAGAAGAAATGAGTTTTTACCCCCTAAATCCGGCCCAGGATCACCCATTCGGGATTCATTGTAAAGCCTGATTATATCCCCAAGGGATAGCGTTGACAAAGTTAGAAGAAATTAGATAGGAAAAAATACAGAGTGATTCGAATGTAGAGATGTCATGAAAAAAAATGGTCAAAAATAGAAATTTAATTATCAATTGCTCCTTTCCTATTACGAATGAAGGAACCAAAAAATATGGAAACTACGTATTTCGGCGAGCTCTTTCCGATAAGATACATGAGATTTCGATTTGAATCCATTTTGACCCCCCGAAAATTTGAAAACCGTCAAACATTTGCATGGAAAATTGTAATTTCCACTTTTTCTCAAATTTTTCCAATTTCCTGTCGTTTTAGGCATAGATAAATGTATTGCAAAAAGAAAGTATTTGAGATTCGTTAATTTTAAGTTCAAATACGTTTTTCTGTCCGAGGTTCCGGCGACCGAGTTATTTGGTGCCAAAGAGGGGTCTGCAAACGCCATTTTTCGACATAAAAAAATTCAAAAAAATTACTTCCCATTTTCCGAATACCGCCAGTTTCAATAGGGTTCTGAAGCTCCCGGTCCTCTACAACCTCTGAAAATATAAATCGATTTAATTAAGTTTTGCGACCTGTAATCGATCCCATAGGAATTCGCGGAAATTTCGAATTTGACGTTTTATAACTCCGAAACGGAATACCCTGTATAACTGAATTTTTTTACCGAAGCTAGACCCGCTATCCTTCTATTAACCCAGAAAATTTGAATGTTCCACCTGCAACCATCTCGGAGAAAAAAAATTGAGATTGTGGAAAAACCCGATTCCCCAACCCACGAACAATTTCCTGAGTGGCAGCTATGTATATAGAGCGGCCTGAAAGGCGCTCTATAACTAGTATGCGTAGACCGCCTAATCGCCCCCGAGGGGGCTCTATAAAGTCGGTAATATCATCATTGTCAAGCACTGAAAGGGAGCTCCATAATGTCGGTAATATCATCATTGTCATGCCCTGAAAGTTTCGTGTTTCTAGAGCATGTATTAAGGAAGATATCACACTCCTTCGGACTGATGATGCTGAATAGACCGCCCTTCATAACCGTGTCGCTACACACATACAAACACCACACGTAGAAACTATTTTTGCCTACAAAACACTTTTCGGACACCCTGTATACATATATACAAACATAAACACATATGAATACAAATGTATTCGATTTGCGTGAAATCCGACCTAATAAAGTTTATCTAAGTAATAATAGGAGAAGTTGCCCATACCAAGACTTTTTGGACACCCTGTATGCAGTCACACTAACACCCACACGTTTAAATAGGAATATAGTCGATTTACTGAAAATCCGAATTAAGTAGGTTTATCTCGGTACTAGTAGAAGTATTTGCCCATACCAAGACTTTTCGGACACCCTGTATACATACATACAAAGATAAACATATATTAATACAAATATAATATTAGATTTGCGTGAAATCCGACCTAATAAAGTTTATCTAAGTAATAATAGGAGTATTTGCCCATACCAAGACTTTTCGGACACCCTGTATACATTCAAACTAACACCCACACGTTTAAATAGGAATATAGTCGATTTACTTAGAATCCGAATTAAGTAGGTTTATCTCGGTACTACTAGAAGTATTTGCCCATACCAAGACTTTTCGGACACCCTGTATACATACATACAAAGATAAACACTTATTAATACAAATATATTCGATTTGCGTGAAATCCGACCTAATAAAGTTTATCTAAGTAATAATAGGAGTATTTGCCCATACCAAGACTTTTTGGACACCCTGTATACATTCAAACTAACACCCACACGTTTAAATAGGAATATAGTCGATTTTCTTAAAATCCGAATTAAGTAGGTTTATCTCGGTACTAGTAGAAGTATTTGCCCATACCAAGTCTTTTCGGACACCCTGTATACATACATACAAACATAAACACATATTAATACAAATATAATATTCGATTTGCGTGAAATCCGACCTAATAAAGTTTATCTAAGTAATAATAGGAGTATTTGCCCATACCAAGACTTTTTGGACACCCTGTATACATTCAAATCAACGCCCACACGTTTAAATAGGAATATAGTGGATTTACTTAAAATCCGAATTAAGTAGGTTTATCTCGGTACTAGTAGATGTATTTGCCCATACCAAGACTTTTCAGACACCCTGTATACATACATACAAACATAAACCCATATTAATAAAAATATATTCGACTTGCTTGAAATTCGACCTAATAAAGTTTATCTAAGTACTAACAGGAGTATTTGCCCATTCCAAGACTTTTGGAACAACCTGTATACATTCACACTAACACTAACACGTTTAAATAGGAATATAGTCGGTGTACGTAAAATCTTAATTAGTTAAGTTTATCTTGGTACTAGTAGAAGTATTTGCCCATACTAAGACTTTTAGGACAGCCTGTATACAAACATATAAATCCGTACACATAGAAATGCAAATATATACCTACGATTTGCTTTAAATCCGACAATTGAGTTACTATTTGTACAAAAGGCAAAGGTATTTGCCCAGTCAAAGGCTTTTCGGACACCCTGTATACATATATAAAAACACAACACAACACGACACATAGTAATTTAAATATTTTCGATTTTCTTGAAAACCGACTCAATTAATTTTATCTTCGCACTAATGGCAAAGATATTTCCGCATACAAAGACTTTTTGGACACCCTGTAGACATATATACAATCATGCACATGCCGCAAGGTATAAAATGTATTTTCGAATCGTTCTGGTTACTTTAAAACGATCCGAATGAATTCATTTTCCTAAAATTAAATTACAATTATTTAATAATAATTAATATATTGGCCCAAAGGTATACATGCTCATGCTCATGCTTAGGAAATAAAATGCATATTTTTAGATATTATAACAAATTTGTCGATGCCACTGAGCTCAATATTAGAATCTTCATTGATGTCTTGTAGCGTCATCGGAAAATCGATAAAATTGGTTTTTAAAGCCAAATTTGTCAAATGAAATGTTTTTCTACATAAAGTATAAGGTCCCTAAATCCCTTGCCCGGTAAATTTGAAGCCGAAGTTGGTCCAGAGTCGTTCCTATTTCGCATCAAAATGCTGACATTTTGGCCAAATTGTGACATTTCATACATTATAATAAAAATTAAGTTAATACATTTTCCCGTATAGAAATAGATTTTTATAATGCAATGTAGGGTCAACAAAAATTTCAAAAAAATGATATTTAATGCCCTTCTCGTGCTACGAAATGGTCAGGAATAGATGAAAAACGTCCATTCTATCAATTCCATGTATATTCCCAGCCGAAACTGGCTCAGGATCTTTAAAATATCGCTAGGAAAACTGGATATTTTGACAGCTCATATTTAACTTCGATCTAAAGCGTCACCAGTTCAATTGTTTTTTTTTTCATGGCATGGTTTAATTTTCGCAGTTTTTAAAATTTTTCCTGCGCCGAAGGAAGAAAACCTATTTATTTATAACTTTAACGCAAAAATATGGAGTTTTAATTAGTTAGCAGTGTTCTCAGATGATGACGGAAGAAAATAAACCAAAAAAGAGCTGTTAAATAAGAGAAATAATACATAATAATGCCATTTAAAGATGAATTTTGATGGAAAAAAACAGAAAAAATGTGTTTTTACCCCCTAAATCCGGCCCTAGATCACCCATTCGGGATTCATTTTAAAGCCTGATTATATCCCCAAGGAATAGCGTTGAAAAAGTTTTAAGAAATTAGATAGGAAAAGATACAGAGTGATCCAAATGTAGAGATGTCATGAAAAAAAATCATAAAAAATCGAAATTTAATTATCGCTTGCTCCTCTCCTATTAGGAATGAAGGAACCAAAAAATATGCAAATCACGTATTTCGGCGAGCTCTTTCCGATAAGGTACATGGGATTTCGATTTGAATCCATTTTGACCCCCAAAAAATTGACAACCGTCAAAAATTTGCATGAAAAATCGTAATTTCCACTTTTTCCCAAATTTTTCCAATTTCCAGTCGTTTTAGGTATAGGTAAATGTATTGCAAAAAGAAAGTATTTGAGATTCTTTAGTTTTAAGTTCAAATACGTTTTTCTGTCCGATGTTCCAGTTTCGACTTATTCGGTGCCAAAGTGGGGTCTACAAAGGGCATTTTTCGACATAAAAAAATTCAAAAAAATTACTTCCCATTTTCCGAATACCGCCAGTTTCAATAGGGTTCTGAAGCTCCCTGACCTCTACAACCTATAAAAATTTAAATCGATTTAATTAAGTTTTGCGACCTGTAATCGATCCCATAGGAAATCGCTGAAATTTCGAATTTGACGTTTTATAACTCCGAAACGGAATATCCTGTATAACTGAATTTTTTACCGAAGCTAGTCGCACTATCCCTCTATTAACCCAGAAAATTTGATTGCCCCACCTCCAACCGTTTTCGAGAAAAAAAATTGAAAAGGTGAAAATGTCGAAACGGACGACAACATACGCACGGCCATACATACACACACACATTTTCTGACCAACGGCTCGGTATATAGACCGCTCGGCGGGCGGTCTATAACTAGTACGGATAGACCGCCTAATCGCCCCCCGAGGGGCTCTATAAAGTCGGTAATATCATCATTGTCATGCACTGAAAGAGAGCTCCATAATGTCGGTAATATCATCATTGTCATGCCCTGAAAGTTTCGTGTTTCTAGAGCATGTATTAAGGAAGATATCACACTCCTTCGGACTGATGATGCAGAATAGACCGCCCTTCATAACCGTGTCACTACACACATACAAACACCACACGTAGAAACTATTTTTGCCTACAAAACACTTTTCGGACACCCTGTATACATATATACAAACATAAACACATATTAATACAAATGTATTCGATTTCCGTGAAATCCGACCTAATAAAGTTTATCTAAGTAATAATAGGAGAATTTGCCCATACCAAGACTTTTTGGACACCCTGTATGCAGTCACACTAACACCCACACGTTTAAATAGGAATATAGTCGATTTACTGAAAATCCGAATTAAGTAGGTTTATCTCGGTACTAGTAGAAGTATTTGCCCATACCAAGACTTTTCGGACACCCTGTATACATACATACAAAGATAAACACATATTGATACAAATATATTCGATTTGCGTGAAATCCGACCTAATAAAGTTTATCTAAGTAATAATAGGAGTTTTTGCCCATACCAAGACTTTTTGGACACCCTGTATACATTCAAACCAACGCCCACACGTTTAAATAGGAATATAGTGGATTTACTTAAAATCCGAATTAAGTAGGTTTATCTCGGTACTAGTAGAAGTATTTGCCCATACCAAGACTTTTCGGACACCCTGTATACATACATACAAACATTATCCCATATTAATAGAAATATATTCGACTTGCTTGAAATTCGACCTAGTAAAGTTTATCTAAGTGCTAACAGGAGTATTTGCCCATTCCAAGACTTTTTGGACAACCTGTATACATTCACACTAACACTAACACGTTTAAATAGGAATATAGTCGGTGTACGTAAAATCTTAATTAGTTAAGTTTATCTTGGTACTAGTAGAAGTATTTGCCCATACTAAGACTTTTAGGACACCCTGTATACAAACATATAAATCCGTACGCATAGAAATGCAAATATATACCTACGATTTGCTTTAAATCCGACAATTGAGTTACTATTTGTACAAAAGGCAAAGGTATTTGCCCAGTCAAAGACTTTTCGGACACCCTGTATACATATATAAAAACACAACACAACACGACACATAGTAATTTAAATATTTTCGATTTTCTTGAACACCGGCTCAATTAATTTTATCTTCGCACTAATGGCAAAGATATTTCCGCATACAAAGACTTTTTGGACACCCTGTAGACATATATCCAATCATGCACATGCCGCAAGGTATAAAATGTATTTTCGAATCGTTCTGTTTACTTTAAAACGATCCGAATCAATTCATTTTCCTAAAATTAAATTACAATTATTTAATAATATTAATATATTGGCCCAAAGGTATACACGCTCATGCTCATGCTTAGGAAATAAAATTCATATTTTTAGATATTATAACAAATTTGTCTATGCCACTGAGCTCAATATTAGAATCTTCCTTGATGTCTCGTAGCGTCATCGGAAAATCGATAAAATTGGTTTTTAAAGCCAAATTTATCAAATAAAGTATAAGGTCCCTAAATCCCTTGCCCGGTAAATTTGAAGCCGAAGTTGGTCGAGAGTCGTTCCTATTTCGCATCAAAATGCTGACATTTTAGCCAAATTGTGACATTTCATACATTATAATTAAATTAATACATTTTGCCGTATATAAATTGATTTTTATAATGCAATGTAGGGTCAACAAAAATTTCAAAAAAGTGATATTTAATGCCCTTCTCGTGCTACGAAATGGTCAGGAATAGATAAAAAACGTCCATTCTATCAATTCCATGTATATTCCAAGCCGAAACTGGCTCAGGATCTTTAAAATATCGCTAGGAAAACTGGATATTTTGACAGCTCATATTTAACTTCGATCTAAAGCGTCACCAGTTCAATTGTTTTTTTTATGGCATGGTTTAATATTCGCAGTTTTTAAAATTTTTCCTGCGCCGAAGGAAGAAAACCTATTTATTTATAACTTTAACGCAAAAATATGGAGTTTTAATTAGTTAGCAGTGTTCTCAGATGATGACGGAAGAAAATAAACCAAAAAAGAGCTGTTAAATAAGAGAAATAATACATAATAATGCCATCTAAAGATAAATTTTGATGGAAAAAAACAGAAAAAATGTGTTTTTACCCCCTAAATCCGACCCTAGATCACCCATTCGGGATTCATTTTAAAGCCTGATTATATCCCCAAGGAATAGCGTTGAAAAAGTTTTAAGAAATTAGATAGGAAAAGATACAGAGTGATTCAAATGTAGAGATGTCATGAAAAAAAATTGTAAAAAATCGAAATTTAATTATCGCTTGCTCCTCTCCTATTAGGAATGAAGGAACCAAAAAATATGCAAATCACGTATTTCGGCGAGCTCTTTCCTATAAGGTACATGGGATTTCGATTTGAATCCATTTTGACCCCCAAAAAATTAAATTCCGTCAAAAAATTTCATGAAAAAACGTAATTTCCAGTTTTTCCCAAATTTTTCCAATTTCCAGTCGTTCTAGGTATAGGTAAATGGATTGCAAAAAGAAAGTATTTGAGATTCTTTAGTTTTATGTTCAAATACGTTTTTCTGTCCGATGTTCCGGTTTCGACTTATTCGGTGCCAAAGTGGGGTCTACAAAGGGCATTTTTCGACATAAAAAATTCAAAACAATTAGTTCCCATTTTCCGAATACCGCCAGTTTCAATAGGGTTCTGAAGCTCCCGGTCCTCCACAACCTCCGAAAATTTAAATCGATTTAATTAAGTTTTGCGACCTGTAATCGATCCCATAGGAAATCGCTGAAATTTCGATTTTGACGTTTTATAACTCCGAAACGGAACACCATGTATAACTGAATTTTTTACCGAAGCTAGTCGCACTATCCCTCTATTAACCCAGAAACTTTGATTGCCCCACCTCCAACCGTTTTCGAGAAAAAAAATTGAAAAGGTGAAAATGTTGAAACGGACGACAACATACATACGGCCATACATACATACATACGGCCATACATACACACATTTTTCTGACCAACGGCTCGGTATTGAGACCGAGCCTGAAAGGCGGTCTCTAACTAGTACGGATAGACCGCCTAATCGCCCCCCGAGGGGGCTCTATAAGGTCGGTAAAATCAGCATTATCACGCCCTGAAAATTTCGTGTTGCTAGAGCATGTATTAAGGAAGATATCATACTCCTACGGACTGATGATGCAGAATAGACCGCCCTTCGTAACCATGTCGCTACACACATACAAACACCACACATAAAATCTGCTTTTGCCAAAAAAAACTTTTCGGACACCCTGTATACATACATACAAACATAAACACATATTAATACAAATGTATTCGATTTCCGTGAAATCCGACCTAATAAAGTTTATCTAAGTAATATTAGGAGTATTTGCCCATACCAAGACTTTTTGGACACCCTGTATACATTCAAACTAACACCCACACGTTTAAATAGGAATATAGTCGATTTACTTAAAATCCAGATTAAGTAGGTTTATCTCGGTACTAGTACAAGGATTTGCCAATACCGAGACTTTTCGGACACCCTGTATACACACATACAAACATAAACACATATTAATACAAATATATTCGATTGGCGTGAAATCCGACCTTAATATAGTCCATCTAAGTAATAATAGGAGTATTTGCCCATACCAATACTTTTTGGACACCCTGTATACATTCAAACTAACACCCAACACAGAAACCCTATAATCTCGCAAGGAAAACTGACATTTTTGCGACATTTCGACCCTTCATATTTTAATACATTTCTCCGTATGAAACTGATTTTGACATGCATTTGCATGGTCTGAGAAAAATTTAAAAAATTCGTATTTAATGCTTAAATCGTCCAATGAAATGTATTGTAAATAAAAATATAAAGTCCGATTTACCTTTGCCATGTATATTTCAAGCCGAAATCGGTCCAGGAAGCTTCCAATATCGTGTCGCTACACACATACAAACACCACACGTAGAAACTATTTTTGCCTACAAAACACTTTTCGGACACCCTGTATACATATATACAAACATAAACACATATTAATACAAATGTATTCGATTTCCGTGAAATCCGACCTAATAAAGTTTATCTAAGTAATAATAGGAGAATTTGCCCATACTAAGACTTTTTGGACACCCTGTATGCATTCACACTAACACCCACACGTTTAAATAGGAATATAGTCGATTTACTGAAAATCCGAATTAAGTAGGTTTATCTCGGTACTAGTAGAAGTATTTGCCCATACCAAGACTTTTCGGACACCCTGTATACATACATACAAAGATAAACACATATTGATACAAATATATTCGATTTGCGTGAAATCCGACCTAATAAAGTTTATCTAAGTAATAATAGGAGTTTTTGCCCATACCAAGACTTTTTGGACACCCTGTATACATTCAAACTAACACCCACACGTTGAAATAATAATATAGTCGATTTACTAAAAATCCGAATTAAGTAGGTTTATCTCGGTACTAGTAGAATTATTTGCCCATACCAAGTCTTTTCGGACACCCTGTATACATACATACCAACATAAACACATATTAATACAAATATAATATTCGATTTGCGTGAAATCCGACCTAATAAAGTTTATCTAAGTAATAATAGGAGTATTTGCCCATACCAAGACTTTTCGGACACCCTGTATACATTCAAACTAACACCCACACGTTTAAATAGGAATATAGTCGATTTACGTAGAATCCGAATTAAGTAAGTTTATCTCGGCACTACTAGAAGTATTTGCACATACCAAGACTTTTCGGACACCCTGTATACATACATACAAAGATAAACACATATTAATACAAATATATTCGATTTGCGTGAAATCCGACCTAATAAAGTTTATCCAAGTAATAATAGGAGTATGTGCCCGTACGAAGACTTTTTGGACACCCTGTATACATTCAAACTAACACCCACACGTTTAAATATGAATATAGTCGATTTACTTAAAAACCGAATTAAGTAGGTTTATCTCGGTACTAGTAGAAGTATTTGCCCATACCAAGTCTTTTCGGACACCCTGTATACATACATACAAACATAAACACATATTAATACAAATATAATATTCAATTTGCGTGAAATCCGACCTAATAAAGTTTATCTAAGTAATAATAGGAGTATTTGTCCATACCAAGACTTGTTGGACACCCTGTATACATTCAAACCAACGCCCACACGTTTAAATAGGAATATAGTGGATTTACTTAAAATCCGAATTAAGTAGGTTTATCTCGGTACTAGTAGAAGTATTTGCCCATACCAAGACTTTTCGGACACCCTGTATACATACATACAAACATAAACCCATATTAATAGAAATATATTCGACTTACTTGAAATTCGACCTAATAAAGTTTATCTAAGTGCTAACAGGAGTATTTGCCCATTCCAAGACTTTTTGGACAACTTGTATACATTCACACTAACACTAACACGTTTAAATAGGAATATAGTCGGTGTACGTAAAATCTTAATTAGTTAAGTTTATCTTGGTACTAGTAGAAGTATTTGCCCTTACTAAGACTTTTAGGACACCCTGTATACAAACATATAAATCCGTACGCATAGAAATGCAAATATATACTTACGATTTGCTTTAAATCCGACAATTGAGTTACTATTTGTACAAAAGGCAAAGGTATTTGCCCAGTCAAAGACTTTTCGGACACCCTGTATACATATATAAAAACACAACACAACACGACACATAGTAATTTAAATATTTTCGATTTTCTTGAAAACCGGCTCAATTAATTTTATCTTCGCACTAATGGCAAAGATATTTCCGCATACAAAGACTTTTTGGACACCCTGTAGACATATATCCAATCATGCACATGCCGCAAGGTATAAAATGTATTTTCGAATCGTTCTGTTCACTTTAAAACGATCCGAATCGATTCATTTTCCTAAAATTAAATTACAATTATTTAATAATATTAATATATTGGCCCAAAGGTATACACGCTCATGCTCATGCTTAGGAAATAAAATGCATATTTTTAGATATTATAACAAATTTGTCGATGCCACTGAGCTCAATATTAGAATCTTCATTGATGTCTCGTAGCGTCATCGGAAAATCGATAAAATTGGTTTTTAAAGCCAAATTTATCAAATAAAGTATAAGGTCCCTAAATCCCTTGCCCGGTAAATTTGAAGCCGAAGTTGGTCGAGAGTCGTTCCTATTTCGCATCAAAATGCTGACATTTTAGCCAAATTGTGACATTTCATACATTATAATTAAATTAATACATTTTGCCGTATATAAATTGATTTTTATAATGCAATGTAGGGTCAACAAAGATTTCAAAAAAGTGATATTTAATGCCCTTCTCGTGCTACGAAATGGTCAGGAATAGATAAAAAAACGTCCATTCTATCAATTCCATGTATATTCCAAGCCGAAACTGGCTCAGGATCTTTAAAATATCGCTAGGAAAACTGGATATTTTGACAGCTCATATTTAACTTCGATCTAAAGCGTCACCAGTTCAATTGTTTTTTTTTATGGCATGGTTTAATATTCGCAGTTTTTAAAATTTTTCCTGCGCCGAAGGAAGAAAACCTATTTATTTATAACTTTAACGCAAAAATATGGAGTTTTAATTAGTTAGCAGTGTTCTCAGATAATGACGGAAGAAAATAAACCAAAAAAGAGCTGTTAAATAAGAGAAATAATACATAATAATGAAATTTAAAGATGAATTTTGATGAAAAAAAAAAAAACAGAAAAAATGTGTTTTTACCCCCTAAATCCGGCCCTAGATCACCCATTCGGGATTCATTTTAAAGCCTGATTATATCCCCAAGGAATAGCGTTGAAAAAGTTTTAAGAAATTAGATAGGAAAAGATACAGAGTGATTCAAATGTAGAGATGTCATGAAAAAAAATCGTCAAAAATCGAAATTTAATTATCGCTTGCTCCTCTCCTATTAGGAATGAAGGAACCAAAAAATATGCAAATCACGTATTTCGGCGAGCTCTTTCCGATAAGGCACATGGGATTTCGATTTGAATCCATTTTGACCCCCAAAAAATTAAATTCCGTCAAAAAATTTCATGAGAAAACATAATTTCCAGTTTTTCCCAAATTTTTCCAATTTCCAGTCGTTTTAGGTATAGGTAAATGGATTGCAAAAAGAAAGTATTTGAGATTCTTTAGTTTTATGTTCAAATACGTTTTTCTGTCAGATGTTCCGGTTTCGACTTATTCGGTGCCAAAGTGGGGTCTACAAAGGGCATTTTTCGATATAAAAAAATTCAAAACAATTAGTTCCCATTTTCCGAATACCGCCAGTTTCAATAGGGTTCTGAAGCTCCCGGTCCTCCACAACCTCCGAAAATTTAAATCGATTTAATTAAGTTTTGCGACCTGTAATCGATCCCATAGGAAATCGCTGAAATTTCGGCTTTGACGTTTTATAACTCCGAAACGGAACACCCTGTATAACTGAATTTTTTACCGAAGCTAGTCGCACTATCCCTCTATTAACCCAGAAACTTTGATTGCCCCACCTCCAACCGTTTTCGAGAAAAAAAATTGAAAAGGTGAAAATGTTGAAACGGACGACAACATACATACGGCCATACATACATACATACGGCCATACATACACACATTTTTCTGACCAACGGCTCGGTATTGAGACCGAGCCTGAAAGGCGGTCTCTAACTAGTACGGATAGACCGCCTAATCGCCCCCCGAGGGGGCTCTATAAGTTCGGTAAAATCAGCATTATCACGCCCTGAAAATTTCGTGTTGCTAGAGCATGTATTAAGGAAGATATCACACTCCTACGGACTGATGATGCAGAATAGACCGCCCTTCGTAACCATGTCGCTACACACATACAAACACCACACATAGAATCTGCTTTTGCCAAAAAAAACTTTTCGGACACCCTGTATACATACATACAAACAAAAACACATATTAATACAAATGTATTCGATTTCCGTGAAATCCGACCTAATAAAGTTTATCTAAGTAATATTAGGAGTATTTGCCCATACCAAGACTTTTTGGACACCCTGTATACATTGAAACTAACACCCACACGTTTAAATAGGAATATAGTCGATTTACTTAAAATCCAGATTAAGTAGGTTTATCTCGGTACTAGTACAAGGATTTGCCAATACCGAGACTTTTCGGACACCCTGTATACACACATACAAACATAAACACATATTAATACAAATATATTCGATTGGCGTGAAATCCGACCGTAATATAGTTCATCTAAGTAATAATAGGAGTATTTGCCCATACCAAGACTTTTTGGACACCCTGTATACTTTCAAACCAACACCCAAACGTTTAAATAGGAATATAGTCGATTTACTTAAAATCTGAATTAAGTAGGTTTATCTCGGTACTAGTAGAAGTATTTGCCCATACCAAGACTTTTCGGATACCCTGTATACATACATACAAACATAAACACATATTAATACAAATATATTCGATTTGTTTGAAATTCGACCTAATAAAGTTTATCTAAATAATAATAGGAGTATTTGCTCATACAAGACTTTTTGGATACCCTGTATACATTCAAACTAACACCCACACGTTTAAATAGGAATATAGTCGATTTACTTAAAATCCGAATTAATTAGGTTTATCTCGGTTGTACGTACGTGAGTTAGAAATTGTCAACTTTATCCTTAATCGTTGCTATAGAAACCATGCGAATCAAAATTTACACATATAATTTTGAATGATTGACCGAATTCTCCCCATATATCAAATTTCAGCTCTCTACTTCAATAAATATCGGAAATAGCAAATTTTTCGTCGTCATGCCAACGAAATGTCGAAATTATTTTCAAATAAAATAGCTTACTTCCTCCCCTTTCGATTGCCACATCACTCTTTTCAATCGAATAATCCGTTCTCAATTAATAACAAATCTAAGCAAAATTTAAATCAGACCCGTCATTGTGATTTACCCCGTATACTACCTCATGGAATAGCCTTTCTATGATGCTTCGCCGCGTCATCGAAAAATTGTTAAAATTGGTATTTAATGACTAATTCTTCAAATTATATGTTCCGAAATCCACACGGGAAGGTCTATGGAGGCCTTGCCCAGTATTTTTCAAGTCGAAAACGGTTCAGAAACCCTAAAATCTCGCAAGGAAAACTGACATTTTTGCGACATTTCGACCCTTCATATTTTAATACATTTCTCCGTATGAAACTGATTTTGACATGCATTTGCATGGTCTGAGAAAAATTAAAAAAATTCGTATTTAATGCTTAAATCGTCCAATGAAATGTATTGTAAATAAAGATATAAAGTCCGTTTTACCTTTGCCATGTATATTTCAAGCCGAAATCGGTCCAGGAAGCTTCCAATATCGCTACAAAAACTGTTATTTTCATGACATATTGACAGGTCATATTTTAATTTCGATGTAAAGAGGGTCAGGTTCATTTGTTTTGTCAAGGCATTGCTTTTAATATATGCACTTTTTAAAATTTTTCCTGCACCGATGCAAAAAAAGGTATTTATTTATAACTTAAACGAAAAAATATGGAATTTTAATTAGTTAGAAGTGTTCTCAGATGATAAGGGATGAAAATAAACCAAAAAAGGACTGTTAAATCGGAGAAATAATATATAATAATGCCTTTTAAAGATGAATTTCGATGAAAAAAAAAAACAGAAAAAATGAGTTTTTACCCCCTAAATTCGGTCCAGGATCACCCATTCGGGATTTGTTTTAAAGCCTGATTATATCCCCACGGGATAGCGTTGAAAAAGTTGGAAGAAATTAGATAGGAAAAGATACAGAGTGAGGGATTCTTTAGTTTTATGTTCAAATCCGTTTTTCTGTCCGACGCTGCGTTTTCGAGCAATATAGAATTGAATATGGGTCTGCAAGTGCCATTTTTCGAAATAAACAAATTCAAAAGAATTACTTCCCATTTTCCGAATACCGCCAATTTCAACAGAGTTCTGAAGCTCCCGGTCCTCTACAACCCATAAAAATTTAAATCGATTTAATTAAGTTTTGCGACCTGTAATCGATCCCATACGAAATCTCGGAAATTTGGAATTTGGCGTTTAATAACTCCGAAACGGAACACCCTGTATAACTGAATTTTTTACGGAAGCTAGACACACTATCCCTCTATTAACCCAGAAAATTTGATTGCCTCACCTCTAACCGTTTTCGAGAAAAAAAATTGAGAAAGTGAACATGTCGAAAATGACGGCAACTCACGAACATTTTTCACTCACGGGGCGTTAGATAGAGCGGCCTGAAAGGCGCTCTATAACTAAATTGCGTAGACCGCCTAATCCCCCCCCCCCCCGAGGGAGCTCTATAAGGTCGGTAATATCATCATTGTCATGCCCTGAAAGTTTCGTGTTTCTAGAGCATGTATAAAGCAAGACATCACACTCCTTCGGACTGATGCATACATACAAACATAAACACATATTAATACAAATGTATTCGATTTGCGTGAAATCCGACCTAATAAAGTTTATCTAAGTAATAATAGGAGTATTTGCCCATACCAAGACTTTTTGGACACCCTGTATCCATTGAAACTAACACCCACACGTTTAAATAGGAATATAGTCGATTCACTTAAAATTCGAATTAATTAGGTTTATCTCGGTACTAGGAGAAGTATTTGCCCATACCAAGACTTTTCGGGCACCCCGTAGACATGCATACAAACATAAACACATATTAATACAAATATATTCGATTTGCGTGAAATCCGACCTAATAAAGTTTATCTAAGTAATAATAGGAGAATTTGCCCATACTAAGACTTTTTGGACACCCTGTATGCATTCACACTAACACCCACACGTTTAAATAGGAATATAGTCGATTTACTGAAAATCCGAATTAAGTAGGTTTATCTCGGTACTAGTAGAAGTATTTGCCCATACCAAGACTTTTCGGACACCCTGTATACATACATACAAAGATAAACACATATTGATACAAATATATTCGATTTGCGTGAAATCCGACCTAATAAAGTTTATCTAAGTAATAATAGGAGTTTTTGCCCATACCAAGACTTTTTGGACACCCTGTATACATTCAAACTAACACCCACACGTTGAAATAATAATATAGTCGATTTACTAAAAATCCGAATTAAGTAGGTTTATCTCGGTACTAGTAGAATTATTTGCCCATACCAAGTCTTTTCGGACACCCTGTATACATACATACCAACATAAACACATATTAATACAAATATAATATTCGATTTGCGTGAAATCCGACCTAATAAAGTTTATCTAAGTAATAATAGGAGTATTTGCCCATACCAAGACTTTTCGGACACCCTGTATACATTCAAACTAACACCCACACGTTTAAATAGGAATATAGTCGATTTACGTAGAATCCGAATTAAGTAGGTTTATCTCGGCACTACTAGAAGTATTTGCACATACCAAGACTTTTCGGACACCCTGTATACATACATACAAAGATAAACACATATTAATACAAATATATTCGATTTGCGTGAAATCCGACCTAATAAAGTTTATCCAAGTAATAATAGGAGTATTTGCCCGTACGAAGACTTTTTGGACACCCTGTATACATTCAAACTAACACCCACACGTTTAAATATGAATATAGTCGATTTACTTAAAAACCGAATTAAGTAGGTTTATCTCGGTACTAGTAGAAGTATTTGCCCATACCAAGTCTTTTCGGACACCCTGTATACATACATACAAACATAAACACATATTAATACAAATATAATATTCGATTTGCGTGAAATCCGACCTAATAAAGTTTATCTAAGTAATAATAGGAGTATTTGTCCATACCAAGACTTGTTGGACACCCTGTATACATTCAAACCAACGCCCACACGTTTAAATAGGAATATAGTGAATTTACTTAAAATCCGAATTAAGTAGGTTTATCTCGGTACTAGTAGAAGTATTTGCCCATACCAAGACTTTTCGGACACCCTGTATACATACATACAAACATAAACCCATATTAATAGAAATATATTCGACTTACTTGAAATTCGACCTAATAAAGTTTATCTAAGTGCTAACAGGAGTATTTGCCCATTCCAAGACTTTTTGGACAACTTGTATACATTCACACTAACACTAACACGTTTAAATAGGAATATAGTCGGTGTACGTAAAATCTTAATTAGTTAAGTTTATCTTGGTACTAGTAGAAGTATTTGCCCATACTAAGACTTTTAGGACACCCTGTATACAAACATATAAATCCGTACGCATAGAAATGCAAATATATACTTACGATTTGCTTTAAATCCGACAATTGAGTTACTATTTGTACAGAAGGCAAAGGTATTTGCCCAGTCAAAGACTTTTCGGACACCCTGTATACATATATAAAAACACAACACAACACGACACATAGTAATTTAAATATTTTCGATTTTCTTGAAAACCGGCTCAATTAATTTTATCTTCGCACTAATGGCAAAGATATTTCCGCATACAAAGACTTTTTGGACACCCTGTAGACATATATCCAATCATGCACATGCCGCAAGGTATAAAATGTATTTTCGAATCGTTCTGTTCACTTTAAAACGATCCGAATCAATTCATTTTCCTAAAATTAAATTACAATTATTTAATAATATTAATATATTGGCCCAAAGGTATACACGCTCGTGCTCATGCTTAGGAAATAAAATGCATATTTTTAGATATTATAACAAATTTGTCGATGCCACTGAGCTCAATATTAGAATCTTCATTGATGTCTCGTAGCGTCATCGGAAAATCGATAAAATTGGTTTTTAAAGCCAAATTTATCAAATAAAGTATAAGGTCCCTAAATCCCTTGCCCGGTAAATTTGAAGCCGAAGTTGGTCGAGAGTCGTTCCTATTTCGCATCAAAATGCTGACATTTTAGCCAAATTGTGACATTTCATACATTATAATTAAATTAATACATTTTGCCGTATATAAATTGATTTTTATAATGCAATGTAGGGTCAACAAAGATTTCAAAAAAGTGATATTTAATGCCCTTCTCGTGCTACGAAATGGTCAGGAATAGATAAAAAACGTCCATTCTATCAATTCCATGTATATTCCAAGCCGAAACTGGCTCAGGATCTTTAAAATATCGCTAGGAAAACTGGATATTTTGAAAGCTCATATTTAACTTCGATCTAAAGCGTCACCAGTTCAATTGTTTTTTTTTTATGGCATGGTTTAATATTCGCAGTTTTTAAAATTTTTCCTGCGCCGAAGGAAGAAAACCTATTTATTTATAACTTTAACGCAAAAATATGGAGTTTTAATTAGTTAGCAGTGTTCTCAGATAATGACGGAAGAAAATAAACCAAAAAAGAACTGTTAAATAAGAGAAATAATACATAATAATGAAATTTAAAGATGAATTTTGATGGAAAAAAAAACAGAAAAAATGTGTTTTTACCCCCTAAATCCGGCCCTAGATCACCCATTCGGGATTCATTTTAAAGCCTGATTATATCCCCAAGGAATAGCGTTGAAAAAGTTTTAAGAAATTAGATAGGAAAAGATACAGAGTGATTCAAATGTAGAGATGTCATGAAAAAAATCGTCAAAAATCGAAATTTAATTATCGCTTGCTCCTCTCCTATTAGGAATGAAGGAACCAAAAAATATGCAAATCACGTATTTCGGCGAGCTCTTTCCGATAAGGCACATGGGATTTCGATTTGAATCCATTTTGACCCCCAAAAAATTAAATTCCGTCAAAAAATTTCATGAGAAAATATAATTTCCAGTTTTTCCCAAATTTTTCCAATTTCCAGTCGTTTTAGGTATAGGTAAATGGATTGCAAAAAGAAAGTATTTGAGATTCTTTAGTTTTATGTTCAAATACGTTTTTCTGTCAGATGTTCCGGTTTCGACTTATTCGGTGCCAAAGTGGGGTCTACAAAGGGCATTTTTCGATATAAAAAAATTCAAAACAATTAGTTCCCATTTTCCGAATACCGCCAGTTTCAATAGGGTTCTGAAGCTCCCGGTCCTCCACAACCTCCGAAAATTTAAATCGATTTAATTAAGTTTTGCGACCTGTAATCGATCCCATAGGAAATCGCTGAAATTTCGGCTTTGACGTTTTATAACTCCGAAACGGAACACCCTGTATAACTGAATTTTTTACCGAAGCTAGTAGCACTATCCCTCTATTAACCCAGAACCTTTGATTGCCCCACCTCCAACCGTTTTCGAGAAAAAAAATTGAAAAGGTGAAAATGTTGAAACGGACGACAACATACATACGGCCATACATACATACATACGGCCATACATACACACATTTTTCTGACCAACGGCTCGGTATTGAGACCGAGCCTGAAAGCCGGTCTCTAACTAGTACGGATAGACCGCCGAATCGCCCCCCGAGGGGGCTCTATAAGTTCGGTAAAATCAGCATTATCACGCCCTGAAAATTTCGTGTTGCTAGAGCATGTATTAAAGAAGATATCACACTCCTACGGACTGATGATGCAGAATAGACCGCCCTTCGTAACCATATCGCTACACACATACAAACACCACACATAGAATCTGCTTTTGCCAAAAAAAACTTTTCGGACACCCTGTATACATACATACAAACAAAAACACATATTAATACAAATGTATTCGATTTCCGTGAAATCCGACCTAATAAAGTTTATCTAAGTAATATTAGGAGTATTTGCCCATACCAAGACTTTTTGGACACCCTGTATACATTGAAACTAACACCCACACGTTTAAATAGGAATATAGTCGATTTACTTAAAATCCAGATTAAGTAGGTTTATCTCGGTACTAGTACAAGGATTTGCCAATACCGAGACTTTTCGGACACCCTGTATACACACATACAAACATAAGCACATATTAATACAAATATATTCGATTGGCGTGAAATCCGACCGTAATATAGTTCATCTAAGTAATAATAGGAGTATTTGCCCATACCAAGACTTTTTGGACACCCTGTATACTCCGTATGAAACTGATTTTGACATGCATTTGCATGGTCTGAGAAAAATTAAAAAAATTCGTATTTAATGCTTAAATCGTCCAATGAAATGTATTGTAAATAAAAATATAAAGTCCGTTTTACCTTTGCCATGTATATTTCAAGCCGAAATCGGTCCAGGAAGCTTCCAATATCGCTACAAAAACTGTTATTTTCATGACATATTGACAGGTCATATTTTAATTTCGATGTAAAGAGGGTCAGGTTCATTTGTTTTGTCAAGGCATTGCTTTTAATATATGCACTTTTTAAAATTTTTCCTGCACCGATGCAAAAAAAGGTATTTATTTATAACTTAAACGAAAAAATATGGAATTTTAATTAGTTAGAAGTGTTCTCAGATGATAAGGGATGAAAATAAACCAAAAAAGAACTGTTAAATCGGAGAAATAATATATAATAATGCCTTTTAAAGATGAATTTCGATGAAAAAAAAAACAGAAAAAATGAGTTTTTACCCCCTAAATTCGGTCCAGGATCACCCATTCGGGATTTGTTTTAAAGCCTGATTATATCCCCACGGGATAGCGTTGAAAAAGTTGGAAGAAATTAGATAGGAAAAGATACAGAGTGAGGGATTCTTTAGTTTTATGTTCAAATCCGTTTTTCTGTCCGACGCTGCGTTTTCGAGCAATATAGAATTGAATATGGGTCTGCAAGTGCCATTTTTCGACATAAACAAATTCAAAAGAATTACTTCCCATTTTCCGAATACCGCCATACAACATCCTCTACAACCCATAAAAATTTAAATCGATTTAATTAAGTTTTGCGACCTGTAATCGATCCCATACGAAATCTCGGAAATTTGGAATTTGGCGTTTAATAACTCCGAAACGGAACACCCTGTATAACTGAATTTTTTACGGAAGCTAGACACACTATCCCTCTATTAACCCAGAAAATTTGATTGCCTCACCTCTAACCGTTTTCGAGAAAAAAAATTGAGAAAGTGAACATGTCGAAAATGACGGCAACTCACGAAAATTTTTCACTCACAGGGCGTTAGATAGAGCGGCCTGAAAGGCGCTCTATAACTAGATTGCGTAGACCGCCTAATCGCCCCCCCCCCGAGGGAGCTCTATAAGGTCGGTAATATCATCATTGTCATGCCCTGAAAGTTTCGTGTTTCTAGAGCATGTATAAAGGAAGACATCACACTCCTTCGGACTGATGCATACATACAAACATAAACACATATTAATACAAATGTATTCGATTTGCGTGAAATCCGACCTAATAAAGTTTATCTAAGTAATAATAGGAGTATTTGCCCATACCAAGACTTTTTGGACACCCTGTATACATTCAAACTAACACCCACACGTTGAAATAATAATATAGTCGATTTACTAAAAATCCGAATTAAGTAGGTTTATCTCGGTACTAGTAGAATTATTTGCCCATACCAAGTCTTTTCGGACACCCTGTATACATACATACCAACATAAACACATATTAATACAAATATAATATTCGATTTGCGTGAAATCCGACCTAATAAAGTTTATCTAAGTAATAATAGGAGTATTTGCCCATACCAAGACTTTTCGGACACCCTGTATACATTCAAACTAACACCCACACGTTTAAATAGGAATATAGTCGATTTACGTAGAATCCGAATTAAGTAGGTTTATCTCGGCACTACTAGAAGTATTTGCACATACCAAGACTTTTCGGACACCCTGTATACATACATACAAAGATAAACACATATTAATACAAATATATTCGATTTGCGTGAAATCCGACCTAATAAAGTTTATCCAAGTAATAATAGGAGTATTTGCCCGTACGAAGACTTTTTGGACACCCTGTATACATTCAAACTAACACCCACACGTTTAAATATGAATATAGTCGATTTACTTAAAAACCGAATTAAGTAGGTTTATCTCGGTACTAGTAGAAGTATTTGCCCATACCAAGTCTTTTCGGACACCCTGTATACATACATACAAACATAAACACATATTAATACAAATATAATATTCGATTTGCGTGAAATCCGACCTAATAAAGTTTATCTAAGTAATAATAGGAGTATTTGTCCATACCAAGACTTGTTGGACACCCTGTATACATTCAAACCAACGCCCACACGTTTAAATAGGAATATAGTGGATTTACTTAAAATCCGAATTAAGTAGGTTTATCTCGGTACTAGTAGAAGTATTTGCCCATACCAAGACTTTTCGGACACCCTGTATACATACATACAAACATAAACCCATATTAATAGAAATATATTCGACTTACTTGAAATTCGACCTAATAAAGTTTATCTAAGTGCTAACAGGAGTATTTGCCCATTCCAAGACTTTTTGGACAACTTGTATACATTCACACTAACACTAACACGTTTAAATAGGAATATAGTCGGTGTACGTAAAATCTTAATTAGTTAAGTTTATCTTGGTACTAGTAGAAGTATTTGCCCATACTAAGACTTTTAGGACACCCTGTATACAAACATATAAATCCGTACGCATAGAAATGCAAATATATACTTACGATTTGCTTTAAATCCGACAATTGAGTTACTATTTGTACAAAAGGCAAAGGTATTTGCCCAGTCAAAGACTTTTCGGACACCCTGTATACATATATAAAAACACAACACAACACGACACATAGTAATTTAAATATTTTCGATTTTCTTGAAAACCGACTCAATTAATTTTATCTTCGCACTAATGGCAAAGATATTTCCGCATACAAAGACTTTTTGGACACCCTGTAGACATATATCCAATCATGCACATGCCGCAAGGTATAAAATGTATTTTCGAATCGTTCTGTTCACTTTAAAACGATCCGAATCAATTCATTTTCCTAAAATTAAATTACAATTATTTAATAATATTAATATATTGGCCCAAAGGTATACACGCTCATGCTCATGCTTAGGAAATAAAATGCATATTTTTAGATATTATAACAAATTTGTCGATGCCACTGAGCTCAATATTAGAATCTTCATTGATGTCTCGTAGCGTCATCGGAAAATCGATAAAATTGGTTTTTAAAGCCAAATTTATCAAATAAAGTATAAGGTCCCTAAATCCCTTGCCCGGTAAATTTGAAGCCGAAGTTGGTCGAGAGTCGTTCCTATTTCGCATCAAAATGCTGACATTTTAGCCAAATTGTGACATTTCATACATTATAATTAAATTAATACATTTTGCCGTATATAAATTGATTTTTATAATGCAATGTAGGGTCAACAAAGATTTCAAAAAAGTGATATTTAATGCCCTTCTCGTGCTACGAAATGGTCAGGAATAGATAAAAAAACGTCCATTCTATTAATTCCATGTATATTCCAAGCCGAAACTGGCTCAGGATCTTTAAAATATCGCTAGGAAAACTGGATATTTTGACAGCTCATATTTAACTTCGATCTAAAGCGTCACCAGTTCAATTGTTTTTTTTTATGGCATGGTTTAATATTCGCAGTTTTTAAAATTTTTCCTGCGCCGAAGGAAGAAAACCTATTTATTTATAACTTTAACGCAAAAATATGGAGTTTTAATTAGTTAGCAGTGTTCTCAGATAATGACGGAAGAAAATAAACCAAAAAAGAGCTGTTAAATAAGAGAAATAATACATAATAATGAAATTTAAAGATGAATTTTGATGAAAAAAAAAACAGAAAAAATGTGTTTTTAGCCCCTAAATCCGGCCCTAGATCACCCATTCGGGATTCATTTTAAAGCCTGATTATATCCCCAAGGAATAGCGTTGAAAAAGCTTTAAGAAATTAGATAGGAAAAGATACAGAGTGATTCAAATGTAGAGATGTCATGAAAAAAAATCGTCAAAAATCGAAATTTAATTATCGCTTGCTCCTCTCCTATTAGGAATGAAGGAACCAAAAAATATGCAAATCACGTATTTCGGCGAGCTCTTTCCGATAAGGCACATGGGATTTCGATTTGAATCCATTTTGACCCCCAAAAAATTAAATTCCGTCAAAAAATTTCATGAGAAAACATAATTTCCAGTTTTTCCCAAATTTTTCCAATTTCCAGTCGTTTTAGTTATAGGTAAATGGATTGCAAAAAGAAAGTATTTGAGATTCTTTAGTTTTATGTTCAAATACGTTTTTCTGTCAGATGTTCCGGTTTCGACTTATTCGGTGCCAAAGTGGGGTCTACAAAGGGCATTTTTCGATATAAAAAAATTCAAAACAATTAGTTCCCATTTTCCGAATACCGCCAGTTTCAATAGGGTTCTGAAGCTCCCGGTCCTCCACAACCTCCGAAAATTTAAATCGATTTAATTAAGTTTTGCGACCTGTAATCGATCCCATAGGAAATCGCTGAAATTTCGGCTTTGACGTTTTATAACTCCGAAACGGAACACCCTGTATAACTGAATTTTTTACCGAAGCTAGTCGCACTATCCCTCTATTAACCCAGAAACTTTGATTGCCCCACCTCCAACCGTTTTCGAGAAAAAAAATTGAAAAGGTGAAAATGTTGAAACGGACGACAACATACATACGGCCATACATACATACATACGGCCATACATACACACATTTTTCTGACCAACGGCTCGGTATTGAGACCGAGCCTGAAAGGCGGTCTCTAACTAGTACGGATAGACCGCCTAATCGCCCCCCGAGGGGGCTCTATAAGTTCGGTAAAATCAGCATTATCACGCCCTGAAAATTTCGTGTTGCTAGAGCATGTATTAAGGAAGATATCACACTCCTACGGACTGATGATGCAGAATAGACCGCCCTTCGTAACCATGTCGCTACACACATACAAACACCACACATAGAATCTGCTTTTGCCAAAAAAAACTTTTCGGACACCCTGTATACATACATACAAACAAAAACACATATTAATACAAATGTATTCGATTTCCGTGAAATCCGACCTAATAAAGTTTATCTAAGTAATATTAGGAGTATTTGCCCATACCAAGACTTTTTGGACACCCTGTATACATTGAAACTAACACCCACACGTTTAAATAGGAATATAGTCGATTTACTTAAAATCCAGATTAAGTAGGTTTATCTCGGTACTAGTACAAGGATTTGCCAATACCGAGACTTTTCGGACACCCTGTATACACACATACAAACATAAACACATATTAATACAAATATATTCGATTGGCGTGAAATCCGACCGTAATATAGTTCATCTAAGTAATAATAGGAGTATTTGCCCATACCAAGACTTTTTGGACACCCTGTATACTTTCAAACCAACACCCAAACGTTTAAATAGGAATATAGTCGATTTACTTAAAATCTGAATTAAGTAGGTTTATCTCGGTACTAGTAGAAGTATTTGCCCATACCAAGACTTTTCGGATACCCTGTATACATACATACAAACATAAACACATATTAATACAAATATATTCGATTTGTTTGAAATTCGACCTAATAAAGTTTATCTAAATAATAATAGGAGTATTTGCTCATACAAGACTTTTTGGACACCCTGTATACATTCAAACTAACACCCACACGTTTAAATAGGAATATAGTCGATTTACTTAAAATCCGAATTAATTAGGTTTATCTCGGTTGTACGTACGTGAGTTAGAAATTGTCAACTTTATCCTTAATCGTTGCTATAGAAACCATGCGAATCAAAATTTACACATATAATTTTGAATGATTGACCGAATTCTCCCCATATATCAAATTTCAGCTCTCTACTTCAATAAATATCGGAAATAGCAAATTTTTCGTCGTCATGCCAACGAAATGTCGAAATTATTTTCAAATAAAATAGCTTACTTCCTCCCCTTTCGATTGCCACATCACTCTTTTCAATCGAATAATCCGTTCTCAATTAATAACAAATCTAAGCAAAATTTAAATCAGACCCGTCATTGTGATTTACCCCGTATACTACCTCATGGAATAGCCTTTCTATGATGCTTCGCCGCGTCATCGAAAAATTGTTAAAATTGGTATTTAATGACTAATTCTTCAAATTATATGTTCCGAAATCCACACGGGAAGGTCTATGGAGGCCTTGCCCAGTATTTTTCAAGTCGAAAACGGTTCAGAAACCCTAAAATCTCGCAAGGAAAACTGACATTTTTGCGACATTTCGACCCTTCATATTTTAATACATTTCTCCGTATGAAACTGATTTTGACATGCATTTGCATGGTCTGAGAAAAATTTAAAAAATTCGTATTTAATGCTTAAATCGTCCAATGAAATGTATTGTAAATAAAAATATAAAGTCCGTTTTACCTTTGCCATGTATATTTCAAGCCGAAATCGGTCCAGGAAGCTTCCAATATCGCTACAAAAACTGTTATTTTCATGACATATTGACAGGTCATATTTTAATTTCGATGTAAAGAGGGTCAGGTTCATTTGTTTTGTCAAGGCATTGCTTTTAATATATGCACTTTTTAAAATTTTTCCTGCACCGATGCAAAAAAAGGTATTTATTTATAACTTAAACGAAAAAATATGGAATTTTAATTAGTTAGAAGTGTTCTCAGATGATAAGGGATGAAAATAAACCAAAAAAGAACTGTTAAATCGGAGAAATAATATATAATAATGCCTTTTAAAGATGAATTTCGATGAAAAAAAAAACAGAAAAAATGAGTTTTTACCCCCTAAATTCGGTCCAGGATCACCCATTCGGGATTTGTTTTAAAGCCTGATTATATCCCCACGGGATAGCGTTGAAAAAGTTGGAAGAAATTAGATAGGAAAAGATACAGAGTGAGGGATTCTTTAGTTTTATGTTCAAATCCGTTTTTCTGTCCGACGCTGCGTTTTCGAGCAATATAGAATTGAATATGGGTCTGCAAGTGCCATTTTTCGACATAAACAAATTCAAAAGAATTACTTCCCATTTTCCGAATACCGCCAATTTCAACAGAGTTCTGAAGCTCCCGGTCCTCTACAACCCATAAAAATTTAAATCGATTTAATTAAGTTTTGCGACCTGTAATCGATCCCATACGAAATCTCGGAAATTTGGAATTTGGCGTTTAATAACTCCGAAACGGAACACCCTGTATAACTGAATTTTTTACGGAAGCTAGACACACTATCCCTCTATTAACCCAGAAAATTTGATTGCCTCACCTCTAACCGTTTTCGAGAAAAAAAATTGAGAAAGTGAACATGTCGAAAATGACGGCAACTCACGAACATTTTTCACTCACGGGGCGTTAGATAGAGCGGCCTGAAAGGCGCTCTATAACTAGATTGCGTAGACCGCCTAATCGCCCCCCCCCCGAGGGAGCTCTATAAGGTCGGTAATATCATCATTGTCATGCCCTGAAAGTTTCGTGTTTCTAGAGCATGTATAAAGGAAGACATCACACTCCTTCGGACTGATGCATACATACAAACATAAACACATATTAATACAAATGTATTCGATTTGCGTGAAATCCGACCTAATAAAGTTTATCTAAGTAATAATAGGAGTATTTGCCCATACCAAGACTTTTTGGACACCCTGTATCCATTGAAACTAACACCCACACGTTTAAATAGGAATATAGTCGATTCACTTAAAATTCGAATTAATTAGGTTTATCTCGGTACTAGGAGAAGTATTTGCCCATACCAAGACTTTTCGGGCACCCCGTAGACATGCATACAAACATAAACACATATTAATACAAATATATTCGATTTGCGTGAAATCCGACCTAATAAAGTTTATCTAAGTAATAATAGGGGTATTTGCCCATACCAAAACTTTTTGGACACCCTGTATACATTCAAACTAACATCCACACGTTTAAATAGGAATATAGTCGATTTACTTAAAATCCGAATTAAGTAGGTTTATCTCGGTACTAGTAGAAGTATTTGCTCATACCAAGACTTTTCGGACACCCTGTATACATACATACAAACATAAACACATATTAATACAAATATATTTGATTTGCGTGAAATCCGACCTAATAAAGTTTATCTAAGTAATAATAGGAGTCCCATACCAAGACTTTTCGGACACCCTGTATACATTCAAACTAACACCCACACGTCTAAAAAGGAATATAGTCAATTTAATTAATATCCGAATTAATTAAATTGATCTTGGTACTAGTAGAAGTATTTGCCCATACTAAGACTTTTCGGACACCCTGTATACGTATATACAACACACCCTGTATACGTATATAAAAACAAATATAATCGATTTGCATGAAATCCGGTTTAATTACATTTATCCAGGTATTACTAGGAGTATTTGCTCCAACCAAGACTTTTTGGACAGCCTGTATACAGACATATATCTCCGTACACATAGAAATGCAAATATATACGATTTGCTTTAAATCCGACAATTAAGTTTATATGTGTACAATTAGCAAAGATATTTGTCCATACAAAGACTTTTCGGACACCCTGTATACATACATACCAACACAACACAACACGACACATAGTAATTTAAATATTTTCGATTTTCTTGAAAACTCAGTTAAGTTTATCTTCGTACGAATGGCAAAGAGACAGAGCATACAAAGACTTTTTGGACAATCTGTGTACATACAAACATGTAAATAAACACACGAAGGAATAAAAAATTTACGATTTCCTTGAAATAAGACTTATTTAAGTTTTTCTTCTTGTTAATGACAAAGATATTTGCGCATACAAAGACTTTTCGGGCACCCTGTAGACATATATACAATCACGCACTTGTCGAAGGGTATAAAATGTATTTTCGAATCGTTCTCTTTACTTTAAAACGATCCGAATCAATTCATTTCCCTAAAATTAAATTACAATTATTTAATAATAACACAACCCCACGCAAAAAAAAACAAAGTCATGTCCACTGGACTAGATCACCATGTCTATAGGTTTTCGAGGTCGCTGAATCCGAATCCGACATCCGTTTCACCCCATCAGGTCATTGGACACCGTAAACCACCCCCTTAATTTCTAGGGTTGCTCAGCATATGGCTCGGGTGTCCGCTGCTCTTCTTCTTTGTTTATTCCAAAGTGAGAGGTGGGGTGGGTAGAGGGTTAACATCCGATCCGGAACGCTCGCCCTGAGGGGTGAAACCACCCTTTCAGGGGGTGAAACCAGTTTTTTTCTGTTTTCGAAGGATTTTTGTCAGAATCAGGACGGAGGAGGGGTTTGTATATACATATACATGTACAAATATGAATTTATATATACATTATATATACACATATATACAGGGTGTTGGAAAAAGACCGGTACTCCCAAAAATTTCCCAGGGAGGATGTTTATTTAAGGCCGTCTCACTCGTATAGCATAGGAAATTTTTCGGGGAATCGAATAACGTTGTCAGATTTGGTTCCGATAAGACTCGGATTCAGCCGAAAATTTTGGGAGCTGTAACCATACTTATTGCTGATTGTAGCCACAAACAGCCAATCGCTATAGATAAGCATGATCGCGTGTTTAAATTGCCACGCACTGCTCACCTCCATTCTCAAATTCCTTCCATCTGACGGTCCCATGATGATGTCACAGGCCTACCAAAATGGCTCTCTAAAGGCGAAGGCTAGTATTGGGCCCGATATGGCCCATAAAAATTTGAGATCAACGTATCTGAACGCAAAATTTTCGGCTGAATCCGATTCCGCACAAAACGGGGCTCCCCATATGAAAACTCAAACTTAGGCCTCATAGGGCCCAAGCCCTTATCGGGACCAAATCTGACAACGTTATTCGATTCCCCGGAAAATTTCCTATGCTATACGAGTGAGACGGCCTTAAATAAACATCCCCCTGGGAAATTTTTGGGAGTACCGGCCTTTTTCCAACACCATGTATATATGTGTACATATAATGTATATATAAATTCATATTTGTACATGTATACGTATATACAAACCCCTCCTCCGTCGGGATTCTGACAAAAATCCTTCGAAAACAGAAAAAAACTAGTTTCACCCCCTGAAAGGGTGGTTTCACCCCCTCAGGGGGTGCGTTCCGGATCGGATGTTAACCCTCTACCCTCCCCACCTCTCACTTTGGAATAAACAAAGAAGAAGAGCAGAGGACACCCGAGCCAGATGCTGAGCAACCCTAGAAATTAAGGGGGTGGTTTACGGTGTCCAATGACCTGATGGGGTGAAACGGATGTCGGATTCGGATTCAGCGACCTCGAAAACATATAGACTTGGGGATCTAGTCCAGTGGACATGACTTTGTTTTTTTTTCGTGGGGTAGTGTAATTAATATATTGACCCAAAGGTATACACGCTCATGCTTAGGAAATAAAATGCATATTTTTGGATAATATAACAAATTTTTCGATGCCACTGAGCGCAATATTAGAATCTTCAATGATGTCTTGTAGCGTCATCGGAAAATCGATAAAATTTATATTTAAAGCCAAATTTATCAAATGAAATGTCTTTCTACCGACAGTATAAGGTCCCTAATTCCCTTGCCCGGTAAATTCCAAGCCGAAATCGGCCCTGGACCCTTCCAATATCGCTACAAAAACTGGTATTTTCATGACATTTTGACAGGTCATATTTTAATTTCGATGTAAAGAGAGTCCGTTTCATTTGTTTCTCCAAGGCAAGCCATTTAAAATATGTACTTTTTAAAATTTTTCCTGCACCGATGCAAACAAAGCTCTTTATTTATAACTTTAACGAAAAAATATGCAATTTTACTTAGGGTAGAGTGTTCTCAGATGATAAGGGAAGAAAATAAACCAAAAAAGAACTGTTAAATCGGAGAAATAATATATAATAATGCCATTTAAAGATGAATTTTGATGAAAAAAAAAACAGAAAAAATGAGTTTTTACCCCCTAAATCCGGTCCTGGATCACCCGTTCGGGATTAGTTTTAAAGCCTGATTATATCCCCAAAGTATAGCGTTGAAAAAGTTGTAAGAAATTAGATAGGAAAAGATACAGAGTGATTCGAATGTAGAGATGTCATGAAAGAAAATCGTAAAAAAACGTAATTTAATCGTCGATTGCTCCTTTCCTATTACGAATGAAGTAACCAAAAAATTTGAAAACTACGTATTTCGGCGAGCTCTTGCCGGTAAGGCACATGAGATTTCGATTTGAATCCATTTTGACCCCCAAAAAAATTATAAACCGCCAAACATTTGCATGAAAAATCGTAATTTCTAGTTTTTCCAAAATTTTTCCAATTTCCAGTCGTTTTAGGTATAGGTAAATGTATTGCAAAAAGAAAGTATTTGAGATTCTTTAGTTTTATGTTCAAATACGTTTTTCTGTCCGATGTTCCGGCTTCGACTTATTAAGCGCCAAAAATGGCTCTGCACAGGGCATTTTTCGACATAAAAAAATTCAAAAGAATTACTTCCCATTTTCCGAATACCGCCAGTTTCAATAGGGTTCTGAAGCTCCCGGTCCTCCACAACCTCCGAAAATTTAAATCGATTTAATTAAGTTTTGCGACCTGTATCGTGTCACATACGAAATCGCGGAAATTTCGACTTTGACGTTTAATAACTCCGAAACGGAACACCCTGTATAACTGAAGTTTTTACCGAAGCTAGTCGCACTATCCCTCTGTTAACCCAGAAAATTTGGTTGTTCCCCCTCTAACTGTTTTCGAGAAAAAAAATTGAAAAGATGAAAATGTCGAAACGGACGACAACATACGCATGGCCATACATACACACACACATATTTTTCTGACCAACGGCTCGGTATATAGACCGGCCTAAAAGGCGGTCTATAACTAGGGTGCATAGACCGCCTAATCCCCCTGGGGCTCTGTAATGTCGGTAATATCATCATAGTCATGCCCTGAAAATTTCGTTTTGCTAGGCCATGTATTAAGGACGATATCACACTCCTTCGGACTGATGATGGAGAATAGACCGCCCTTCGTAACCGTGTCGCTACACACATACAAACACCACACGTAGAAACTATTTTTGCCAACAAAAGACTTTTCGGACACCCTGTATACATACATACAAATATAAACACATATTAATACAAATGTATTCGATTTGCGTGAAATCCGACCTAATAAAGTTTATCTAAGTAATAATAGGAGTATTTGCCCATACCAAGATTGTTTGGACACCCTGTATACATTCAAACTAACACCCACACGTTTAAATAGGAATACAGTCGATTTACTTAAAATCCGTATTAAGTAGGTTTATCTCGGTACCTACTAGTAGAAGTATTTGCTCATACCAAGACTTTTCGGGCACCCTGTATACATACATACAAACATAAACACATATTAATACAAATATATTTGATTTGCGTGAAATCCGACCTAATAAAGTAAATCTAAGTAATAATAGGAGCCCCATACCAAGACTTTTCGGACACCCTGTATACATTCAAACTAACACCCACACGTTTAAATAGGAATATAGTCGATTTAAATAAAGTCCGAATTAATTAGGTTTATCTCGGTACTAGTAGAAGTATTTTCCCATACCAAGACTTTTCAGACACCCTGTATACATATACACACCGCATAAAAACAAATATAATCGATTTGCATGAAATCCGTTTTAATTACATTTATCCTGTTATTACTAGGAGTATTTGCCCCAACCAAGACTTTTTGGACAGCCTGTATACAGACATATATCTCCGTACACATAGAAATGCAAATGTATACGATTTGTTTTAAATCCGACAATTAAGTTTATATTTGTACAAATAGCAAAGGTATTTGTCCATATAAAGACTTTTCGGACACCCTGTATACATACATACCAATACAAACACAACACGACACAGTAATTTAAATATTTTAGATTTTCTTGAAAACTCAGTTAAGTTTATCTTCATACTAATGGCAAAGATACAGAGCATACAAAGACTTTTTGGACAATCTGTATATACAGGGTGTTATTAAATTCACTGCATATATTGGAATGGGTGACTCCTGGGGTAGTCTACAGACATACCCAATACTTTTTTTTTCTTAAATCGAACATTTTACAAATTTTCAAAAATGCCCTAAAACCAGTTTATATTCGCCGCACCTGACTAAGCATACACAAGGCGCTTGACGTAAATTTGCGCGCGAAAAATTAAAAACAATTGAATTTGTTGAAACGTTGTCAGACCCAGACATATTATGAATCTTAATTATTTTCTGTTATTACCCGTAATTTAAGACAAAGGTAAAACAAATTTAAACCTTTTTCGAAGAAAAAACTAAAAAAATATTAAAAAGGTCACTGGGAGACCACTCCTGTCTGTCCGCAGCCTTAGTTTTAACCAGTAGTTGCCTAACATAATTTAAATATCAATAAGTAAAACTAATAAAAAGTTGCAAAAAATGATAGGTACTTATCTAGCAGGGAATGTACTGAAAATGTCTCTAATTTGCTCCCAAACAAGCATGATTCGTACCATATTGTCCTCATTATTGTCCCGAACACTAAGGTACTCTGGGGCCCCGAACCCGTTGAAAGATCTTCTCCATTCAACGCGACTTCGCAGTTAATTCACTTTTTCAATTGGCATACTTACTATAATACACTATTTCCTTCATCGTACCCCGCAAAACGATATCCGTAAGCTAAGCATCTCGGAATCTTGGATTAAGAAACATTAGAAATCGTTTAAAATCTAAAACTTATACGAACTGACGGCAAAAAAAAACATTTTAGTGGATAGCGTCACCTCAGACAAATTATTGTCCAACGCTGTTGCCAAATTATAGAAGCAGTGCAGAAGAAATACAGCATTCACCATGCCACGCGAATATCGATGTAAAAAATACATACGTACCATTTTATATTACATTAAAAATGAGAAAAAGCTCTCGTTTTATAATATATTTTTTTAAATAATGCAATCAACACGAATCGTTTTGCCCGGAATGGGCAACATGGGAGGACCAGACACCTTTTAGAACTAACCGCGTCCTTATTGGTCATAAGTAAAGCGGTGCAAACGGGGGTTGTTCCAGGGACGGCTCTAACCTAGTCGGGAATAAAATTAGGATTCGATCTGAAAATAAAATACAAATATTTATTTATCCACATTGTGTTATTTGAAAATACGAAATACGAAAATACTTCGGTTACAGTGATATACCATACAGGGTGTCTGAAAAGTCTTAGCATGGGCAAATATCTTTACTATTAATAAAGATAGAGACACCAAATTTTAGTTGTATCTTATTGGTTAATAAATCTACTTTTTTATGTAATTTGACTTTTTCAACCCCCTTGGGGGTTACGCTAGGGAGTTGAGGTCAAAAATTCTAAATGCAACCCTATGCCGTGTGTCGTGTGGTACCTCATTTTAAAGGTCTTTTCGAGAATGGCAGATGTTACTTCTTGGCAGAGTTCCAAAATGGACTTTATTACTGCCAAGAAGTTCATGGTGGTCATTCTAAACAACTTTTAACGTAATAAGTAAGGCAGGAACTGTTAGTCTGTTACCAGAGGCGGTGATGCCTAAAGCAAATACGTACGTATACGGTATTTGACAGAAATAATTTAATTCATGGGCGTTGCCATGATTGTGTGAAAAAAAAATGGTGCCACTACAATATTGTGAATTTCTCACAAGACGCAAATGTCTCAATAACTATGGTAAGACTAACCCTTGAATAAATAACAAGAGGCTTCAATGCCGAAAATAAGTACGTACGTATACGGTATTTGACAAAAATAATTTTATTCATGGGCGTTGCTGTGATTGTGTAAAATAAAAAAAAATGGTAAAGTGCGAGTTCGACTCGCGCATATAGGGTTCCGTACCACCGTAAGATTGTGTTTATATATTTTTAATAAATGTGCTGATGTTTCATCCCATATTCTTGTTGTGCGGTGTCACAATGGCACATAGTTAAGAATGTTCAAAAAAGTAAGACGTCATAAAATCGTAGAAATATGTTAAATACGTAGTTGTAGTTTTACTATTGGAGATATATTCTTGAAAGTGGATAGGTGTGGATGTAGACACCAAAGTACATCCCCTGAAATTTCGTGCGCATGTCTAGTACGCTCGGTTTGCGCGTGGTACGCATTTTGGTCTACAGCGCAGATGGCAAAAAACGGAAAATAAAGTCGAAAAAACTGGGGAAAAAGTTATAAAATTAAATACGTAGTGGTACCTTGACTATTGTTGATATATTCTGGTGTGGTTTCAAATGTAGACACCAAAGTCCATCTCCTGAAATTCCGTGCGCATGTGTAGCACTCTCGGTTTGCGCGTGGTACGCATTTTGGTCTACTGCTCAGATGGCAAAAAACAAAAAATAAAGTCGAAACAAACTTGAGGAAAAAGTTATAAAGTTAAAAACGTAGTGGTACGTTGACTATTGGGGATATATTCTTAAAAGTGAATGAACAAATAAATATAAAACGACAAATGAAGAAGTAGAAAAAGTTGGACAAATGTTAGAAAAAAATGTGCCCCACAAAACAAAAAATAAATGTGCACGAAGACTGGTACTGTATGGCACAAGAGGTCGACCAACGGTCGACATATGTCCCGCCGATTATACGATTTACGATTTATAATTTTTATAGGCTAGCCATTTAAAAATGAATTAAAATATGTGTTTTGCGGTAAAATGTTTCTTTTCTGAGGAATTTTAAAAGAAAGTACCTCAACTCCCTAGCATCACCCCCAAGGGGATTGAAAAAGTCAAATTACATAAAAAGTAGATTTATTAATCAATAAGATATAACTAAAATTTGGTGTCGCTATCTTTATTAATAGCAAAGATATTTACCCATACTAAGACTTTTTAGACACCCTGTATGTTATATTACTTTAACCGAAGTATTTTCGTATTTCGCATTTTGAAATTATACAATGTGGATAAATTTTCAAATCGAATCCTAATTTTATATCCAACTAGGTTAGAGCCGTCCCTGGAATAACCCCGTTTGCAAAGCTTTATTTATTACTAGCCAATATGCTCTAGTCATATGCAACCACTTATACACCGGTGCATATTGTAACCCTATGTTTTTATTAAGAATATAGTTTTAAGTACAACAGTAGTATCTTCTTACCCTATTTATTTTCTTTGAGTAGTATTTTCAACGTTTTCAACAAGGTATGGTCATTGTTGGAATATTTTATTCTGCTCCTTAAAACAGTTTTATACTTTACAGTGTTTATTAAATAACCCTAACACATTTAATTATTTATTACAGTGCTATTTAATAGATTATCGTATGGGCTGAGTGTTGTAGAATATTAAGTTTTGCAAAACAGATTTCTGGATGTTTAGTTTGGTGTTTGGTGGTAGTGTTCGTTTGAACAGCTGATCCCTGGATTATTATAGGTATTTTAACTTTGGAAATTTAGTGTTTTGAGTTAGTTATAGTAAATTTGAGTTAGTAATATCATTTCACCAGTTTAAAAAAGGCAGTATTTTTCGTGTCATATTATGATGTTTATTTCTTTACAATGCTTTTATTGTGATTTTAGTGTTTATTACTTTTTTTAACTGTAATGAAATATAGCGAGAGTGATATTAAGCTGATAAGAATAGATAACATCCTTTGATCTGTGTCAAAATGTTGAGAAGCGGATTAATAAGGGTAATAAGTTGTCAACCTAATTACTTTTTGGTTTAGATTTTGGTTAGTTCTAGTTACTGAAAAGTACAAAAGTTAGTGTTTCCTCACTTTTTTGTATACGTTAGCTTCATACAATTCTTCTGAGTTATTTTTGTTAAACTGTTGCTAGTTTTTATTGCGCAATTAAAATTTCTTTGTTTGAAGCTAATTTTGGATAGGTAGCCTTTTCCTCTAAAAATGTCTGGTCCGCTTATTTGAAAATTATTATTGTAATCTTTGTTTGAACAGCTGTTGGATTTTTTGTGTTGTAGTATTTTAACTTTTTGAAATTGAGTGTTTTGAAAGAGTTAAGTAGTAGGATTTCTTTATTTAAAGATAATAAAAATATTATTTTTTTAAACATGTTACATGGGAGGGACTAGAAAGATTTGGCAACATCTGACGTCAAAACAAATGAGTTTTTTCTGTAACTGACATTGCTCGTGGTTTTTTATATGGCCATGTGTTTATTACCAGTGGTGCGCTGAGACTAAAAAAAAATTTTTTGTGGGCCGATATCAACCTTTTTTATAGTGAAGGGCTATTTATGAATATTTTTATTCAATCTGAATTCATATCAGGATTTACTGGTTTCAATATATGCAGTGAATTTCATAACACCCTGTATACAAACATATAAACAACCCCACAAAGGAATAAAAAATTTACGATTTCCTTGAAATAAGACTTATTTAAATTTTTCTTCGTGTTAATGACAAAGATATTTGCGCATACAAAGACTTTTCGGACACCCTGTAGACATATATACAATCTCGCACTTGCCGAAGGGTACAAAATGTATTTTCGAATCGTTCTCTTTGCTTTAAAACGATCGGAATCAATTCATTTCTCTAAAATTAAATTACAATTATTTAATAATAATTAATATATTAGCCCAAAGGTATACACGCTCATGCTTAGGAAATAAAATGCATATTTTTAGATATTATAACAAATTTGTCGATGCCACTGAGCGAAATATTAGAATCTTCAATGATGTCTTGTAGCGTCATCGGAAAATCGATAAAATTGGTTTTTAAAGCCAAATTTATCAAATGAAATGTCTTTCTACCGAAAGTATAAGGTCCCTAAATCCCTTGCCCGGTAAATTTGAAGCCGAAGTTGCTCCACACTCCTTCCAATCTCGCATCAAAATGCTGACATTTTTTGCCAAATTGTGACATTTCATACATTATAATTAAATTAATACATTTTCCCGCATAGAAATTGATTTTTATAAGGCAATGTAGGCTCAACAAAAATTTCAAAAAAATGATATTTAATGCCCATCTCGTGCTACGAAATGGTCAGGAATAGATAAAAAACGTCCATTCTATCAATTCCATGTATATTCCAAGCCGAAACTGGCTCAGGATCTTTAAAATATCGCTATAAAAACTGGATATTTTGACAGCTCATATTTAACTTCGATGTAAAGCGTCACCAGTTCAATTGTTTTTTTCCATGGCATGGTTTAAAATTCGCAGTTTTTAAAATTTTTCCTGCACCGAAGGAAGAAAACCTATTTATTTATAACTTTAACGCAAAAATATGGAGTTTTAAATAGTTAGCAGTGTTCTCAGATGATGAGGGAAGAAAATAAACCGAAAAAGAGCTGTTAAATAAGAGAAATAATACATAATCATGCCATTTAAATATGAATTTTGATGAAAAAAAAACAGAAAAAATGTGTTTTTACCCCCTAAATCCGATCCTGGATCACCCATTCGGGATTCATTTTAAAGCCTGATTATATCCCCTCGGGATAGCGTTGAAAAAGTTGGAAGAAATTAGATAGGAAAAGATACAGAGTGATTCGAATATAGAGAGTGACATCATGAAAAAAAAATGGTTAAAAACAGAAATTTAATTATCGATTGCTCCTTTCCTATTACGAATAAAGGAACCAAAAAATATGTTTATAACGTAGTTCGGCGAGGTCTTTCCGATAAGGTACATGGGATTTCGATTTGGGTCCATTTTGACCCCGAAAAAAATTGACAACCGTCAAAAATTTGCATGAAAAAGCGTAATTTCCAGTTTTTCCCAAATTTTTCCAATTTCCAGTCGTTTTAGGTATAGGTAAATGTATTGCAAAAAGAAAGTATTTGAGATTCTTTACTTTTATGTTCAAATACGTTTTTTCGCATCGCTGCAGGAAAAATTTTAAAAAGTACATACTTTAAATGCCTTGCCTTGGAGAAACTAATGAAACGGACTCTCTTTACATCGAAATTAAAATATGACCTGTCAAAATGTCATGAATCTACCAGTTTTTGTAGCGATATTGGAAGCTTCCTGAACCGATTTCGGCTTGAAATATACATGGCAAAGGTAAAAAGGACTTTATATTTTTAATTACGGTACATTTCATTGGACGATTTAAGCATTAAATACCAATTTAATTAATTTTGCTGAGGCCATGCAAATGCTTTTCAAAATCGGTTTTATATGGAGAAATGAATTAAAATATGAAGTGTCAAAATGTCGCAAAAATGCCCGTTCTTCTTGCGAGATTTTAGGGTTCCTGAACCGTTTTCGGCTTGAAAAATTCAGGGCAAGGCCTCTATAGACCTTCCCGTGTGGATTCCGGAACATATAATTTGAAGAATTAGTCATTAAATACCAATTTTAACAATTTTTCGATGACGCGGCGAAGCATCAGAGAAAGGTTATTCCATTAGGTACTATACGGGGTAAATCACAATGACTGATGATTTAAATTTTGCTTAGATTTGTTATTAATTGAGAACGGCTTATTCGATTGAAAAGAGTGATGTGGCAATCGAAAGGGGAGGAAGTAAGCTATTTTCTTATTTGAAAATAATTTCGACATTTCGTTGGCATGACGACGAAAAATTAGCTATTTCCGATATTTATAGAGTTGGAGAGTTGAAATTTGATATATGAGAAGAATTCGGTCAATCATTCAAAATTATATGTGTAAATTTTGATTCGCATGGTTTCTATAGCAACGATTAAGGATAAAGTTGACAATTTCTAACTCACGCACGGCTGATCTTTTTAATTTAATTTTAGGGAAATTAATTGACTCGGATCGTTTTAAAGTATCCAGAACGATTCGAAAGTACATTTTAGACCGTTCGGCATGTGGGTGATTGTGTATATGCCTACAGGGTGTCCGAAAAGTCTTTGTATGCGCAAATATCTTTGTCATTAGCACGAAGATAAACTTAACTGGGTCTCATATCAAGGAAATCGTAAAGTCTATATTCCTTTGTGTGGTTGTTTATATGTTTGTATGTATAGTACAGGGTGTCCGAAAAGTCTTTGTATGGACAAATACCTTTGCTATTTGTACAAAGTTAAACTTAATTGTCGGATTTAAAGCAAATCGTATATATTTGCATTTCTATGTGTACGGAGATATATGTTTGTATACAGGCTATCCAAAAAGTCTTGGTTGGAGCAAATACTCCTAGTAGTACCAGGATACATGTAACTAAATCGGATTTCATGCAAATCGATTATGTGATTTTATATGTGTTGTATATATGTATACAGGGTGTCCGAAAAGTCTTGGTATGGGCAAATAGTTCTACTAGTACCGAGATAAGCCTAATTAACTAGGATTTTAATTAAATCGACTAGATTCCTATTTAAACGTGTGGGTGTTAGTTTGAATGTATACAGGATGTCCGAAAAGTCTTGGTATGGGACTCCCATTATTACTTAGATAAACTTTATTAGGTCGGATTTCACGCAAATCGAATATATTTGTATTAATATGTGTTTATGTTTGTTTGTATGTATAGAGGGTGTCCGAAAAGTCTTGGTATGGGCAAATACTTCTACTAGTACCGAGATAAACCTACTTAATTCGTATTTTAAGTAAATCGACTATATTCCTATTTAAACGTGTGTGTGTTAGTTTGAATGTATACAGGGTGCCCAAAAATTCTTGGTATGGGCAAATACTCCTATTATTACTTAGATAAACTTTATTAGGTCGGATTTCACGCAAATCGAATATATTTGTATTAATATGTGTTTACGTTTGTATGTATGTATACAGGGTATCCTAAAAGTCTTTTTGTTGGCAAAAATAGTTTCTACGTGTAGGTGTTTGTATGTATGTAGCGAAGCGGTTACGAAGGGCGGTCTATTCTCCATCATCAGTCCGAAGGAGTGTGATATCTTCCTTAATATATGGCCTAGCAACACGAAATTTTCAGGGCATGACAATGTTGATATTACCAACCTTATAGAGCCCCCTCGGGGGGCGATTAGGCGGTCTATGCATACTAGTTATAGACCGCCTTTCAGGCTCGGTCTATATACCGAGCCGTTGGTCACGAAAATGTGTGTATATATGTGCGTGCGTGCGCATGTTGTCGTCCGTTTCGACATTTTCACCTTTTCAATTTTTTTTTCTCGAAAACAGTTTGAGGGGGAACAACCAAATTTTCTGGGTTAATAGAGGGATAGTGCGACTAGCTTCGGTAAAAAAATTCAGTTTTACAGGATGTTTCGTTTCGGAGTTATTAAATGTCAAATTCGAAATTTCAGCGATTTCCTATGGGATCGATTACAGGTCGCAAAAGTGAATTAAATCGATTTAAATTTTTGGAGGTTGTGGAGGACCGGGAGCTTCAGAACCCTATTGAAACTGGCGGTATTCGGAAAATGGGAAGTAATTTTTTTGAATTTTTTTATGTCGAAAAATGCTGTTTGTAGACCCCACTTTGGCACTGAATAAGTCGAAACTGGAACATCGGACAGAAAAATGTATTTGAACTTAAAACTAAAGAATCTCAAACACTTTCTTCTTGCAATACATTTACCTATACCTAAAACGACTGCAAATTGGAAAAATTTGAGGAAAAGTGGCAATTACGATTTTTCATGCAAATTTTTGACGGTTGTCAATTTTTTTGGGGGTCAAAATGGATTCAAATCGAAATCCCATGTACCTTATCGGAAAGACCTCGCCGAACTACGTTATAAACGTATTTTTTGGTTCCTTCATTCGTGATAGGAAAGGAGCAATTGATAATTAAATTTCGATTTTTGACCATTTTTTTTCATGACAGCTCTACATTCGAATCAGTCTGTATCTTTTCCTATCTAATTTCTTCTAACTTTTTCAACGCTATCCGTTGGGGATATAATCAGGCTTTAAAATGAATCCCGAATGGGTGATCCAGGGCCTGATTTAGGGGGTAAAAACTCATTTTTTCTGTTTTTTTCCATCAAAATTCATCTTTAAATGGCATTATTATATATTATTTCTCCGATTTAACAGTTCATTTTTGGTTTATTTTCTTCCCTAATCATCTGAGAACACTCTACACTAAGTAAAATTGCATATTTTTTCGTTAAAGTTATAAATAAAGAGCTTTGTTTGCATCGGTGCAGGAAAAATTTTAAAAAGTACATATTTTAAATAGCTTGCCTTGGAGAAACTGTGCGTTATACGTATACAGGATGTCCGAAAAGTCTTGGTATCGGCAAATATTTCTACTAGTACCGAGATAAACCTAATTAATTCGAATTTGAAGTAAATCGACTATCTTCCTATTTAAACGTGTGGGTGTTAGTGCGAATGTATACAGGGTGTCCATAAAGTCTTGGTATGGGCAAATACTTCTATTAGTACTTAGATAAACTTTATTAGGTCGGATTTCACGCAAATCGAATATATTTGTATTAATATCTGTTTATGTTTGTATGTATGTATACAGGGTGTCCGAAAAGTCTTTTTGTGCGCAAGTATCTTTGTCATTAGCACGAAGATAAACATAACTGCGTCTTATTACAAGAAAATCGAAAATATTTAAATTACTGTGTCGTGTTGTGTTGTGTTTTTATGTATGTATACAGGGTGTCCGAAAAGTCTATGTATGGGCAAAAGCCTTTGCCTTTTGTACAAATATTAACTCAATTGTCGGATTTAAAGCAAATCGTATGTATTTGCATTTCTATGTGTACGGATTTATATGTTTGTATACAGGGTGTCCGAAGAGTCTTAGTATGGGCAAACACTTCTACTAGTACCAAGATAAACTTAACTAATTCGGATTTTAAGTAAATCGACTATATTCCTATTTAAACGTGTTGGTGTTAGTGTGAATGTATACAGGGTGTCCAAAAAGTCTTGGAATGGGCAAATACTTCTATTAGTACTTAGATAAACTTAATTAGGTCGTATTTGAAGCAAATGGAATATATTTGTATTAATATATATGTGTTTATGTTTTTATGTATGTATACAGGGTGTCCGAAAAGTACTTTTGTTAGCAAAAATATTTTCTCCGTGTAGGTGTTTGTATGTATGTAGCGATGCGGTAGGGAAGGGCGGTCTATTCTCCATCGTCAGTCCGAAGGAGTGTGATATCGTCCTTAATACATGGCCTAGCAACACGAAATTTGCAGGGCATGACAATGATGATATTACCGACATTGCAGAGTCCCCTCGGGGGCGATTAGGCGGTCTATGCAATCTAGTTATAGAGCGCCTTTCAGTCGCTCTATATAACGCCCCGTCAGTGAGAAATGTTCGTTGGTTGTCGTCAGATTCGGTTTTTTCCCATTCTCAATCTTTTTTCTCGGAAACGGTTAGAGGGGGAGCACTCAAATTTTCTGGGTTAATAGAGGGATAGTGCATCTAGTTTCGATAAAAAATTCAGTTATACAGGGTGTATCGTTTCGGAGTTATTAAACGTGAAAGTCGAAATTTCCGCGAATTCGTATGGCATCGGTTACAGGTCGCAAAACTTAATTAAATCGATTTAAATTTTCGGAGGTTGTAGAGGACCGGGAACTTCAGAACGCTATTGAAACTGGTGGTATTCGGAAAATGGGAAGTAATTCTTTTGAATTTTTTTATGTCGAAAAATGCCGTTTGCAGACCCATTTTTGGCGCTTAATAAGTCGAAGCCGGAACATCGGACAGGAAAACGTATTTGAACATAAAACTAAAGAATCTCAAATACTTTCTTTTTGCAATACATTTACCTATACCTAAAACGACTGGAAATTGGAAAATTTTGGGAAAAACTGGAAATTACGATTTTTCATGCAAATTTTTGACGGATTTTAATTTTTTTGGGGGGTCAAAATGGATTCAAATCGAAATCCCATCTGCCTTATCGGAAAGAGCTCGCCGAAATACGTAATTTTCATATTTTTACGTTCCTTCATTCTTAATAAGAAAGGAGCAATCGACGATTAAATTTCGATTTTTTACGATTTTTTTTCATGACATGTCTACATTCGAATCACTCTGTATCTTTTCCTATCTAATTTCTTCCAACTTCTTTAGCGCTATCCCTTGGGGATATAATCAGGCTTTAAAATGAATCCCCAATGGGTGATCCAGGGCCGGATTTAGGGGGTAAAAACTCATTTTTTCTGTTTTTTTCCATCAAAATTCATCTTTAAAAGGCATTATTATATATTATTTCTCTTATTTAACTGCTCTTTTTTGGTTTATTTTCTTCCCACATCGTCTGAGAACACTGCTAACAAATTAAAACTCCATATTTTTGCGTTAAAGTTATAAATTAATAGGTATTTTCCTTCGGTGCAGGAAAAATTTTAAAAACTGCGAATTTTAAACCATGCCATGGATAAAAACAATTGAACTGACGACTCTTTACATCGAAGTTAAATATGAGCTGTCAAAATATCCAGTTTTCCTAGCGATATTTTAAAGATCCTGAGCCAGTTTCGGCTTGGAATATACATGGAATCGATAGAATGGACGTTTTTTAGTTATTCCGGACCATTTCGTAGCACGAGATGGGCATTAAATTTCATTTTTATGAAACTTTTGTTGACCCTACATTGCATTATAAAAATCAATTTCTATACTGGGAAATGTATTAATTTAATTATAATGTATGAAATGTCACAATTTGGCTAAAATGGCAGCATTTTGATGAGAGATTGGAAGGAGTCTGGACCAACTTCGGCTTGAAATTTACCGGGCAAGGGATTTAGGGACCTTATTAATTTCGGTAGAAAGACATTTCATTTAATAAATTTGGCTTTAAATACCAATTTTATCGATTTTCCGATGGCGCTACAAGACATCATTGAAGATTCTAATATCGCGCTCAGTGGCATCGACGAATTTGTTATGATATCCAAAAATATGCATTTTATTTCCTAAGCATGAGCGTGTATACCTTTGGGCCAATATATTAATTATTATTAAATTATTGTAATTTAATTTTAAGGAAATGAATTGATTCGGGTCGTTTTAAAGTAAAGAGAACGATTCGAAAATACATTTTATTCCCTTCGACAAGTGCGTGATATGTCTACAGGGTGTCAGAAAATTCTTTGTATGCGCAAATATCTTTGTCATTAACACGAAGAAAATCTTAAATAAGTCTTATTTCAAGGAAATCGTAAATTTTTTATTCCTTTGTGTGTTTGTTTATATGTTTGTATGTATACAGATTGTCCAAAAAGTGCTCTGTATCTTTGCCATTAGTACGAAGATAAACTTAACTGAGTTTTCAAGAAAATCGAAAATATTTAAATTATTATGTTTCGTGTTGTGTTGTGTTGGTATGTATATATACAGGGTGTCCGAAAAGTCTTTGTATGAACAAATACCTTTGCTATTTGTACAAATATAAACTTATTTGTCGGATTTAAAGCAAATCGTATATTTTCGCACTTCTATGTCTGTATACAGGTTGTCCAAAAAGTTTTGGTTGGAGCAAATACTCCTAGTAATACTAGGATAAATGTAATTAAACCGGATTTCATGCAAATCGATTATATTTGTTTTTATATGTGTTATATATACGTATACAGGGTGTCCAAAAAGTCTTGGTATCGGCAAATACTCCTACTAGTACCGAGATAAACCTAATTAATTCGAATTTTAAGTAAATCGACTATATTCCTATTTAAACGTGTGGGTGTTAGTGCGAATGTATAGAGGGTGTCCAAAAAGTCTTGGTATGGGCAAATACTCCTATTAGTACTTAGATAAACTTTATTAGGTCGAATTTCACGCAAATCGACTATATTTTTATTAATATGTGTTTATGTTTGTATGTATGTATACAGGGTGTCCGTAAAGTCTTTTCGTTGGCAAAAATAGTTTCTACGTGTAGGTGTTTGTATGTATGTAGCGATACGGTTACGAAGGGCGCTCTATTCTGCATCATCAGTCCGTAGGAATGTGATATCTTCCTTAAAACATGGCCTAGAGACACGAAACTTTCAGGGCATGACAATGACGATATTACCGACCTTATAGAGCCCCCTTGAGGGGCGATTAGGCGCTCTACGCATGCTAGTATTAAGAAACTATAGTGTTCTACACTTGCCTTGCATGACAGAATAACAATTGAAGGGTACACGGGAAAAAGGGGGAATGTCAATTTTTCTCATTTTTGAGTTTGGCATCGCCGCGTATACGTTAAAACGTGGTCTTTCTTGGTATTTAAGTTTCACTGCAATAAAGAGGATGGTCAAGATTTTACCGCAGGTTTAAAATACAGCGTTAACGGGAAAAAGGGGGAATGTCAAAGCGAAACAGCGAAAGAAGGAGGATTGTCAAATTGGCAACATTGTGAATCCATATGATTTGCAGCGTAAATGTTTGATCACGGCACCCACCACACGCTAGTATTTGCTTGTTGTTTAAAGTGCATGGTCACTGTTTTCCTTTTTCTCATTCCGAGTTCTTGTAGTTTTGTTTTAAATCTTAAAACTGGAATGCGGGAAGAAACAGCCACCATGAGCGGTGAAGACCATAATAGTAAGACAAGTAGGAAACGGAAAATAATAGGTAGAACGAGTGACGTTAAAAAAAGCTTCTTGCATCAACTCATGAAATTGGACCTGATTGTAAGTGTGTGGGGTTAAAAAGTTTCCAAACTGTAACTGTACAAGATAGAAATATCATTATAACAAACTTTAATACAATGACTGTAAATGAACAGAACAATTATTTACGTGGACTAGTACAAGTGGGTATAAGGCGTTTGGTTATGTGCATGGAATTTCCAAAAAAAAAATTAGTTATCAGCGATACATTAAAAAAGGTGTCCAACCTAAAGATGGCCGTGGTCTACATACAAACCGGAAAAATCGTATAAGTAAAGACACCTTTGATGCTCTCTGCACCCACATTGGGTCTTTTAAAGGTTGAATGAGTCATTACAGTCTTAAAGACTCAAAAAGGACTTATTTGCCCCTGGAGTTAAATGTCACAAAGATGTATGAAGCGGAAACTATGAAACTTAGTGGACTGTATTAAATTTAGAAAAGAAAATAAAACGGTTGATTAGCCAAAGGTATGGTCTATTTTTCGCGACGCACAAATCGCTTACCTGTTAAACGTAGCACCATGACGAAGTCCATGCTGTCCAGAGGGTACCCTCGCAGTTTAACTGGATAATCCACAGAATTAGGCTACTCCATTAACCCTGTTGCACTTTACATTAGCCCTGTTTCACTACACCACCTTTTGTTAACTGAATTGTGAATTAAGTTTTTTATGCCATATTAATTTCGGAGACGCCGTAGGATCGGGACGAAAACTGTCGATATATATCCGGTCCGAACGCTACTGCAGTACTACCTTCTCGTAGGGCCTGCGGCGGCCTACATACCGGTCGTAGCGTCTTGTGCGTAAACAAAATAAAGAGTAAAAACATATATGATAATTCTCGATGGCAATCGGAAAGATTAAATATTAATGCAACTTAAAGAAATACATTAGTTTGTCACATTAAGCATTAATTCAAATTACCCAAAAAAAAACTAAATGAAAATGAATAGATTCCCAAACAATGTACAATATGTACAGAGAAAAGTACCCGGATTACAAAGTTTCATACGAAAAATACCGCAAAATTTTCACTGAAAACTTTAACATTAGTTTTGGCTATCCTAGACAGGATACGTGTAGCACGTGTGACCAATTTGCTGCCGAAGTTCGAGCGACTAAACATAGCCTCAGAAGCCATCCCCAATCAAACAAAATAAAGAGTAAAAACATATATGATAATTCTCGATGGCAATCGGAAAGATTAAATATTAATGCAACTTAAAGAACTACATTAGTTTGTCACATTAAGCATTAATTCAAATTACCCAAAAAAAAACGAAATGAAAATGAATAGATTCCCAAACATTCACCCCACCAAAACGAATGTTTTTGCACTAAGTAAATAATAAAAAAAATACATAAAGAAAATTAATTATATGATTTAAATTAAAACTAAGAGCTTGGAAGAGGCCAAATTTTGACTACAGGTCGTTGCAGAACGCCATGAGCTGTTTTCAGCGAGACCACGCGAACTACACCATCCTGCCCCGGATGCAACTTAATGACTCTTCCCAATACCCACCGAAGGGGTGGTTTTTGTTCATTTTTAATAAGAACAACAGCACCTTCCGTAACAGGAGGCGATGGTTCAGTCCATTTATATCTCTCTTGGAGGGAATGGATGTATTTCTGCGACCATCGCTTCCAGAAATCACGCTGGAGGCGCTGGATTAATTGCCAACGATTAAGCCGATTTAGATTTATAAGGCTTAAGTCAGGATCGGGAATCGAGCTGTTTAATGGTTCAGTCCATTTATATCTCTCTTGGAGGGAATGGATGTATTCCTGCGACCATCGCTTCCAGAAATCACGCTGGAGGCGCTGGATTAATTGCCAACGATTAAGCCGATTTAGATTTATAAGGCTTAAGTCAGGATCGGGAATCGAGCTGTTTAATGGCTCCAAGATAAGGAAATGTCCGGGCGTAAGGGGTTGTAAGTCATTGGGATCAGCACTTACTGGACATAAAGGACGCGAGTTTAATAAAGCCTCTATTTGGGTTAATAGAGTATAGAACTCTTCATAAGACATTACTTGAGTTCCTAAAACCCGATAAAAATTACCTTTGAAGGACTTTACTCCCGCCTCGGCTAATCCATTAAAATGTGGAGAGCCTGGGGCATTAAACTTCCAAGAAATTGACAGTTGTTCAGCGGCACTCTGGGCTAGCTCCATAAGTATATTGTTGGCACCCTTAAAATTTGTACCTTGGTCACTAGTTATAGTGACACATTTGCCTCGTCGGGCAACAAAACGTCGAAAAGCCGCTAGAAAGGCTTCAGAACTGAGATCTGAAGCAGCTTCCAAATGAATCGCCTTGGTAGCAGTACAAACAAATATACAAACATAGCCCTTGAGGGTCTTAGCACCTCTGTGTTTACTTATTACAAGGGGGAAAGGTCCGGCAAAATCAATGCACACAGAAGAAAAAGCCCTCAATTGGGAAAGTCGAAAAGTTGGCAAATCTGCCATGTAAGGATTGTATGACTTTGGCTTGCACCGAAAACAGCGGAGGCACCTAGAAAGGCATTTATAAATAGTACTTCTAGGGGACAAGATCCAAAATTGTTGCAGTAACAAATAATGCAGTGTTTTAAGACCAGGATGAGAATTGGTATGGTGAGTCCACTCGATAATCAATTCAGTTATCCTGTGCGACTTCGGTAACAAAATAGGATGTTTAACATCATACGGAAATTGAGACTGTCGTAACCGACCACCTACTCGAAGCAAACCTTCGGAGTCAATAAATGGGGCGATTTTTCGAAAAGACTTCGGTAATAACGAATTTTGCTCAATCTTACTGACGATATCAGAAAACACATCTCTTTGAACATATTTTAGGATAACTCGAAGTGCACGTTCCAGCTCCGAAAGGGTTAAAGGACCTCGAAGCCTTATCCGAGACCTTAGATTAAAGAGAAACCGAAGAATGTAGGAAACAATTCGCTTAATTTTAGGTAACGAAGAAAAGCGATCCAATGCAGAAAAAATAAAATGATTCGGAGGGACTGAAATATTCAGCACTGTTCGTTGTTCCTCTTCCAGCAACTCAGAACTACCATGGAATAGTTCAGGCTGTGTCGGCCAGAGCCTTCCAGGCTTGGATAAAAATTCCGGACCTGACCACCAAATTGCGGTGTTCATAAGTTGCTGTGGAGTTTGACCGCGACTGGCACAATCTGCGGGATTTTGCGCGGAAGGAACGTAGCGCCAAAAGGACACAGGCAGAGAGTCTTGGATATGACTTACGCGATTTGCAATAAAGGTTTTCCATTTATGCGGAGAAGAAGACAACCAAGCCAAGGTTACCATGGAATCGGACCAAGTATGAATGGCGTCAAAAATAACCAGGTGAGCATAACTGTCCTTGACGAATGCTACTAAGTCCGCTAGTAAAACGGCTGCCAACAGTTCGAGTCGAGCAATAGATATAGTTTTTAATGGCGCAACTCGACATTTAGCACATACAAGGAAAGTTTTGATATTATTAAAAGTATCTTCCAAACGAAAGTAAATAACGCTAGCGTATCCCACCTGCGAAGCATCGCAGAATCCATGTAGTTCAATTCGCGAGATCGAATTAGAGCCTACATGACGAGGTATTTTTATGTCGGCAAGTTTTGGCATTTCGGCCTTGAATTGAGTCCAGATTTCAAGAATATTATCAGAAGGAGATTCATCCCAAGAAACCTTGGATTCCCATAGACGTTGCAAAAGACGTTTTGCAAGTAAAAGGCAAGGAGAGATAAAACCTAGAGGATCGAAAATTCTGCTAATCTCGGACAAAATACTTCGCTTAGTACAGGACCTTTCTCTGAAAACATAGGAATAGGAGAATACATCAGAGTTAGGATTCCACTTTAGTCCTAGTACTTTAACAAAAGAAGGCTCGTCTTTATCAAAACTACAAGATTCCTGAATATCAGAAGGAGAAATCTGTGATAGGAGAGCGGGATGGTTGCTTGCCCATTTTCCCAACTTAAAGCCTCCCCTCCTCATAACCTCAATAAGCTCAGATTGAAGTGACAAGGCAGATTCCAAATCGTGACTTCCAACCAACCCATCATCGATATAAAACTGGCGACGAATAACTTGAGCAACTCGGGGGAAGGAAGCCTCCTCCTGGTTAGCAAGTTCCTGCAAGGTGCGTAGTGCCAAGTATAGTGAAGACGAGACTCCATAAGTGACAGTACGAAGAAAGTATTCCTGAAGAGGTTCATCAGGTGTGAAACGCCACAAAATGCGTTGATAATTCCAAAAATCAGGATGCACATTAATTTGTCTGTACATCTGTTTTATGTCGCAAACAAAAACATGGGAATAAAAGCGGAAATTTAAAAGCATGGAGCTTTGGACCAACGAGAAGTGTGTCATTAAGAGAGACACCCTGTATATCACGTAGATTAGCGTCAAAAACCACTCTGATTTTAGAACCAGAATTTTGTTCCTTAAAGACAGCATGATGTGCTACGTAATACGCAGAAGAGCATCTATAATCATTCTGTGGCACTAAAGACATATGCGCACAGTCAAGGTAGTCTTGCATAAATTCTGTATATTGGCTATACAGATAGGAGTTTTTCAGAAAACGGCTCTCAAGTAGGCGAAAGCGCCGATACGCTTGAGTGTAATTATCAACAAAGTTTGGTTTGGATTGACGAAATGGCAAAGGTACCGAAAATCGTCCAGAAGGTTCTCGAAGGGTTAAAGTTTTGTATATTTCTTCGCATTTTCTATCTTCGGGGGACATATCAAGGGTTTTGATAATTTGTTCAATCTCCCAAAACTTACGTAACTGAAAATCAAGGTTTACATCCAAGGTAGCATGACAATTTAAAAAAGTATCTGACTCATTTAAAGAAGACCCCCCAAAAATATGCAAAATATAGCCAAAAATAGTTTCCAATGCTACGGGTTGATTAGAGTTTCCAAAAATACGACCTGATTTTAAAAATAAAGGTACCAACTCTGCACCAATAAGCATGTCTATTGGACCTGGTGTATGAAACGGGTTATCTGCAAGCGTTAAGTGACGAATGTGCTCCATTTCCGAAATATTAATGTGAATTTTAGGTTGGTTAGAACAAACCTTAGGGATGACAATAGCCTCAAAGGACAAAGTAGGTTTTGGCTGGTGACACGGTTTAATAACGCAATGAACCATGCCACTATTGGCAGAAGTTGACATTCCATTTAAGCCCTCAACGGGAATCGAAAATCTCCTGCGACAAAGACCTAACCGCCTAACACACGATTCAGACACAAAGTTTGCCATTGAACCAGTATCCAGGAGTACACGAATCTTTTATTATTACTTTTATTATTACTTATTACGCCAAGTATCCTGGATATCCAGCTCACATGTGGACAATAAAATCGTATGTTGAGGGACAGACAAAGTGTTAGTGATGCAATGAGTATTTGTGACTGACGACTCGGGTTGACTGTTACCAAAAGATTGTGCGAGATCTGTGGCAGCACTTGCATTGATATTGGAGGTGGTACCAGGGGGAACACCTGACGAAGAATTTTTGTCAAAATGTAAAGTTGTATGGTGCGGAGACCTGCAAACTCTACATCTATGTGGTGAACCACAATTTCTTATTGAATGGGGGGATACTAAACAGTTGACGCATAATCGGTGCTGTTTAGCAAAGGAAAATCGTTGCTGCGGAGATCTAGCCAAAAATGCTTCGCATTTAAATAAAGCATGCGTAGCTGAGTACAAAATACATTTCGGTCCGCTATTTGGCTGAAGAGGATCTGCTATAAAGGTAGAAGTAGATTTTTTGTGGATAAAGTGTTGGTTACTAGAAAATTTAGGTTTTGGCTTATCGGAGATTATTGAACTGGTATATTGAACAGATTCTAAGGCTAAACACTGCCTTTCTAAAAATGTAATTAATTGTCTATAAGTGGGCAGCTCCGGATTTAGGCTGTTCTCAAGCTCAAAGTCAGTTCTGGTTTTAGAATCCAGTTTATTAAGTAATATATTAAACAACAATAAATCCCAGTGATCCACAGGAAAGTTTAAAACCCTTAGGGCTGCTACATTTTCAGAAAAAATATTGAAAAGATGTCTAAGATCTTTGGGTGTAGCTTTTAGAATAGAGATAGCGTAGAATGGTTCATTATAATAGTGAGTCGCTAAAATGCGTTTATTTTGGTATCTCTTCTCGAGCATTTCAAAGGCAACCGAATAATTCGCCTCTGTGAGCGGTATACCCTTAACTAAGGCCAAAGTTTCTTTTTCTAAAGACGTTAATAAATACTGATATTTCTCAGCATTAGATAAATCAGCGCTGTCATGTATAAGGCTCTTAAATAAGTCATCAAAACTTGGCCAGTTTTTATAGTCACCATCAAAGATAGGTAAATTTAGCTTTGGAAGCTTTGCTACAATTTTAGGAATTGAACTAAGATTAGCATTAAGAGAAGTGTTGGCCATTTGTGATGCAGTATCAGTCAGAAGTAAGTCATGCTTTATAGATTTTACTCCGTAAAGGCCTTATCCGCGGCAATACGCATCGCATCATGAGATGCAAACTCATCATCGTTAATTAAAGAAATTACAGTATTATGAGCCGATGGAAATTCATCATAAACAGTATCGACTGCGTCTGCACGAGCTAAAAATGTAGATTTTAAAGATGTATCACTAGTCGCCTTGAATCCAGATTCATATGCTTCTTGTAAGCGCGTATAGGCTGTAGTACGTTTTAAATTGGCCTTTGTTAATTTATCCGACATTTTGGAATACAGTAAATTTTAAATATATCGTAAAATGTTTTGATATAGAATCAAGATTTTTATAAGCAAAATACATACAAAAGATTGAACAGTGCAATGTTAAGGAATAACGTTTATTAATAAAAATTCGCAAAATATGCACTCAACAATGCTAATGCTGCAAAAAACTCCAACTATTCTAAAATATTTAGTTGCTTATACCATAAAAATAAATTAATAAGTTTTACTTTCGACAAAAAAATTGTATGTTTTCTCGAGACTTGTAAGGACGAAGCAAGGACAGTGTAGTGCGCACGGTAGTTAAAATATTTGCTGACACAGCTAAATCCAAATGCATGAAATAACCCAAATGGCTAGTGACAAAGTAATGCAGTAAAAAATTGAATAAATTTAAAAACCGTTCTTCATCCGGCTCGAAGGACCAAAAAATGAAGCGGAAACTATGAAACTTAGTGGACTGTATTAAATTTAGAAAAGAAAATAAAACGGTTGATTAGCCAAAGGTATGGTCTATTTTTCGCGACGCACAAATCGCTTACCTGTTAAACGTAGCACCATGACGAAGTCCATGCTGTCCAGAGGGTACCCTCGCAGTTTAACTGGATAATCCACAGAATTAGGCTATTCCATTAACCCTGTTGCACTTTACATTAGCCCTGTTTCACTACACCACCTTTTGTTAACTGAATTGTGAATTAAGTTTTTTATGCCATATTAATTTCGGAGACGCCGTAGGATCGGGACGAAAACTGTCGATATATATCCGGTCCGAACGCTACTGCAGTACTACCTTCTCGTAGGGCCTGCGGCGGCCTACATACCGGTCGTAGCGTCTTGTGCGTAAACAAAATAAAGAGTAAAAACATATATGATAATTCTCGATGGCAATCGGAAAGATTAAATATTAATGCAACTTAAAGAAATACATTAGTTTGTCACATTAAGCATTAATTCAAATTACCCAAAAAAAAACGAAATGAAAATGAATAGATTCCCAAACAATGTACAATATGTACAGAGAAAAGTACCCGGATTACAAAGTTTCATACGAAAAATACCGCAAAATTTTCACTGAAAACTTTAACATTAGTTTTGGCTATCCTAGACAGGATACGTGTAGCACGTGTGACCAGTTTGCTGCCGAAGTTCGAGCGACTAAACATAGCCTCAGAAGCCATCCCGATGGTAGTAATGAGAAAGTAGAAGCTGAGAGCAAACTAGTAAACCTGTCAAGACAAACTACATCTGTTAAAACCCAACGTGTTTTACGCTCGGAAACGTCAATCACGGCTGGAAAGTCAGAAATCGGTTAATCGAGAATCGATAACTATGGATTTTCAAAAGAACCTACCTTTGCCTAACATTACCACGAACGACGTTTATTGCAAACGTCAGTTAACTTTTTGTATGTTTAACATCCACGTACTTTCTACAAGTGAATCGTGCTTTTATGCCTATGATGAAACTGTTGCGCGCAAGGGAGCTGATGAAGTTTCTGCTTTTCTTTTATATTTTGTAAGAAGGTTGTAATGTTTCAACTTGATCCTTCCGTAAAAGAATTGGATATTTTTTGCGACTCATGCGGCGGGCAAAATAAAAATTGAACAATTTTTCGCCTTGTTCATTATTTGGTCCATCATGCAAAGCGATCGGAACATGTTAAAATTCACTTCCCCATTCGAGGACATTCGTATCTGGAGTGTGATAGTAACATGGCTAATATCAACCAAAATAAATGGGTTGAGATACCTAACGAGCGGATTGAAGAATTCGCAGGTGCGCGCACTAAGCCATCACCTTTTCATGTTACTGAACTTGATAGAGAGTCTGTTCGCGGGTGGACTCCTTGACCAATACTACTTGAAGAAATCTCCATTTAAGTCCAGGCTCATAAAGGAGTTAATCGCTGCAAAGGAGCACCCACGCATGTTAAAACACAGATCTACATACAATGGACATTCGGATAGTTCTGTGATTAATACATCAGGTTCACTTCTACACTCAAATGATCCTGAACTACATCCAGGAGAATTTCTTCTTCCTGAGGTTGCTTACCAAGGTAATTATATTATCACAAAAAATACAAAACGCTATAGACTGTTTTTTCTTTACAGAACCTCTGCCAATAACCCATGAAAAGTTTCAAGACCTTCAAGATCTGAAAAAATTCGTTGTATTATATCTTTTTAAAATGCATTACTCTACTTAATATTTGACATTCCCCCTTTTTACATACAATAAATAGTAAGTAAGAAAAAAATATTTTTAAACAATTTAAATATAACGAATTTCAGAAGATAACATATTTATAAGAAGTAGGATGACACTGAAACCATAAAAAAAAATTATTACCATAGTTAAAAAAATTTCTAAGTAGCAATAGAATGAAGGTTTAAAACCACTTTTTCTCAAAACAGTCGAAAATTGACATTCCACCTTTTTACAAAACAATAGGGGGTACAACACTATAACAAAAATAGACATATTGTTAGCTGGTAGGGAAGTAGCACTACAATCGTGTAACAGAAAATCCACTGTTAGCGGGTTTAGGAATTTCATGTATTGTCCCATAACAACGGCAGACGTTAAAATGTTTTCTCAACTTAAGTGGATTTTACGACAGAACATCTTGAAAAGCTGCTTATAGTGTACTATGCATACCACATGTCTTTTTGAGATACATAATGTCTGCAAAGGAGACAATCCAAAGAAACAACACATGCAGCAAGAAATATCCAGTACGGGCCAGAAATCTTACACCAGTATACTAGGCATGTTCATGCATGTACTATTCAAATACACACTTGAAGACCACATTATTGAAATATTAGGTAAATATGCACATAGGTCTTGGGGGCCAAGTACAACTCTGACCTTAGATGTTTCTTTTGTATTTCTTTTATTCGTGCCCCGAAAATTGCGATATCCGGTCTTCACGACATTATCTCCTACTTGTAAAAACCGTGTTTACGAATTTTAATTATTATGTACATTGTTAGGTTTTTACATAATCTATAAATTCAAGCCAACGATTGAGGTTTATTATAATTTCTTTTTTATTTTGTTTTATTTTCGGTTTGGTAGTTTCAAAATAATGTTGAAGGAATAAACTAAATTCATTTTGGTTAAGATTTCGTGGAGTTGCGCGTTACAGGAATTGGCCTATGCGACAGACGCATTGGACGAGTACGCACAATATAGTAGTACGAAAATGGTCTTGAAACCGTACCGTTTGATTTCGATAGTTTAAGTGTTGTTCGATGGTTTTTTTTCTGTGCAATTTGGAAAAGCAGATAATGTGAGCTCACAGAAGAATACCAAAGGAAAAAGGATTGGTAAGTCGTTTAAGCCTTTTTCCTCGTCGTTCGAAATATTTTTGATTCATATCTAATTAATGTTTAATAATAGTTTTCGATATTTCGTATTTACAGTCCACTCTAAAATTGAATTCAGTATTAAACATTACATTTTGGTCCCGTTCGACCCGGATTTTTTAATATTTTGTTTAAACAAATGCGTTTATTCCTTTAACATAAAATTATGAGAACGTTAAAAATTTAAAATTTTTTATACATAGGTTTTTTTTGGTAGTTCTAAAACCTGCCATTTATCGATCGATTTGTTAGTACTAAACCAGTTCGGTAGCGCGGTCAATATTTGAAGTTTCGTTGCGCGCGACTTATCATCGCGAATCGTCTGCCGGCCGATTGAACAGCTGACTGGTTTGATTTGTTTACAAATTTGACAAGTTGTTGTTGTTATTTACATTGAAAATTGTTAATTTTCTGACTGTTTAAGAAGGTTTTGGTACGGAGTTTGTGACTTTAACAAGTAATAGTTAATTGGAAGTGCTCTTATAATGGCAAATAAAGCAGTAAAACAGTATACAACTCTTCGTAGTGTATTAATTAATCGTATTAAAGAACTATATCAGTGCGCGGAAATTGCCCGACGGTCAAAAAATAGATTTGACCACCTTGAATTAAAGGCTCGTAGTGAATTTATTAAGGCGATCGAAAGGGATTTTAATGAAAATCATACAAAATTGTTAACGAATTTAGCAACGGTGGAAGATGCCGATTTATCTACGGAAGACGGTGTCAGAAGCGACTTTGATCCAAAGGTATCTTTTATTAGATCTGTCTATATAGAATTATTTGGGCAAGATTCCAATACGCCTGGCACTTTAAATAAAATGCATGGGAACTTACCTAAAATAAATTTACCGACTTTTAATGGTAATTGGCAGTCATGGCCTGCTTTTAGGGATTTTTATGAATCATTGGTTCATAATCAAGATGGTTTAGATAACATTGAAAAATTCCAATATCTAATAATGTCTCTTTCTGGTGAACCGCTTTCATTAGTAAAGTCTATACCCTTAGAAGCTACTAATTATCTAATCGCATATGACACACTTAAAAAACGTTATCAAAATCGTAGGCTTTTAGCTACTTCTTATTTTTCTGCAATCTGCAAACTACCGAAGTTTTCGATAGACTCTTCTCATCTGCTGAGACAGATTTTAGATGGTTTTGCAGAAAATTTAGCTGCTCTAAAAAACTTAGGTCGACCGGTAGACGAGTGGGATTTTGTATTATTTAACATGCTAAGCCAAAAAATTGATGCTACCTTAATTAAACGTTTCGAAATACATTATGATGCTCAGGATATCAATAATGATATGCCTGCTTTTACGGATTTAGTTGAATTTTTGCAAAAGCAATGCTCGGCTTTAGATACAGTGGCTTTCACTCACCCTGAAAAGAATACTTCGCGGATTCCTAAAGTTCGTAGACCTGCAGGGTCTAGTTTGTTAGTTGAGGAAACGAATACTAAAGAAAGTAAACAAATATGTGTTATTTGTAAAAGAAGTCATGGAATTTTTCAGTGTGAACTGTTTAGTAAGAAAAGTCCCAAAGAGCATTATGAAATGGCTAGACAGAAAAGACTTTGTTTAAACTGTTTGGGAAACTTTCACAAATCTGTCGATTGTCATTCAGAAATAAAATGTAAAATTTGTAAAATGTCTCATCATACTTTATTACATTTTAAACGTGAAAATTTGTCGGAAACTGTCCCGCAGGTGATAGAAGAAAACAAAGTCGATAATTTAGATCAAGTGCGCCAGGTGAGCTTGGCGAGTACTGTCGATGCGCACCGTGTGGTTTTATTATCATCCGCATTAGTGGATATTTTGGATAACTTTGGTACTTATCAAACCGTGCGTGTCTTGCTCGACAGTGGTTCCCAAGTTAACGTTATGACAGAAAGATGTCGTAAAAAATTGGGTTTGCCTATTTATAAAACTTCTTTACCGATTAGTGGGTTAGGTACCAATACTTCTAATAGTTCTGGTGTCGTTCATTGTAGTATACGTCCAGTAAAACTTACATCACCTCGTTTTGATGTACAAGCTGTCGTTCTGCCTTGTATATGTGCTGAAATGCCCAGTGTTTATATTGATAAAAAAAATTGGGCGCACCTTTCTAACTTAAAACTTGCCGATCCGAATTTTAATCATCCAGGTCCAGTAGATATGTTGCTAGACGCTGATATTTTCTCTAGATGTTTGCTGGACGGGCGTATTACGGGTGGAGCTAATGTCCCAGTTGCCTTCAACACTATATTTGGTTGGATTCTTTCTGGAAGAGTTGATCCCAACAGTTCTACACCTTTGCAATCCTTTTTAACCTTAAACCCCTTGGAATCCTTAGATAGTACACTGAAAAGGTTTTGGGAGCTGGAGGAGTTGCCAAAATCAAGGTCTCTTTCACCCGAGGACATTCAGTGTGAAAACACTTTTAAAAGTACTGTATCTCGAGATTGTGAAGGTAGATATACTGTGTCACTCCCCTTTCGGACACCAAATCCTTGTTTTGTGAATTCTCGTTCAGTAGCTCTACGAAGATTTTTTAGTTTGGAAAGACGTCTTCAACATAATGAAAACCTTCGTGCAGACTATTCTGCATTTATGCAAGACTATTTGGACAGTGGACATATGTCCCCTGTCAAGTCACCGGTTGATCCTGATCGGTCATATTATATCCCACATCACTGTGTCCTAAAGCCTGACAGTACTACAACCAAGTTGAGAGTAGTCTTTGATGCGTCAGCAAAATCGCCCGATGGTGTTTCATTAAATGAATCGTTGCTTATTGGTCCTAAGCTACAAAAGGATATCGTATCTATTTTGCTTGCGTCCAGGTTACACAAATTTGTTTTGACAGCTGATATTAAGCAGATGTATCGCCAAATTTGCGTTGCTCCAGATCAAAGGGATTTTCAAAGAATATTGTGGAGATTTTCGTCGAATGACCTTCTTCAGGAATTTTGTCTGAACACCGTAACCTATGGCGTAGCTTCATCGCCTTATTTGGCATTACGTACCCTACAGCAGTTGGCTGATGACGAGGAGAAAAATTTTCCGGAAGCTTGTAAGGTGCTTAGATCAGACATTTTTGTTGATGATTTGGTATTTGGTGGTGATAGTTTAAAATCTATTCAAGAATTACAGAATTCGTTGGTTGAATTGCTTCGTAGAGGGGGCTTTGAATTAAGAAAATGGGCCTCCAATGAACCGAAATTGTTAAAAGGTATTTCTAAGGAACATCAAATTACTTCCTTATCTTTTGATCTAGATAGTTATATGAAAATTTTAGGTCTACAGTGGGACCCGTCTTTCGATTGTTTCTCGTATATTATCAATCCAATTGACAATGTTTGCACCAAACGCAGCATGTTATCAGATCTAGCACGGATCTATGATCCTATTGGTTATCTCACCCCTGTTATATTTGCTGCCAAAAATTTAATAAAATACTTGTGGACCCTAGGGTTGGATTGGGATGATAAACCACCGGAGGATGTTATCCAGTTCTGGACCAAATTTAAACTTGAGTTACCCCTTCTTCGTTCCGTTAAAATAGGTCGTCGCCTTGGGTTTGAAAACTGTGACAATTGTCAAGTACATGGTTTCTGCGACGCCTCGTTGAAAGGATTTTCTGCTTGTGTTTATTTACGGTTTTCATTGGATGAAAATTATCGTAGTTTTTTGGTTGTTGGAAAGTCCAAGGTAGCTCCTTTAAAGGTTGCTTCTTTACCACGTCTTGAACTATGTGCTGCAGTCTTATTAGCTGACTTACTTTCATTTATTATGAAGACATATGACGGCAGGTTGGAATTTTCCCATTTATATGCATGGTCGGACTCTATGGTGGCACTTTCTTGGATTCAGTCATCCCCCCATAAGTGGAAAACTTTTGTTAGCAACAGAGTGGCCAGAATTCAGGAAAAGGTTAGTCCATCTTTGTGGCATCATGTTCCAGGCGAGGAAAACCCCGCAGACTGCGCATCCAGAGGTTTACTTCCGGCGGAATTTATAGATCATTCTATGTGGTGGAGTGGACCAGCCTGGTTGAACAAAAATCAAAGATTTTGGCCTCTAAGTAATCGTCCTAATCTTGAATTAGATGTTGATCAAGAAGTCCTTATCTCTGAAAAAAGATCTGTGGTATTGGTAGCCGCTTATGAACCAAATATACTTGACATTTTGCTAAATAAATTTTCATCATTAGATAAAATTAAACGAATCGTAGCCTATTGTTTAAGAGTGTATTCAAAAGTAAAAGAAACTGATATCACTTTTCTCGACTTACGTGTATCAAATTCTGAACTGAAAATTGCTTTAGTAATCTTAATTAAGCATGTGCAAAGGGATTGTTTTGGCGAGGATATTCAAAAATTGTCAAATTCGCATTTAATATCTAAACCTTTAAGAAAATTGGCTGTCTTTCTAGATGAGGGAGGCTTGCTCAGAGTGGGCGGTCGTTTGAAACATGCAAACTTGACATTTGGACAAAAATATCCCATCTTGTTACCAAGTAAGCACCGGCTAACTGACTTGTTGATTGAAAGCTTTCATATTCAATACTTGCATCCGGGTTTACAGACTTTACAGTTTTTATTGCTTCAGCAGTTTTGGATTTTATCAGCAAAGCATGCTATTCGGCGTTGTTTGCATAGATGTTTTAAATGCTTCAGAGTAAATCCAAAACCAGTTCAACCCTACATGGGAAATTTACCTTCATGCAGAATAAATCAAGTTAAGGCCTTTTCTTATGTAGGAGTGGATATGGCTGGTAGTTTTCCAATTGTCATATCTAAGATTCGGGGTGCTAAAGTTTTAAAAGCTTATTTTTGTATCTTTGTATGTTTTGCTACTAAAGCAATACATTTAGAACCCGTATCTGATTTATCGACGGATGCCTTTTTGGCTGCCCTTAAAAGATTTATTGCTCGTCGTGGCCATGTATCTCATATATTTAGTGACTGTGGGACAAATTTCGTAGGTGCAAATCGTGTGTTGCTAGAGAATTTTAAAAGTGCGGTAGATTCGGAAAAAATTAAATGGTCATTTAATCCGCCCTCGGCACCTCATTTTGGAGGTTTATTGGAAGCTGGGGTTAAATCCGTGAAAAGTCATTTTGTTCGAGTAATCGGTGAGCAAACTTTAACTTACGAAGAGTTCTATACTTTGTTAGTACAAATTGAGTCAGTATTAAATTCGAGACCTCTTTGTTCTGTAAGCTCAGATCCAAATGATTTAAGCGCCTTGACACCCGGGCATTTTCTAACCTTAGCTCCACTTTCCACCTTGTCGGAACCCGAGGTAACAGATATTAAAATTTCGCGCTTAGATAGATGGCAATTAATACAGCAAATGCACCAATGTTTTTGGAAAAGGTGGCACAATGAATATTTACAGTCATTGCAGCAACGCCAGAAATGGTTAAAGAATTCTCAAACTTTGGTATCTCAAGGTACATTAGTTGTTATAAAAAACGAATTATGTCCACCTCGTCAGAGGCGTTCCTTATTTTTTCCAAAATACTTTATTTACGGCCCCGGCACCCATGGTCGGGTAGCCTGTTTTTTTATTGTACGCGTTCTACTTGTATTCGTGCCCCGAAAATTCCTATGTCTATTCTCTTGTTGGTCACTCTATTCTCTTGTTGCTAGTTATCAGGCAGTTACCGGTGTTTTGATTTTTTTTTAGCTAAATTAGCTTCAACTTCACGAAAGAAAGCGTTGAATTCACACGAAATTAGTAATTCATTTTTCATAATGCAGGCGAAATTTTTTACTTTACTACTGTAACCTCTTGATTCGGATTTATTTGTTGAATTAAAACGGTAAAAACTTAGCTATATGAACAAATTTTATTGCCTAACTTTAAACGTACCTCTTAGTCTGTCAAGTGTTAAGTTTATCTGCTGTATATTTACGAGTAAAATTGGAGTGAAAAGGGCTTCCCAGAAAAAGAGGCTGTAAAAGTTACTGTAATTTCTGTACTCAAAAAACATACGAGTAAACTAATTCATGCCATGTTGCCACCTAAAGAAGGTAAAAAACAAATTTTTTCTTTAAATTCTTTGAACTGCAGCAACAAACTGCCACAGAGCTCCAGATGTCCATCTGTGTTTTTTGCAGCTGTATATAACCCAAAAAGATCTATTAGTTGGGTTTTATGCACAATTATTAGATGCCATAGAAACCTGAACAAAATATTCTTCAGTTCAAAATTGAAAATTAAGTTTAGAGTGATGCAATGAAAAAAAATATAACATAAGTACACAGAATTTTTTTTTGCATGGCGTAGTAAGTAAAAAATAGTAATAAACCTGATACTGCCTTTGAGTTGGCAATTTGTGGTTTCAGCTGTATCCAATAACCTACCTTTTCATAATTAGTAATTACTCATAACTCATCAATCAAATATAGGCCAGACAAAATTTTTTGGATGGGAAAAATTCCGGGAACAAGTTTTATTTTATTCAATGGCTCTTTAGAATGTTACCGTGAACTTACTGAGGTTTGCTTTCTCCTTCGAATGATGTCTGCGCCCCCTTTTCGAGAAAATAAGACCAAAAATCAATTTTCGTTCCTTAGTTTCTGTCGACATTAGGTCAAAAATGCTTAGGTTCAAAAAAATAATCAAATTCTCTATATAAAGCATTTTTCGTTAGATTCGTAATGATTAGCAGCAAAAGCGAAGCAGAAAGTGGGCGAGTTTTTAAATGATTGATGGAAAACATCGATTAATTTATTCGCGATATGGCATTGACGTCATCGGTTAAGTCAATGGATTTCAGATGAGTAAGATTTTAAGAACGGACTGATGAATAATCCGATGTTTGATAAAATATAATTTTTAAACTGAATTATTTATACTAACATTTTGCTTAACGGAAGATAATTTTTTTCGGTTACAAATCATATTTGAAACAACAAAATTTAAAAGTTTGCTTATGCTAATAACCTCCCACTCTGACATCTCACAGCACACACGGAAAAGCATCGATCGTCAAGTGTGATAAATCCGATGGACACACGATTAATTTAAAAACGCTAAAATTAATTTCAGCAAACTTTCATCTGTAATTTAAAAAAGGGTTGATAGCAATGTGATTATGCCACCGATGAGTTTAAAAACTCGCCCAGCATCTTATACGTTTCAGTACCCTGAGTGACATATAGCCATTAGTTGTTGTTTTAGGTATTCGTGCGGTTTGTCTTACTAAGTAATGAGGATGTTGCTTTAAATTTAGTCGTACCATATAAACTAGTGGCAATTTACTCAAAATATTCGTCATTTTGAGTAAATTATCGAAACGTGCAATAAACATAGAATAACGTCAGTCCACCACTTTCTTGCTGTAAAAGAAATTTAAATATGGTCTCCATTATCTTCCAGTTTGCCGATTGTAATCATTCCCAGGTGACTAGAAATTCTTGTCTTAAAATTCACTTAGTTAGTGTTCTATCGTCCCTGCATAATTTAGACCACACGCACATACAAACGTACATATTCATGCATCGCTGTGAAAATAGTTAAAGCTTCAGAACACTTCGAAACGTGAACATATGACAAAAGCCAGAGGTCAACAGAGCATGTACTCATATATGTACACTATCTTTGGAAAGTAAATATTAAACAATTGAAAATGTTATTTTAATAGATCGGGTGCCTTGCAAGAAGATCCGCTCTATATGAGCTATGCCGAAATTATTGCTAAGTCATGTGGTGAAGAGGAAGAAGAAGGTGATGATGGAGTCGAAGAAGGCGGAGAAGGGGAAGAAGGAGGATCGTCCATTCATGTCAGTATATTTAAAAAGTGAAAATGAAATTTTTGGTAAACAAATTAATTTGATAAAATGCTTTGTTTTAAGCAGCTTTTAAATAAATATTAACCCCGAAGTTCACTTGAAAGGCTAAAAGACTAAGTACTGGCTTACGTTTAAAACTTCTAGTTGACTAGTTAGGTTTTGACAATGTTTTGTACTGTCATGTTAATAAGCCGTCACTAAAAACTTATAAGTAATTGTATTATTTTAGCAATTTGCTTAGTTTCCAAATGAATTTTTTATTTTGGAACTTGTTGCTAAAATGAATTTAGTGCTATTTGTGGACAATACATATTTAAATTGCCAGTTTTAAAATAAATTTGCAAAAAAGCTCGAATTTGCGAAATAAAAATCTAGTCATACATTGTTTTATTTTTTAACTTGTTTAAATGAATTTAGTTCTATTATTGTGGACTATACATATTTAAGTTGCCGTTTTGTGAATAAATTTGTGAAAGAAAAATATTTTCATCCACACATGAATATACCCTCTTCAGTATAATATTTCACAATTTTTTTATGTCTTGGCCATATAGAGGGTTATGCGCAAACTTAAGGTAAGCCTATTGTGTTCATTCAATTTAATTTTTCTATATAATAAATTCTAATTGTTAAATTCAATCATTTTCGAGCAACCGTAAAATACGTATAAATACCAATGATCTACCACCTATAGATGGCACAAGTCATTCATAAATGCTATAAAAATGTGTTGACAACATCGTTTGTAGGAGAGACGTGGTGAGGAGCTTGGTGGGGCCGCACAGTGTGGTAAATCGACCGTCTAGCGCGACATAATTATTTAAACATTGATTTAATGTTTTTTAATTTCCTATGACATTTTTTAGGAGGGCCATGAATCTTTTTTTGCTATAAAATGTAAATAAGAAGTCAGTCATTAAAATGGCTTCAGTTTTTATTAAAAAATGTAATGTTTTATGGAACTTAATTACACAATTATTGATTTCAAAATACATGCAACGTTATTTTAAACTTATTATTAAGTAATAGCTATACGAAGCATGAAAAAATAATAATGTTACTTTTTAGATTCAGATATTACAATATTAAAGAGCAAGATATACACTATACAGGGTATTTGAATGTACGGCTTGGTGTAAGTTTTGTAGAACTGTAAATAATAAATATTATTGTGGGTTTTAAAAACAAATTAAAGAGTTACCAGCAATGTTCAATTAATAATATCATATAATTTTATTTACCACCTAAACAACGAGAACACTTTCAGACTAACTGGATTATGTGCCGAATGATGTTTTATAAAAGCATACACCTGCACCCGGACATGTGTATTTCTTAACTTTTTAGTACTGGTATGGAAATAACACGTTTAAATAAAAACTAATGAGTTGGATAAATTATGAAGACATTTAGTGCTTAATCAATTATTGTTTTTCTCATTTACCGTATACAGGGTGTGACGTTGAATTGGATTTTTAACAACCTATATAATTTTACATTTTTAAGAAATTATCTTTACAAAAATAGTAGTTTTTAATGAATAAATTAACAATGCGTGAAACGTCCTTAAATGTCTACGAGAGTACTATTGATGGACCCAGAATGTTTATTATTTTTGCAAACTTCAAAAAGTCATAATAATTTACCTAACTTATGGGTTTTTATTTGAAAATTTCGTTTCCCATATTAAAAGAATTAAGGTGGTTGCGTTTATAAAATTTTTATTTTTGTTTTTCGAAAAATTTTAAATATTTCTAAGTATTTCATTGTAAGTGCTAAGAATTTCTCTACTGAGTTAAAATAGAGTAAATATTATAATTTAGGCCCGTAAATTTTAGGATTGATTCAGCAATGTCAAATATCACGCCAAGCGCCATACATACATTGTTATCAAAGCTTACTTAGTTACGAATTCTGTACTGGGCAATGATGCATCTAAAGCGTTTACTTACAACTTCTTTATCAAACTCAAAATGTTGCAAAAATTCTATAAATTTTAGCCACAACAGGACATACGGTAAGTTAAGGCTATGAAACAATGCTGGTATTTTATTTGGTGAGTTCTCCAAAAAAACAAAAAATGCACAGATTTCTTAGTTCTTTTCCGAATTCTAAAAACGAGACGTTAATTCGATTGTAAATATTTCTGAACCTTAGCCTTGGCAAAATGTTAAAGTTATTTAAATTCGAAAAAATTTTACAAAGTTATCCCAGTAAACCAACTACAGTTTCAGAAACATATCTGAAACAATAACTCCGAGATTTGAAACGTTTCGTATTTTTCTTCAGAGATATTTGTAAAACATCCCTGAAACCATAAATGACCTACCTAAAATATGTTTCACTGAAACATTTCAAAGATTGATTTATGAAACATAACCAATTTTAGTTTCTGAAACATTCTTGAAACCATAAGTGATCTATCTCAAACACGTTTCACTGAAACATTTCAAATATCGAGTTGTGAAACATTACCAATTTTTTATATATTTGTAAATGAGAATCAGCTCTCTAACCACCTGACGATACCTTATATTATAAGGATTTGAAACAAATGATGTTAAAACAGCTATTCTCCGGGCTATATGCCCCTCCGAGCCTGGATTACACACCAAAATTTGCCGTATTTTGAATTTTGACTAACACTGTTAGACAACAAAATACTTGGTTCTTGGTTTGACTGCAAGAAACTACCAGGAAGAAGGAAGCCTTTTCTTTACAGGATAAACGAACATACCGACCTTCCGAAACAGCAATCCTAAAAGCTAAACATGTCGAACTGCATAAGCAGTATGACACAGGCAGCGCCATCCATTAGCAGTTTCAAGCAGTCGGAGGAGTAGTTTTTAGGAAATATTTTTGAAACATGCATAGGTACGCAACATTTCGGAAACATGTATGAAACCTTCAAAAATGTTTATAAGTATTGCCAAACTGATAAGCATTTCACAAATGATTCACATTATACACAAAAACTAACATTGTTTTTGAATGGTTTGCCTCGGAAAACCTTAAACAGATATACAAGACCGTAGGTTAAACTTACCCCCTCCTCTCATACCTGTTCGCATTACCCCCGCCCCCTTCTGAAATAATGGAAAAAACCTCAAAATGTCATTTTATGGCATGATTAAACAAAAACCTATTACCAGTCCGGTTAATAATTCCAAAAGTTATCAATCCCCACCCTTTTTACCCCCACTCTCTGCACCATTATAGCTCAAAACCAATCCGAAGCTTTCTCTTATGGCCTAGAATATGTGTACCAAATTTAAAGTCGATATACAAACTGTTCGAAATTTATCGCGCGCACATCAGGCACACACAGACAGACAGACAGATACCCACAGAAACAAAGAAAAAATTTTACAAAGTTATCCCAGTAAACCAACTACAGTTTCAGAAACATATCTGAAACAATAACTCCGAGATTTGAAACGTTTCGTATTTTTCTTCAGAGATATTTGTAAAACATCCCTGAAACCATAAATGACCTACCTAAAATATGTTTCACTGAAACATTTCAAAGATTGATTTATGAAACATAAGCAATTTTAGTTTCTGAAATATTCTTGAAACCATAAGTGATCTATCTCAAACACGTTTCACTGAAACATTTCAAATATCGAGTTGTGAAACATTACCAATTTTTTATATATTTGTAAATGAGAATCAGCTCTCTAACCACCTGACGATACCTTATATTATAAGGATTTGAAACAAATGATGTTAAAACAGCTATTCTCCGGGCTATATGCCCCTCCGAGCCTGGATTACACACCAAAATTTGCCGTATTTTGAATTTTGACTAACACTGTTAGACAACAAAATACTTGGTTCTTGGTTTGACTGCAAGAAACTACCAGGAAGAAGGAAGCCTTTTCTTTACAGGATAAACGAACATACCGACCTTCCGAAACAGCAATCCTAAAAGCTAAACATGTCGAACTGCATAAGCAGTATGACACAGGCAGCGCCATCCATTAGCAGTTTCAAGCAGTCGGAGGAGTAGTTTTTAGGAAATATTTTTGAAACATGCATAGGTACGCAACATTTCGGAAACATGTATGAAACCTTCAAAAATGTTTATAAGTATTGCCAAACTGATAAGCATTTCACAAATGATTCACATTATACATAAAAACTAACATTGTTTTTGAATGGTTTGCCTCGGAAAACCTTAAACAGATATACAAGACCGTAGGTTAAACTTACCCCCTCCTCTCATACCTGTTCGCATTACCCCCGCCCCCTTCTGAAATAATGGAAAAAACCTCAAAATGTCATTTTATGGCATGATTAAACAAAAACCTATTACCAGTCCGGTTAATAATTCCAAAAGTTATCAATCCCCACCCTTTTTACCCCCACTCTCTGCACCATTATAGCTCAAAACCAATCCGAAGCTTTCTCTTATGGCCTAGAATATGTGTACCAAATTTAAAGTCGATATACAAACTGTTCGAAATTTATCGCGCGCACATCAGGCACACACAGACAGACAGACAGATACCCACAGAAACAAAAAAAAAAGTTGAATTTATCGAAGTTTTAAAGTCATCCTGACGTTTTCAGGCAAAATAAATTTGGAAATTTATTCGCTGGTACAGTAATTCCACTCATTTTGTGATGTGGAAGTATGATCAAATAAATCCTACAAAACAAAAAAACATTTAAAAAAATGAGGGGCAAATTGGGGCAACTTTTTAAAAAAGAATCCTTAACTAGAAACTACAAACACTACGAAAGACCAGGAATCGCTACCGAACTCGACAGAACTCCATACTTTATTATTACACCTTTTATTTAGTTGTGAAAAGTCTGAGCGTTTTTTCCTGCCCAACTTTAAATTTTACTTTAGGGGGCAGTGAAATATGAAAAATAAAAGTATTTGCTAAAATAATATACACATCCCTCCAGGGAAAGACTCCATGAAGGATTATACAATATACTCCAAAAACAGGCTGAAGATAATCAAGTTTTCACTGGCCGAAAATATCAAAATCCAAAGTGCAGACGTACTATCGCGCAGAAGGTTGAAATTAACACTGAAGTTCTTAAGAACTGTGCCAATCACTGAAAAATTATACCTGGGGGATTAAAGGGTGTTTATTAAATATTAGTTTACCCAGGTATTTGTGGCGAATTCTTAGAATTTGTTCTCGGCTCTTTTTGACCAGCTAATTCGACTGTGCATCCATAGTGCAACGCCCGTATACACAATTTATTTTCGATTTATTTAATATGCTGTGGGTGGTCGTGTAATGTGCCAGTATTTACATATTTTGAATAAAGAACAAGTTCGTCAGTTTTGGAAGGAATATAATTCTAAATGGAAATTGTCCGGCCGAAGTACGTTGCAAAGACATTTACATGCTGTGCGCTAACGACTTTATTATCCTTTGCTGAATCCTTGCGAATACTAGATGACAAGCAAAAAGTGAGTTAAGGATTAGTGACGTCAGAGGTACTTTTTAAAATGACCCTTTATTGTCACAACTTAGGTATAATAATATATTACGAGTTTTTACAACTGATTGTTACGGATTTCAAGCCTACTATTTAAATATAAATTATTGCTAATATTGCATGTCTAAAAATAGGTTAATGAGGTCTATGCTGCGCTGGCTGCTGCTGATGCTCGTACTGGTGTAATGATGCAATATTATGGGTTCATCGAACCATAATTAGTGCTACAGACTTCAAATGACGAGACAGGTATTTGTGTTAGAGAAAAATTTTACAATGTAATAAGAAACAATCCAAATTTTGTCCACCCAAGCAAACCCAACCTAAGACATTGATATTAACAGTGCAAATACGGATCCGTTAAATAAGTTCAGAGACCATTTCAACTACGCAGATATAACATCTGTGGATCGGTCGTTTTCTTTATATAAGAACATTTTTCGCCGCATCGGGCATCGTTTACGGAAGCAACTTTAGAGACATACGCCATGCTGCAAATGTTTAGACGACCCAATCCGGATTTTTTTTAGTGCTAACTGGGTAAGTATTACATATTATATAAACCCAGTAAACCAACTACAGTTTCAGAAACATATCTGAAACAATAACTCCTAGATTTGAAACGTTTCGTATTAGGCTTCAGAGATATTTGTAAAACATCCCTGAAACCATAAATGACCTACCTAAAATATGTTTCACTGAAACATCTCAAAGATTGATTTATGAAACATAACCAATTTTAGTTTCTGAAACATTCTTGAAACCATAAGTGATCTATCTCAAACACGGTTCACTGAAACATTTCAAAGATCGATTTAGGAAACATAACCAATTTTAGTTTCTGAAACATTCTTGAAACCATAAGTGATCTATCTCTATATATTTCACTGAAACATTTCAGAGATCGATTTATGAAACATAACCAATTTTTTATATATGTATTTGTAAATGAGAATCAGCTCTCTAACCACCTGACCATACCTTATATTATAAGGATATGAAACAAATAATGTTAAAACAGCTATTCTCCGGGCAATATGCCCCTCCGAGCGCTGGATTACATGCCAAAATTTGCCGTATTTTGTCTAACACTGTTAGACAACACAATACTTGGTTTGACTGCAAGCTGCAAGAAACTACCAAGAAGAAGGAAGCCTTTTCTTTAGTTACGATGTCGTTACCTGCATACCGGTTTCGAACTCTTTAGTTCTCGTCAGTACAGGAGAAACGAACATAACAACCTTTCGAAAGAGCAATCCTAAAAGCTAACCCTGTCGAACTGCATAAGCAGTATGACACAGGCAGCGCCATCCATTAGCAGTTTCAAGCAGTCAGAGGAGTAGTTTTTAGGAAATATTTTTGAAACATGCATAGGTACGCAACGTTCAACGGAGAATGCAGTGGCGGATCCAGGTTTTTGCTAAGGGGGGGGCAATTTTATAATGGGTTGAAGAAATACTTCAAATAAATTAATGCAGTGATTATGGCTCAGGGGGGCGAAACCCCTTTCGCCCCACCCACCCCCCTGAATCCGCGCCTGAGAGAATGTTTTAAATGTTTGTAAGTACTGTCAATTTGAAATTTAATGATTTGTTTTTACTGGAACATTTTTGAAACATGTATATAACCTTCAAAATAATGTTTCAAATGTTTATAAGTATTGCCAAACTGATAAGCATTTCACAAATGATTAATGTTTACTGGAACATTTCGGAAACATGTATGAAACCTTCAAAAGAATGTTTCAAATGTTTATAAGTATTACCAAATTGAAACATCTCACAAATGGTTAGTGTTTACTGGAACATTTCTGAAACATATATGAAACCTTCAAAAGAATGTTTCAAATGTGTATAAGTATTGCCAAACTGATAAGCATTTCACAAATGATTCATGTTTTCTGGAACATTTCTGAAACATGTATGAAACCTGCAAAAGAATGTTTCAAATGTTTATAAGTAATACCAAATTGAAACATCTCACAAATGATTCGTGTTTACTGGGAAGTATTATTATTACTTACACCTAGTTGCGTACATACGCCGCCACTGGTGTGGCATTCAAGTGGGCATCCTTACTGAGGAAAATGAATGAAACAACGTCAGGCGAACAGGTCTCGAAAATGGCCGATCTGGGCGGATCCCTTATTGCTGCGTTGCCATACTGCAGATTTTTTACAACGTATTAGGCAATGTTTTAAATTTCCCACATCATGTTAATACTTCTAACAGCGTACTTTTGGCAAACCAAGTGGAGGGACGCAATTTGTATATTGATTTACTTCAGACTATACTCGTAACACGTTGATGTTAATGGTTTATTTGTTATTGTTGTATCTAGTAGTGGTAGATCATTGATAAATACAATAAAGAAGTACAAATTAAGATTATATAAATAGTATTGGAGATCTAAAATTGTTATAACATAATAATACAAGTATACATACAGTATGATAAATATCGCCTAACATACACACATACGTCATTAGTCTGGTAAGTGATATGTCACAGTACAAGTCCGGACTTTTTAAACGGATTCTGTCACATAGTACGTAACACTCTGGTCTTGATATTTGGTAAGTTAACTTTTCTAATTTAGTATCACCGTTTAGTATTCAATCATCAAAAAGGTGTAGGCTGACATAGCGTTGCAACACCTGCTGTTGTTGCATAGCAACGATAAATGTGTTGAGTTATGTATATGATAATGCACTAATAATAATATGAAATAGAAACTTGTTCTATCAATAATTGAAATTAATTTCCGTATAAGAGTTCTCAACAAATTTGCCGTCTATCCATTTATATTTTGAAATGGCCTTTTTAATTGTAATACCATTACTTTTTCTAGGAACAAGAAATGGAAAAACAAAAACTACTGTTTAATCAGGCCAGGTTAGCAAATCGGGGTGTAGCCGAAATGGTTCTCCTACACATTTCCGCTTCCAAGGGTGTACCGTCCGACATGGTAATGAAAACTCTTCAATTGGGTATATCTGTGTTACGAGGTGGTAATAACGACATACAAATGGGTATGCTGAATCATCTCAAGGACAAGAAAGATGTCGAATTCTTTACCAGCATCGCGGGTTTGATGAACAGTTGCGGTGTGTTGGACTTGGATGCATTTGAAAGAAATACTAAGGCTGAAGGATTAGGAGTTGGCTCAGAAGGTAAAGAAATTATAGTATAATAGTCAGATGTTTTTGAGTAGTCAATAGGGAATATGCATATAACCCGAATAAATCTGAAATATATTTTTTTATATTCTCTACATAAATTAAATGTTCATGGCGGTTGCTGTTATCCATTTATTTTGGTCTTTATTAACAAAAAAAGAGGATTTAAAACTGCAAATTTTCGCGCGAATTTCGAAACTTGTAAAACGTGATCCCATTGGCTGTGTCGTCAAAACTGAACTTATGACTTATCATGAGTACAAGGCGAATTCCAGTGTTGTAGAGTCATCGAAAACTCAATAAAAATGGCATTTAATGCGTAACTCATCCAATGAAATATCCCTGCACTTAGAGTAGAAGGTTCTTAAAATCTTATTCATGTATACTTTAAGCCGAAATCGGTCCAGGAACCTTTCATTTTTGCAACAAACATTGGCACTTTTAACAAATCACCTTAATAATTTGAAGCAAATAAACTTCAATTCTTTATTTTCATGGCAGTCTTGGAAAATTAAAAAATTTTCAAATTTTAGATGTCCCCGATACCAATAAACCTTTTTATTTATAACTTTACCGAAAAAATAAGCGATTTAAATTAGTGGGAGGTATTCTTAGATAAATAATGGATAAAATAAACCCAAAAAGAATCACTAGATAGGGTAAATAGTGTGGAATAATGTCGGTTAAAAATAGGATTTGTCGGAAAAAATCAAGAAAATCCGATTTTTATCCCCTAAATACGCTCCTGGATGACCCATTCGGTATTCATTTTACAGTGTGATTATCCCTTTATAAGATAGTGTTGAAAAATTGGGGAAAAAATAGATAGGAAAAAATACAGAGTGATTCAAATGTACCGATGTCTAGGGCGCAAAAAGTAAATCAATCGAAATTTAATCGGCGATTGCTCCCTTCCTATAGAGAATGAAGAAATTAAAAAATATGGATAACACATACTTTGACGAGCTCTTTCCGATGACGTATATGGGATTTTAATTTGAACCATTTTGGCCCCACAAAAAATTAATAAATTAATAACCGCGAAATATTTGGATCAAAAATCTAAATTTACAGTTTTTCCAAATATTTCCATTTTCCAGTGATTTTAGGTTTAGGTAAGTGTATTGCAAAAAAAGTATTTGAGATTTTAAGGTTTCCCTTGTAAATCCGTTTTTCGATCTGACGTTTTGTTGAGTTATTAGGTACCAAAGAGGGGTGGAAATGGTATATTTCGACCTAAAAAATTCAAAAGAATTACTTGCCATTTTCTGATCCTCACCAGTTTCAGTGGAGTTCTGAAGCTCCGGATCCCCTACAACCTCCGAAAATTTAAATCGATTTAATTCACATTTGCGACCTGTACCCGATTTCAACGGAAATCGTGGAAATTTCGACTTTGACATTTAATAGCTCCGAAACCAAACATCCTGTATAACTGAATTTTTTACCGAAGCTAGTTGAACTATTCCTCTATCAACCCAGAAAATTCGATTTCTCTGATCTGATCTGACGTCACTTTTCAAGGACAAATGTGGCTGCTTTTTAAATTTTAATAAATTATACTGAAAAGTAAACATTTTTTGTAACTAAATTATTCTAGTAATTTTCTTCAAAATATTTTTTTGGGTTTGTAATGACTTCCTTAAACGATTTATGCAATAACAAAATATGTGCATATTCCTTATTGTGTGTACTCAAGAAGTATATATAGTAAGGTTCAGCTTGGTGCGAACACAGGTAGAGAATGGACAAATTCACTCGTGTCGGCAGTTAAGTCAGTCGTGTGGGAAATCCTATTTTTAGATAGACGTTAGATTTATTTTGAACTAATTTAATATTCTAATCAACCAAAATTTCGTAAATAATCTCTTTTAGAACTCAAAATAACGTAACCTCAACCATCGGCATCGCCAAAGTTACACTGATGTAAAGACGAATTGACGGCGGCTGGTGACTCGACCATATCTGCGATAGCATGAAGCGGAAACGCAAGTATTATTGCAGCGATCGGGCAGAGCTCGATAGTTTTCGGCCGTCGTCCCAGTTTATACGACCATTCATCCTGAAGATTCCTATGTTCGCAGTTTGGCGATTTTACTGTATAAAAAAACCTGCATGTTCAATATTAATGTTTAAGAGTAACTATTAGATTTGGAATGGTAAATAAAAGGCAATAGCGTATTTTCATCTAGTTGTCAACGCGGTCTCAAGAGGGTGCAGCTTGTCTACTGCCAGTCATAAAATATAATTTTTTAATTTTGATGTCAACAAGAATGATTGAATTTCAAACAGTGTTGCTAAATTTCTTCTGCAATAAATGCCTAAGCCTAAGACCAAACGGGCTGCCGACGACGCGACGCGTCAAGTCACGTCGCTTGGCTTTCTCACCCGATAGTTGATCTTGTTAATTGTGGTTTGAAAACTGTATTACCATTTTTTCAATGACCAAAATATCATTGGAAACCAGTAAATTTCTATTATTCCTTAGAGTGTAGAATTGTTAGAGCCAAAAAACTAAAATATTTGATGAGAATGCTTAAATATAATTTGACGTAAAATAGCTATTTATAGGCGGTGTGATTCAAATTACAATATATTTTATTAAACGAACAAGAACTACAGTTTAAATAAAACTAAAATTACATTAATAATCCTTATATCATGTTAATTAAAATAAACACTCCACTAAAACATAAAAGGTATAGAGAAATAATAAAAAATATTAATTCAGTAGGTTCTATTGTTGGCTGAAATATTACTTCTGTTGCTCCCGGACACCCTTTGGAGAGATTAAAATTGTGCTGTTGGTATTTGTTCGTTAAATAGTCGTTTAAGCTTGCAGCCTGTTTGTTTATTGCCTTAAAGGTACGCCAAAAAGTATAGATCTTTTGCAATTCTGGGGACTGGAGTAACTCATTTCAGTGTTTTATGGTATGTGAGTAAAACAAATCTAAAAGTTTTGCAATAGTAATAGGTATTTCGATTAAATAAGATGTATATTCTTACAAATAAACGTTTACTGAAACCAATGATATATTTTGTATTGAATTTAGAATAGGGTATTACTACATCAAATAATTGTTATATTTAAACGACCAATTAAAAACCAATAATACCTTATATTTGAAGCAATCTTATAACATATTGGTTAACAATGATAAAATAATCATTTAAAGAAACCGAATTTGTATTATACGGATAAAATATGTCATTGAGTGAATTGGTATTTAACTCAATAGTGATACGATGGTGTTTTTTCTGTGTAGGTTATTAACAAAAGAATCTCAATATTTCGCAAAAAGGTACTTTAAACGTGCAAAAATTTAAATTTAGCAAAGCAACTTTTAATCTACATAATCTATTATGCTCCTTTAAAGCCACACAGTATTTGTTACATTGCCCTGCGAATCATTCTCTCTCTCTCTCTCTCTTCTGTTGTTTATATTTAAACAACTAACTTTATTTTGTCATGTCGTATGTTAAAGATATCAACTGTTTGTTGATATGGAAACATTTACTTTTGTCTTTAATAAATAAAAACGTTAGTCTTGCCAGAATACTCAAGAAACGTGTGTTATTTCTACAGGTTATGGGCCCAGTTTCGTGGTTTTCCAGTAAAAATAGCTGTTGATTAGTTTTTGAGTGTGCAGATTCAAGAATATGGCAGCAAATTATTTGCAGGTAGTGCCGAAGTTGTTAGGCCGTGAAAATTATAATGATTGGGCTTTTGCCGTTGAAAACTATTTCATTATTGAAGGCTTATCGAAATGTGTTGAAGGATCTGAAACGGATGCCGAGAAGATTTCCAAGGCAAAGGCAAAGTTAGTGCTCACGCTTGACCCAACCTTGTTTATACATTCAGGTTTTGCACGAAGAATCGGCTTGTTAAGAAGTTTAATTTCAACCCGATTGGAAAATTGTGATTCTATGGCCAGTTACGTAAATCAGATTGTCGAAATGGGACAGAAATTACGAGGCACAGGATTCAATATCGATGATGAATGGATTGGTTCCTTACTTTTGGCGGGATTACCGGAAAAGTTTGCTCCGATAATAATGGCTATCGAGCATTCAGGTATTGTCATATCGACGGATTCCATCAAAACAAAACTCCTGGATATGGATGGTGATGTTGGCAGCAGTGCTGGAAACGCGTTCGCCGGTAAAGCAAACTTCAGAAGTTATCAGAATCGAAGTGGCAACAGTGGCAAAGGCGCGAGTGACAAGGACAAGAATGACAGAGACATGACATTAATCAGATGTTACGGTTGTAAACAAACCGGCCATTTAAAAACAAATGTCCGAATCCGAATAAATGGTCTGAATGAAACAATAAATGGTCTGAAAGAAACCGTGAAAATAAGTTTCGACATAATTCGAATGCATTTAATGCTGTGTTTTTAAATGACAGTTTCAAGACAACAGATTGGTATGTGGACTCGGGGAATAGTTCTCACCTAACTGCAAATGAAGAATGGATCACAAATAAATCTACACAACCAAACGTCAAAGAAATTGTGGTGGCTAACAAAAACAAAATCGAAGTAACCTGCATGGGTACCGTTGAACTGAAGACTTTTGTTGGTGAAGAGCAGTATGACATTGAAGTTAGAGATGTGTTTTGTGTACCTGAACTGACCACAAATCTGTTATCTGTGAGCCAGTTAATCAAGAATGGAAATGTTATTCATTTTGAAAGGAACTGTTGTAAAATTTACAGGAAAAATGTTCTGCTTGCTACAGCTGATCTTGTAAATGGAGTATATAAGTTAAACATTGTAAGTGTTAAAAGTTGTTTACTAGCACCTTGTTTTATTTCCGAAGATGTATGGCACAGGAGGTTTGGCCATATAAACAGTGTTGGATATGGTGAAAACACTAAAGGATATAGAGTGTATAATGAAAGCAAGAATAAAATTTTTATCAGTAGAGATGTGACCACTATGGAAGATGTAAAAAGTGAAATTAGTATTGTGATAGAGAAAGAAAATGTAAATATCACAAAGCAGGTCTCAGATTCAGTGGGGGACAAAAATGTATATGAGAATTTGACAAGAAATGATAAAGTGGAGGCTGAACTGGAGATTTTTAGTGATACTGAAAATTCAAATGAGTTTAGAGAAAATGACTCAAATGATAGTGACTTTGTAGTGCCTTGTGAAAAAAACAGAAAATGTCAGAAGGTCAGAAAGAGAAAGAAAACCCAAAGATTTTAAAGACTATGTTACCTATATGTGTGCTGAAGGAAGTTTAACTGAAAATGTGCCGTTGAGAGTTTCCGAAGCATTATCTAGACAAGACAGAGACAAATGGATAGGATCAATGCAAGATGAAATGGAATATTTTCAACAGAATGACTGTAAATGGGTTTTTAAAATAAAGACATAGTGACAATAAAATAAGGTACCGTGCTAGGTTAGTAGCAAGGTGTTTTACACAGAATGAGGGCATAGATTAGACTGAAACTTTTTCTCCTGTTGTAAGGAATTCAACATTACTTTTATTGATAGGTTTGTCTGTCAAATTAGGTTTAAAAATAAGTCAGTTAGATGTTAAAACTGGTTCTTTTTGAATGGTTTACTAGAGGAAAGTATTTTAATGACACAACCAGAAGGTTTTATCTCAGAGGGGTCAGAAAACAAAGTTTGTTTACTTAAACGAGCACTTTATGGGTTAAAACAGTCCTCCAGGGCTTGGTATAAGCGGGTAGATGACTTACTATTAAAGCTAGGGTATAAGAGATCATTATTTGAACCTTGTGTTTACATAAAAAGGGAAAATGGTTTATATACTGTAATTGCACTATATGTGGATGATTTTTTCATTTTCTCTAATGATTGTATTAATACTAATTTGTTGAAAACAGAGTTAGGTTCTCATTTTATAATTAAAGATCTTGGGGAAGCCAAAAACTGTTTAGGTGTTAGAATAAAAAATTTTAGCGATGGTTCTATAACTTTAGATCAATAAAGCTATATAGAACAGTTGTTAAAAAGATTTAAAATGTCTGATTGTAAAAGTGTATTGACACCTTTAGATAGTTTTGATGATAGTTTTAGTAATGAAGTCGAAATCTATAACAAAGATATACCCTACCAAAGACTTATTGGTAGTTTAATATATTTAGCTGTTTTAACACGACCAGACATAGCTTATTGTCTAAGTTTTCTGAGTCAGTATAATAATTGCTACACTGATTATCATTGGAAATGTGCCAAGCGTGTTCTTAGATATTTGAAAGGCACTAAAAATTATTCTTTGAGATTTTCTCAAGAAAACTGCGATTTATAGGGTTTTGTGGACGCTGACTGGGCGAGTAATAAAAGGGATCGCAAATCATATACAGGGTTTGTTTTTACTCTATCGGGTGCAGCAATTTCATGGGAAAGTAATAAACAAAAGCCGGTGGCTTTGTCAAGCACAGCAGCTGAGTACATGGCGCTTAGTGAAACTTCAAAAGAAGCCATTTATTTGAGAAATTTATTAAAGGAATTAATAGATTATGACAAAACTGTCAGAGTATATAATGATAATCAGAGTGCGCAAAGATTAACTTTAAATCCTATTTTACATAAGAGATCTAAACATATAGATGTCAGACATCATTTTGTTAGGGAGACTGTTGCTAATAAATTTGTAGAAATTAAATATTTGCCAACAGATCAAATGACAGCAGATGTATTAACAAAAGGGTTGTCTGGTAATAAACATTTTTACTTTGTGAAGAAGTTAGGATTGGTTAATTTTTAAATAGTGGGGTGTTGTTTATATTTAAACAATTAACTTTATTTTGTCATGTCGTATGTTAAAGATATCAACTGTTTGTTGATATGGAAATATTTACTTTTGTTTTTAATAAATAAAAACGTTAGTCTTGCCAGAATACTCAAGAAACGTGTATTATTTCTATATCTTCCCCTCTCTCTCTCTCCCCCTCGTTGGACGAAGGTGAATTAAATGTCATAATTATGTCATTGTTATCATCTTTCATTATTCCTAATACTTTTAACTAACAAGTAAAACCCATAAATGTTAGTCTCAGTATAATTAGAAGTATCGTAATAACTATAGCAACTTCTTTTTTTTGTGAAAAAGTGCATAAATGCATCTGTTTGGAGAATAGTTTTAGTAGAGAGAAACAAGACAAACAATAATATCTCTTCCCGCCAGCTCGACAACGCGATGGCCTTCAAACGACTACACCCCGAGATTGACGCGTACGATTCTCACAATACACCCCGACATTAGCCAGTGCGGTAGCAACACGGCAAGCAGAGAGAGTTTTCTGCGGCGCGTCTGAATGCTCACTCTCGCTGTGCTTTATACCGTTTATACGGATGCGCTATTCTGTTTTTAACGCGTGACTACATTTTTTACACTTATGTGTTTTTTGTAACGGGGTATTTTACGTGCACATATAGTTTTCTATACCTTTTTGTATCTTCGTGTGTTTGTTTTGCAAATCATGACATCACAGCTTTTGTATAATCTTTCCCTTGGGGGAACTTTAAATTACGCCCATTAAATCTTACCTATATCCGTCAGCAGCTCTCCTAAATGACTTGGAAATATACTGCATGTTCCCTTTAAAATAACTAAGGTTTTACAGCGGTTTTCACTTTTTTTTTCATTGCATAAAAGAACAAAGGATTAAAGAACGGAAAAAGGATGCGAGCTCGTCCCAATGAGTCATGCTTATCGACTTAAAATACGAAAGTTCAGGTGAGCTGTGAAAATATTTTTTTGTAATAAATGTGAAACTAAAACAAATCTAGACTATATTACAATTTATTGGCATTACATAACATAATTAACATTTTTTTAAAGTTCGTTTCAGCAAAACGAGGTCATTTATAATTAAGAATATCTGTAAGTCTAGAAAAGCTCCTTTCGAGTATGGAGTAGTGTTGCAACATATATAAAAATGGCCAAAATGGCACCCAACCCAATTTACCCACCCGGCCGAGGCATAAGTCAACAACCGATAGCCGACCTCTGGTGCCATACAGTACCAGCCTGCGCAATTCATGTGCACATTTTTTTTCTGTTTCGGTGGGAAACTTGTTTTCGCAACTTTCTTTACATTTTTTTGTTTTTTATATTTTTCGGTTTTTGACATCTGCGCAGTAGACCAAAATGCGAACCACGCGCAAACCGAGCGTGATAGACAATATTCGAATATTGGAATAGCGAATATTTTCCCTTCAAAATTATTTATATGTTTGGATATTCAAATAAGTATTTCAGTATTCGAGTATTCAAATATTTGAGTTTTCGGTTTTGTGAATATTGCGATATTTGATTAGTCTAATACCTATATGAAACGGTTAAAAATACGTATGCACTTTACTCAATTGTTTAGTTAGGTTTAGAAAAAGTTTTCAGTTTCAAAAAAGAAGTAACAGTCAGTAATGAATGTCAATTCACGTATTAGTTAGACTAAAGGCCGATTCCGCTTGAATTTTAATTATTCGAATAGTCGAATCAACTTTTCGAATAGTCGAATCAACTATTCGAATAGTCGAATCAACTATTCGAATAGTCGATTCAACTATTCGAATAGTCAAACTGACTGTTCGAATAGTCGAATAAACTATTCGAATAGTCGAATCGACTATTCGAGTAGTCGAACCGATTATCTGTATAGTCGATTCAACTATTCGAATAGTCGAGCCGACTGTTCGAATGGTCGAATAAACTATTGGAATAGTCGATTCGATTATTCGAATGTTCGACTCGACTATTCTAAAATTATATTAGTCGAATCGACTATTCGAATATTCGTGGAGACTATTCTAACATTGAATAATTCGAATATTTGCAAAATAAATGAAGTAGTATTTGCAAAATAAATGAAGTAATGATCTGCCTTTTGGCGAGCACTAAAAAACTTATATCTTTCAAAAGCAATGTTTCCTTTACCCAAGAAATGTTCATCAAATTTTTTAAGCAAAATATCCAGTTTATCATTTTCTTCTTCTTTAAACTTCAAGGTGTGGTAAATTTTAAATCCTTCTTCACCAATGTAGTGTAAGAGTTGAGCGCACTGTATTGCCTGGCCTTTTTTATCTGTTTCTGAAGCTTTCAAATAGTTTTGAAATCTTGCTTTCCAAATTCTCCAACTCTCTGCCGAATTTCCATGAATTAGCAATGGTTGAATTCCTCTATTGTCACCCATCTGTCAAGTCCAAACGATTATTTGACTTTGACAACAGTCAAAATTTGACTTTGGGGATTTTTACAATTAATCTGTACCCAAAAAAAAACTGAAAACTCTTACTTTGTTATGCGTAGAACTTCTAAAAATGATCCTTTAAAAAAAATTTCCCGACTGCTCCATGTTTGGATATGTATTTATATAGAATATAAATAAACACAAATTACTCTTTAGTCATTATTTCAGAACTGTTTATTAAAACAAAACCTAATCCTTAACAACCATATATAGGGTATAGTATAAATACTGTATCATAGGCTTTACTTAAGTTACAAATTTCACCTGTACCATTCCCCTCTTCATGTCTCAGCATACGTTTACGTATAAGATCGACATCCTCAGATTAATGTGTGCATTAAGATTCAGGAACCAAATAGGTGTTTGGTATGTCTGAATTTGTGTAACTAACGCTTCGATGACAGTTTTGGTAAACCACTTCAGTAAATCTCCTCGTTTAGGCAACTCTATTTCCATCGTTTTAAAGTTATTTTTTTCTTTTCCCGAATTAAAACTAACGGAAAACTCTATCTTGACCACATCTGGTGTTCCACTTAGCACAAATTTTATCTGTTTTAACTATTAAATTTTAGTGGCTGATTTGTAGCTAATAAATTAAACAGTCCTTCTGATCACCGAAATTTATCCTTATGAGAACGTTATCTTTTCTAACGCCGGGTATATTTCCAAGAAACAACTTACTCCCCTCTTTCCTTACCCCATATTTAACAGTTGGTGTTTCAAGAAGCTGATACTTTATCCTGATGAGATATCGCCATAATATTTACATTCGAACTAAACCTAAAAATGGAACTATGACATTTAATATATTCCCAAGTATCCGATAGAACATCAGAAGTTTAGTGTTTTTCGAACGTCTTTAGGACGCTATTAGGAAGTCTTTAGAACAGCATCCGAACACCATCCGAACACTATCCGAACAGGATCCGGACACTATCCGGACACCATCCGGACAGTATCCGGACAGGATTCGGAAGCTATCCGGACTCCAATAGGACTCTAATACCATCTTTCACATAGCTAATAAATAAACCCTGTTTCTAGCAGCTTTGCGTATTGGTGATCTGGTTCTTCGCAAAGAGGTTAATAAAATAACACATAAATACAAAGAATATAAACTTTTTATTTCATACAACTAGATACATCTCTATAGATAATTTTTCTAAGAGGTTTAAGTTTATCTGGAGCATTGGAAAAGTATTGGTGTGTTGTGTTTGTTCTCTGGAACTGATTAAAAATATCTAGCAGTACTGCTGCCTCCATATCAGTGCTTATACTAGGATCTTCTTTGTACACAAACTTCGGCAGGTCTTCGGATGGCATCATATGTTTTATAACTTTAACGTTGGGATCGTAAATTTCTCCCTCAAACACATTCTAAAACTGAATGTTGCCTCCTATTTTCCTCATAGAAAATCTTTCCGCATTTTGGTTCTACATGTAAATTATATTTTTTATCAAGTTCCCAAACCATTAAAGTTGCAGGTATATAGGACCCATAATACTGGTTCCGGCTGAATACTTCCTCAATGTTGACAAGAATAATTTTTAATACTTCTGCCGATACTGAGAGTAATGGTTTAACAATATTTTTATATTTGTCAGATCTATTTCCTTGTAACTGACCACTATCCTTCCTGCAAAGGTTTGTTCGTAAAAGAATATCTTTGTATTGTTCCTCATCTTTCCTTTTATGATAAATAGTTTTTATTTTCAAAACAGAAGATCGTAGAGCCCTTGAGTTCCTCGGTATTCAATATCGCCTACTTGAATATCATCATTTTTCAAAAAATCAACCCGTGAATCTCCCAGTCTCCATGCATCAGTTTCGATATCGTGCTGAAGACCCTGTGTTATATCAATATCAGCGGAATCTCTCCAATATTTTGATATGTATTCTCGAGCAATTTTAGGATATTGATTGATAAAGTCTGATTATTAGTGTCTGTAGATTGTTTCTATATTAGCAAATACGAATACGAATTACTGTTTCCAGAAACAAAATCTATTTCTTAGTTGTTTCATAGCTGTTCCGGAGTTGGTTGCCGAAACAGGGTATGTTTTTAGCTGTTAAGTGGTTGGCAGTTAGACGTTTAAGTGGTTCCCTGAAACAGGGGCCTGTTTAGTAGTTGTTTTTCGATGGTTCCTAGTTGTTTCCCATAGCTGTTCCGGAGTTGTTTTTGGAAACAGGAGTCTGTTTCTTAGTTGTTTTCAGAACCCGGATCTGTTTTTAGCTGTTAAGTGGTTGGGCAGTTAGACGTTTAAGTGGTTTCCTGAAACAGGGACTGTTTAGTAGTAGTTGTTTTTAGCTGTTTCCTAGTTGTTTCCCGAAACCGGGTCTGCTTTTTAGCTGTTTTTAGCTGTTTTATAGCGGTTTAGGAACTGTTTTCCAGACTTTGTCGACATTCTAATATTTTTAAACCCCATGCAGTTGTTCTATTTAATTATTTTGTCATTGCATTTGATGATGGTGACTTGCTATTAAAATTTTAAGTAACATCCAATGAGTTTTCCTGGTTAATGAATACATAATTTTTCATATCTGGTCACGGGTTCTTATATAATTTTCACTACTAGTTTACACTTTAAACGTTCCCACACGGAACAAATAAAACATAAATTATTTTTAAATTTTATTTATAAAATTCTATTACACCAAGTTTTTCCAGTTCTTTAAGAATATACATTATTTCTCTATGATTAATATTGTTTACATTGCCTGTTTCTAAAGACCTTAATTTATGTACTAATTCGTTTATATCATCATAAACAAGTTCTTGTGATGTTTCCATATGACCTTCTTCTTCTACGTCGCTAGTTGTGTCAACATGGTTCTCTTGTATAGAATCCTCATCTTTTTGTTGATCTTGCATTTTACATCTAAATTCACAATGCTTTGTCATTAGAGCCCTCTGTTCGATTTGTTTTTGTTTTCTTAATGCATAACTTCTTTTCGGTAGAAATAGTTTTGAAATTATATTCTTCTATTTCCAACCCATTGTTGCCATAACTTTCTTGTTTGCATTAAAGTATTTTCTATATCCATTGGTAAGAAGTAGGATCTTTTTGTATTCCATCAAATCGTTTGCAGAAGAGTTAATAGGTTTATTGGTAGCTAGTAAATTAGTCAACCCAGCTGTTAAGGAAAAGTTCTCATTATGAATGTGGAGCCTGTTTTCGTTTAAGTTAACAGCTTTGTTACCAATAAAATATTGTAAACCTTCTTTTCTTATACCATATCGAACAAGTGGTGTTTCTAGGAGGAGATATTTTATTTTATCCGAATACATCGTGCCACCTTGAGATCGCCAATTAAACTCCAAAACTTCCGTGTATGGGTTCTTTTATATTGTTAGACCAACAGTCAACCGTCAGTCAACCCTCAATCAACCCCTAGTCAACCACGAGCCAACCCTCAGTCAACCACGAGTCAACCCTCAGTCAACCACGAGTCAACCCTCAGTCAACCACGAGTCAACCATCAGTCAACCACGAGTCAACCCTCAGTCAACCACGAGTCAACCCTCAGTTAACCACGAGTCAACCCTCAGTCAACCACGAGTCAAACGCCAATTGAGCTGTTTTTTTAGCTGTTTTTACAGTTGTTTTCCAGGAATAGGGGATGTTTTTAGTTGTCTGATAGCTGGTTAGGAGCCGATTTCCATAAAGAGAAGTTGTTTTTAGCTGTTTTTAACTGTTTTTAGCTGTTCTTAGCTGTTTTTGTAGTGGTTTAGGAGCTGTTTTCTCGAAACAGGAGCCTTTTTTAGCTGATGGTAACCCATCCGTCTGCCTGTCAACGCTCTCACAGAATTGCCCGTGAGGGAACGTAGAAACCTGTAATTTACCTCGAAGCTATTTTTTCAAAATTTGTGTGGAAGTTTTCGTTACACATGACTTCTAACATCATTCTCAACACGTTACGTATGTTAAATTTTTATTTTGGCATTTAACAAGTGACAGGTGACAGTTGACATATCTTAAATGACAGGTGACAGCTGTCATACTTTTACGCATGTCTTATAACGTTATTCTGTACACGTGACGTATTTTTAATTTTTATTTTGGCATTTGACAAGTGATAGGTGACAGTTGACATATCTTAAATGACAGGTGACAGCTCTCATACTTTTACACATGTCTTATAACGTCATTTTGAACACGTGACGTATTTTTAATTTTTATTTTGGCATTTGACAAGTGACAGGCGACAGTTGACATATCTTAAAAGACGGGTGACAGCTGACATACTTTTACGCATGCCTTTTAACATTATTTTGTACACGTGACGTATTTTTAATTTCTATTTTGGCATTTGACAAGTGACAGGTGACAGTTGACATATCTTAAATGACAGGTGACAGCTGACATACTTTTACACATGTCCTATAACGTCATTTTGAACACGTGGCGTATTTTTAATTTTTATTTTGGTATTTAACAAGTGACAGGTGACAGTTGACATATCTTAAATGACAGCTGACAGCTGACATACTTTTACGCATGCCTTATAACGTTAGTTTGTACACGTGGCGTATTTTTAATTTTTATTTTGGTATCTAACAAGTGACAGGTGACAGTTGACATATCTTAAATGACAGGTGGCAGCTGACATACTTTTACGCATGCCTTATAACGATGTTTTGTACACGTGACGTATGTTAAATTTTTATTTTGGCATTTGACAAGTGACAGGTGACAGTTGACATATCTTAAATGACAGGTGACAGCTGACATACTTTTACACATGTCGTATAACGTCATTTTGAACACGTGGCGTATTTTTAATTTTTATTTTGGTATTTAACAAGTGACAGGTGACAGTTGACATATCTTAAATGACAGGTGACAGTTAACATACTTTTACACATGTCTTATAACATCATTTTGAACACGTGGCGTATTTTTAATTTTTATTTTGGTATTTAACAAGTGACAGGTGACAGGTGACAGTTGACATATCTTAAATGACAGGTGGCAGCTGACATACTTTTACGCATGCCTTATAACGTTATTTTGTACACGTGACGTATGTTAAATTTTTATTTTGGCATTTGACAAGTGACAGGTGACAGTTGACATATCTTAAATGACAGGTGACAGCTGACAAACTTTAACACATGTCTTATAATCTCATTTTGAACACGGCGTATTTTTAATTTTTATTTTGGTATTTAACAAGTGACAGGTGACAGTTGACATATCTTAAATGACAGGTGACAGCTGACGTACTTTTACACATCATAACATCATTTTGAACACGTGGCGTATTTTTAATTTTTATTTTAGTATTTAACAAGTGACAGGTGACAGTTGACATATCTTAAATGACAGGTGACAGCTGACATACTTTTACGCATGCCTTATAACGTTATTTTGTACACGTGGCGTATGTTAAATTTTTCCTTTGGCATTTGACAAGTGACAGGTGACAGTTGACATATCTTAAATGACAGGTGACAGCTGACATACTTTTACGCATGCCTTAAAACGTTATTTTGTACACGTGACGTATGTTAAATTTTTATTTTGGCATTTGGCAAGTGACAGGTGACAGTTGACATATCTTAAATGACAGGTGACAGCTGACATACTTTGACACATGTCTTATAACGTCATTTTGAAGACGTGGCGTATTTTTAATTTTTATTTTGGTATTTAACAAGTGACAGGTGACAGTTGACATATCTTAAATGACAGGTGACAGCTCCCATACTTTTATACATGATTTCTAAAGCCGTTTTGAAAACGTTGCGTATATTAAATTTCTAATTGCAAACGAGGGGTCTTCTAGCTGCAAGTCTACATCTCATCAGCGCAATATTTTATGTGAAGTCGATGGCGAGATCGGCTAACGCGCTGGTAATTCCACGTAGTAATATGCAGGTCCCAGGTTCTAATCCTACTATCGGCAAAATAAAGAAAAAAGTTTTTGACATCATTTTTCCCTGAAATACTTAATACTAATAATATTCTTACGAAGTAGTACTAATGTTCGGTGCAGTTAGGTCCCAAATAGATAGTGCCCAAGTGATTGATGCCCAAGTAGTTAATGTCCAAGTAGTTCCAGCCCCAAGTAGTTAAGACCAAAGTAGCTAGAGGTCAAGAGTGTGACAGTTGACAGATGACGTATGACAGTTGACAGATTACAGATGACAGTTGACTGATGACAGGTGACAGTTGACAGGTGACAGCTGACAGGTGACAGATGACAGATGCGCGCGCAGCTGACGCATGCGCATTGACTTTGGGTGTGGGTGGATGGTTTGATATATCCTTGAAGAAGTCTCCTGAGACCTCCCATGTAGTCGCTGATATATCTGGGTCATTGAACCTACCCTTCCGATCATTTCCGAGTCTTCCCGAGGTTGCTCGACTCCTGCCTTGCCGCGGTCTCTGCCTAGGGAAAAGTGACCACGCCCTAAAATGGACCGAAAAATGCAGATTGAACCCCCATAAGAAATAACATGGGATTTTGGGCCAGAAAATACATAGCCCCTTCTACTCGCAACCTTTGAAATAAACAAATCCGTGAGAGAGGTAGACCTCTGAAAGTGTTAGAGTATTTTCTTAGTCAAGAAGCGCTGCTCTAACAACTTTCTAAAATAGGGTGAGAAAGACAAATCGTGATAGACATTCAGTGAGTGCAACGCGTGTAGGGAGAAGGACGATCTTTAGATTTTAAATTATTCGTTTATCGTGGAATTTTAGTTGAAATAAATTAAAGTAGGGAAGTACTGTTGACAGTAGCGACTGCATAAAGTCATAGAGGGAAGATTAATTAATTTAGCATTGTAATTAGGCAGGATTAGGAGCGGCTTCGCGGACTTAGAACAACTCAGACTTTCCCTGAAAATTAAATTCAACCACAAACAATCGACAGAAAAAACTTCCCCCGTGAATTTACTAAAATTAAACTTTTGGCAATTGTTTAATTTTTACGAAAATTATTGAACGAGCCCGTGTCAACAAACCTCAATATATTTTCTTAGGGAAATCCAGGTATCAGCCTATCCCTAAGATTAATATAAACCAAAATTAGTCCCGCTTTCAATTTGAAAACAACCTTCGTCACTACCTTTCGTGGTGGAACGCTAGCAGCTTCCAGCTAGCGGGGTAAAACAAGGAGGCGGGTCCACACAGCGACAAAGACAGACGCGCGGTCTGTACTTTGTACATCGGTACTACTAGTACCTGGCATCCCCGGATAAAACAGAAAAAATGGAGAACGAAAGTAGAAATTTAAATAGGACCTCCTCGAGCGACTCTTTCCAGGTCGCGTTTAGAACCGTGGACATGATCCAGACGATTAAGCGCCACCTGGAAACTAGCGGAAGTCGGAATTTTAAATCAGAATACGCTTTTGATGAGCGTACTCCCTCGCGAACTGGTGGGGAAACATTAAACGCAAGGGAAGATTCCAAAATGGGGACAAATTCGATCCTTCCGATCATAATAAAATTTCAGGGGATTTCGGTGCACATCGGGATGGCTCGCCCGGACTTTTGGAAAGGCTTTTCAAACTGGACTCGGAGTCGGGGTCATCTCATAGACAAGCCGGGAGGGACACGTATGGCCACATGGGTCCAGAAATCCCTGCAGAGGTTTTCTGGACCGAACCAAGGTGGAATGACTGCTTATGCGACAAGTGATAATAGACTGTACTATTTTTGATTGCACTCCGTATAATTTACGTTGAAATAAAAGTATTAGAAGTTGCTGATGTTATTTATTTAATCACCCCAGTAAAATCTTAGATTCAGTAGATATAATACTTAATTATAAAAATAATAAGATAAAAAAATATCTGCACAATTTAGGTTTTTATGTTAATACAAAAGTTAAATAAAAGTGTTGGAAACTGTCATTGGTGTTTGTAAAATAACATCTCAGATATGGTATAAATAATAGTTAGTTCTTGTTAAATATTATGAATGAAATCCCTACGTTATCTAAAATCACATAATATGTACTACATTTTATAAACCACATCAGATAATGCAAGGCCAAGTATGAATATAAAAATTTTATTTATCGATAATTATTTTAAACAATGCATTTATTTATTTATTTATTTATTTCAGCAACTAGAAAATATGTTCTGATAATATTAAAACGCCTTTTTATAGAGATAATATACCGTCTCTCACTGAAAGGACTCTCGCGCTCATTGATATATTTAGTTTATAACGTAAATTTTAAAAATAATTTTATTAGTGTTAATAAATAGAACAATTGCATGGTGTTTTTTGGCACCCTGTATAATATATGTTTTAACATAGTAGTAATTCAAAAACTAGAATAAAAGTATTAAAAATATCGTTGATATTTATTTAAACGCCCTGTAATATCTTAGATATGGTAAAAATAACAGTTGATTTTCATTAGATATTATTAATGAAATTCCTACGGTTTATTAAAAACATACATAATAATATACATTTTATAAACTGCTGAGTAAAAACACCTGGCATGTGATATGGTTTCTATAGCCGAGTGAAAATATAAATATCAATAATTATTTAAACTTTGTAAAAGATATTTAATTTCGATTAACTAAAAAGTTTCTATAGCGAAGTAAGAATGTAAATATCAATATTTAAACCTTAGCTGCTTTAAGGTAAAAAATAAGGATAAACCATGTCTGCTTAAATTTTACAGAGTTACCAATTTTTATTTACTAGAATTTGATTTTTTAACCGACAATTAAGAATTCTGTCAACCTATAACAAAACGCTTGAGTTCAAATATAACTTCAATTATCAAGGAATTAAACCTTAAAATTATGTATCCGGTTAAGAGCCTTATATCTAAATATAGCTGCTGTTAATACAAAGGTTCTATTCTAAATCTTTTAAAACCAAAAAAGCCCCTATTCAAAACTGTTTAAACAATAAGAACGTTCATTTTTATTATTATAGGTCTTATATTTTCGAAAAACTGAGTAGTCGAAACGAGATTATTTTTTAGCACCATTTTGTTGGTATCTGTAAAACGTTTTTCAAAATACCGCGTAGAGAAATGCAAAACAGAATCAGCCCTCCCCTATCTTAGTATAAATAGGTATATATATTTTGAAAAAAATCTACTACTACTTTTTATTTAAGACTACATTACGGTATTTGACTAGACAGTATAAAAAGGGGCCCAAAAGACGCTGAAAGATAGTTTCACAGCTCAAATTGACCCCTTTGTCGGAAGGTCTTACGAATCAAGCTCTACTATCTTAGTCCTCAGTGGGGCTGTCTAAAGGGTGTAATATATTATTGGTATACGAATATAACAATAAATCGCATGGTTCGCAGAAAAATTTCTTGCACCATTTTATGACATTATTGCAAAACGTCTAAAAATACTATTGACCGCTAGATTAGATGTCAGGTTAGCCGTATTTAATATTTACATTCCTATTTAGTAAAATTATGTATCAAAAATACTGTTGCTTTGTATAAAAATACTGTTCTAAAGTCTAAAACTTTTAAAAACAAAACAATTTATTAAAGTCTAATGAGCCAACTATTAGATTTAGAATAGTTAAAAGATTAATGCCAGCTGTTAATTAATAAAATAAAAGTCTAAAACAGAAAAATCTAGCTCCCATCATTAGGAATTTAAACACTATTTAAAATCGGGTTAAAGGTAGGGGATACCTCTAACCTGAAATATCATAGCACTGTAAACACAAAAACCAGAAAAACAACACAAAATAAGAAAAACAGGAGAACAAGAAAAACAATAACAGCAAGAATAGCAAAAACATGGAAAACAATGATTATAACACCGAATGATGCTTATTACGCTTGTATTTCTACGGATCCTGTGGAGCGATAGGTCTGTCAAAATAAGAGAACACGTAACCACGGAAACACAAAAAGGTATTTTAAGTTTAAACATGGCCAATGGATGGTTCTTTGGTAGCCAGCAGGCAACAATTGTCCCTGGTCGTGTCGTTAAGACATATGGAAAACACTGTATATACCTAACTCTTTTAAGGTGTCATCTCCCTTTGTAGAGAGGAATTAGCGAGCACCAGAGTCAGTACGATTCCCCTCGGAAGGGTCATCAAACCTAACGTGTTTCCATGCGGAAAAAGTTGACCGTCGCATTATACCCGAAGGAGCCAGCTCACTAACAATAGTGAACATACCTAAACCACTTTTTATATAGAAATGTAGACAATTTACTTTGGTTAATGTCCCTTTATTTTATTTTATTTTAACAGAATAGTGGCTGCAGTTTAGTAGTACTACTACATTATCAAACTGAATAACTTAAAACTACGGTGTATGTTTATATATATCAGGCAGGTACTCTAAAGGAACTACTTAACAAAGGAAGGTTATTGATCGTTATAAAGGACTGTGAATAGCTGAGAATTCTACAGGCCGTTTGGTCATTTAATAAATTTATATTAGGGTTTCTATTATGTTTATAAATTTCAATTGATTCTAGGATATTAAGCTTTCTTCCTTTAGGTACGGTATATAAAATTTTTAGATTATTAACGTCCGGAAAGGTATGACCTGTCTCTAAACAATGTTTGGCGAAGTTTGAATTTTCTTTGTTTAACAAAAAAATGTTTTGTGTTCCTTAAATCTAACGCTAAAATTTCTCCCGGTTGGGCCTATATACGAGCTATTGCACTCATTACAACTTAGCCTATAAACTCCTGAATTTTTAAGGGGTGATGTTTTACCTTTGGCATTAAAGAGTAATTGGGATACTTTTTGTGCTGGTGTAAAAGCTACTTTTATGTTATTTTTTGAGATGATGTGTGCTATTTTATCAGAGATTGGACCAAAATATGATATCCTAGTATACTGAAACTTTTCATTGGTTTTTATACGTGGGTATATTTGGTTAATAGTTATTTGTTTTTGTTTTTTGTTTATTAATGTATTTATTGTGGTTGAGTTAAACCCGTTGTTTTTGGCTGTTTTAATTATATTATTTAATTCATTTTTTCGGCTGTCTTCGTTTAAGGCTCTACAATGCGCACATTTTTAGAATGATTAACACCGTTTTGCTACTGCAGGATTCTGGAAAGGCTATTTAAAGTACCTCTCGGGACAAATTAAATTTGATTAGAGAAATATTTCTTTTTCTAAGGTATAGAGACGTTTTTCGAAAAAAGAAAAAAAATTTATGAACAAATTCTCATTAAATTTATGCATTTTTAGGCTTTTTTGAAGGTTAATATCATAGCTAATAATTTTTTTTTCAAAAAAAACGCTCTATACCTTAGAACTTCCATGCCTTATCTTTACAGTTCCAAAAAATGGGACATTACAATTGCGTAGTAAGTCCGATATATTGCAGCGCGCAAAGCATGTTTTAGGCACATTTCGTTAAAATGTATTTAAAGTTGCCTACCTACAGCTTGATTTATTTCCAGGCGACGTGAAACGAGAGATACGGGGACAGGATTATAATACACTAAGAGAAATAGGTCGATAGGTTGAAAAAAAGGTTTGGGCAATAATTTATGATAAAACTTTTGGTTTCTTGTATTGTCAGTGCCAATAACAGAATATTTGAGTTAACTGTAGAATGCTTAACTAGTAGTTTTGCTATAACTGTTAGATCTAAACATAAAGTCTTCTATTCCTTGGTAAAGACGGACAGGTTTAATAAAATAAAGCAATTTATGAATGTTCTTAGATGGAGACGGGAGTTTTATAAATAAATATAACAAATTCCATTTAGTTGGCGTATATATAAATTCAATAAAGGTACTGGATGAAATAAAAATTGTTTATGGATTATTTTTAGCTGTCGTATTATTTATAAGGCGGCAAAGAGGCTACTAAATATACATTTAACAGTATGCCACGCAAAATATTAACATAATTTTGTTGGTAGGTGTTATTATTATTTAAACCTCAGATAATCGCTTATTATCGCTGAAAATACAGGGTCGGCTTAATAATCTGCAGGAAGCGTTGGCGTAACTGTTGGTATTTGGTGAAAAATAAGTTTCTTCCGGGCTTTATGTTTATAGTTAATTAGTTTCATTGACGATTTGATCAGACATGGGAATTTGTGTTGCTTGAGGTGCGGCGCGAGCGCCAGGGTATCAGGGACTGAAAAAATACGTACATATACGATATATTGTAAAAATGTATAAATAATATATAACGGCATATAAAATAGTTACAGTAATGGTATACGAGGTAACGTCAGCTAACCAACATTATGGTTGTATGTCCGTCTGTTTGTCTGTATGGTTACCTTTTTGAAGCATTGTTGGCAAATCTGTCACAAAAATTATTTTAAAAAGATTAAAATCAAAGATCAAAAATTTTTTCATTTCAAAAAATGATTTCAATCAAGGGTCGTTTTTTTATTCTTTACCACTCCACGAAGGCCGTAGACCAAATGTAGGTACTAGTGTTTTGTATAGAAAAGACATTTCTATAAATCTATAAAAAAAACTATGATTTAATAAATCTTGTTTATATTTTAAATGATTTTAAGGAAAAATTTTATATTCCGTCTTATTCTGCGCTTCTAATAATAGGTATAATTTAACCCTGACAATATCCAAACGGCTTAACTGATTTTAACCAAATTTCGGTGATATGAAGGTAAGTATGTGTACAGTAAAAATGTTGACAGGTTACACGCATGCGCAGATGATGCTAACAGGGTAGACGTGCGTGTATTTGCTACAAAAGTACAAAAAACATGCGCAGTTGGTACTCAACGATTATTTCAATCATTTGCACAGAACTTACTGCGCATCTACAGAAGTAGGTACCACTGCGCACGCGCATTTGGAAATATGCGCCCAATCGTTGGACCAATTTCCAGCAGATGTGAAAAGGTTACACGCATGCGCCAGGTGCTAAAATGGTAGATATATACGTAGGTATATTCTTTACAAAATGCCAAAAAAACCTGCACAGTCAGCGCTATAAGAATACCATAATGAATATACGCAGGACCTACTGAGCATATATAGGTGTACCTATTGTAATTTGCGTGTACCGATGTGTGCATGTGCACCAGGTACCAATTTGTCGGACTTACGTGCAGCACAAGTTAAAAAGTTAAACGTTTGTATAGCATGTGTTGAAATTTGGAGACATGCACAATAAGTCCTAACAGGTAAAGACCAGGCGCGGCAGGTGCCGGAAGAAGAGAGCTGTAAACTTAGACGCAAAACGTCTTTTTGAAAATCTACTGTGATTGTCTTACTTTTTTAGGACGAATTACGTGTGTCTTCATCGGTTTAGCATTTCCTACGCGTGTGTGTAACGTTCCAACATCTGCTCGACGTAGATCGGTATTTTTGCACATATTTAAAAGTGCTCATGTGCAGTAGGTACCTACTTTTATAGATCCGCAGTAAGTTCTGCTGAGAATTATTCAAACGATCGTTAAGCACCGACTACTTAAAATACGCATGTATCTACCCTTTTAGAACCTTCTGCGCATGCGTTTAACCTGTCAGCATTTCCTGCATACATGTTTAGTATTTTAGTACCTACGGCGCATGTATGCATTTAGTCGTGATGAGAGAGCGCGAGGAAAGGGTATTTTTTATTAAAGAAACTGAGCAAATAAATTAACTACATGAGATGGTCCACATAATTGACACAAAACCTATTATTAAATGTAATCGGAGAGGTATTGTTCTGGCTCTAACTAGGTGTTTATTTTCAACTAACAAATATTCAGAATATGTTTTATTCACTAAAACGAACTTTTGGAAATATTTTGAGAAGAATTAATACAAAGTTTAAAGCGGACCATGTCGGAATATGCGATTGTCCGAAGTATAATTATTATTAGATACCTTAAATAACGTTATACATATTATCATAAAATTTTTACTGAAAATATGGTTTAACAAGTAGGCAATGAGGCTTGTCTTATTATAGAATATATGTACAGTACTAACCTAAACTATAGAGAAATAACTTGCTTAGTTATTTATTAAGAAGTTAACGAAGCCCTGACTATTTCCGGAGGTATCCGAGAAAAACAAAAAAAATTAATTTAATATTTCGTTTTTTTACGGCTTTATGACCGAAAATTTTGATACACCACGAGCACTTTCTCAATGTATTTTTTATTTTTGAAATTACCTTTTGACCTCACAAAACTAATGCTGTGTCACAATTTTCACAAAGAGTTCTTTCAATTTTTTTTTTAAATAAAAGAGTAATTAAACAATAAGATTCACCTTTAATCTCCACACAAGTGAAAACACATAAAGCCAATATTGGTTATTGAACTTGTTGAGAACTGACACTTAAAATTCGTCTTCGGTTAAAAATAGGTATGTTGATGCTGATATGTAAAAAACGAAAAGTAGTATCTAAAAAATTAAATTATTTTCATATGAGACCTTAAGTAAGTACCCTTGGTTTATCAAAATAATCAGTAATAAAGCTGTAGAAGAATAAAGTACCGAATTGATTTTTTGGTTTTCATTGCAATATCTCCGGAAGTAGTCAGAATTTTTAGAATTTTAGCAAATTATTCAGCATTAAAACGTGCAACTTAATTTCATCAACTCTATCTCTTAGAACTGCCGAGATAGCAGTGTTAATGCATCGAATCTGTAACCCCCTGTATATAAGAGAAATTACGTAAATATCCCAACTAGCAAAGCAGAGTTTTAAAAGAAGCAACTTATTGTATAATTATCGAACAGCATCACAAAAATCATTAGAAGAGCTTTGTTTTGTACGTGGTGCATTATGGTTGCCATAATCTTATTCGTAACGAAAAATATTTTGTTTTATAATGGTTTTTACAGCTTGTATTATAGAACAAATGATTATTATTTTTACAAAATATTGGCTCTGATGTTTCCGTTGAAGAAAAAATTGTGTAAGAAATATTAGTAATAATATACTAATAATTTAACTCCTAACTGGGCAACTTCTAAATCTTGGCATCGCCTACATATTGCTGTCACATTAAAATTAATTTTAAATGCTAAAATATGTAACACTATAAAACCATTTTATCGCAAGCACTTTTATTTTACCCTAAAATATTCTATTTGATATTAAATGGTTTTATTATAATGAGCCATGTTTGAATAAAGATTTGTTGGTTCAGCGACTGCCTCGATTATGTAAAACTTAGTTGGACGTATGGAATTAATCAAATTAGAAACATACCAAATTATAATTTACTAAACGGTTTGCTCTTAGGCACCTAGTTGTGTTAGTTTAATATTTATATTTTCCATAAAACTTACAATTTTTTTTTACTTTCATTAATAACACAAAATATAAAAAATATATTCATAATACCTATTATAAAAATATTATTTAATTATATAAATTCTATTCCGAAATAAAATCAGCCAAACTTTGCCGTTAGGCATTAGAAATAAACCGACACGACGAGAGGGATTGAATAAAAATTTCCCGGAATTCGATCGCCTCGCGTCCGACTAAACCAAAACCTTCGCTTGCATTTCAGTGTGTAGCGCTGTTTAGGGGGTATTTTGCACCACGTCGTAATCTCGTTAGTATGTCCAGCTCGCGAGCGTCTTCCTCGCTGATAAATTCCATTCTGCACAAAGTGTGGCCTTAAGGGGATTGCGAAAGCTCTATGTATCATAGATTTATAAACTGCAGTTTTGTGGGAAGTGGGATGTGTTGAGTGATTAGGAATTGTTGGGTCTGTAAACGTGGGTTTTCTATAAATACCAAATGAAAATTCTTTGTCCTTTTTTGATATTTTAATATCCAGAAAATTAATTTTGTTGTTTTTTTCCCTTTCCACTGTGAACTTAATTTTATGATGTAGACTGTTTAGGTGATTTAGAGTTAGTTGTAAATCCGCATCATTACCTGTAAAACATACTAAAATGTCATCTACATATCTGTACCAGAAACTTATGTTTTCTGCGTATTCTGTTTTTAAGAAAGTTTCTCCTAAATTAGACATAAAGATTTCCGCTAGAAGAGGACTTAGTGGTGAACCTATTGCTAAGCCATCTTTCTGTTTGTAAAATTTGTTATCATACTGGAAATAGTTTTCTTTCATGCACTTTTTATAGTTTCCAAACTAGTGCGTTTAAGGGCCTGACTTCTGTCTAACGTGCCAAAATTTCTGTTCTCCAATCCGTGTAGTTTGATAGTTATATGAATGTAAACTCTAGACGGCACTATGGTTTTCGATCAAATTTGAGGGTACTTCTTTTAGATATCCCACCCTTGATTCCTGCGAAGCCTAAATTTTAAACAGATGCTTTTTTTGATCGCCCCTTAGCGAAAATGCCCAAATGGCCATAATATTTTTATGGTTTTTAAAGTAGTATGTTTAAAGATCTGACCTCTATCTAACACAAAAATTTCAGTTCTTCAATCCGTGTAGTTTGATAATTATAGGAATGTAAAATCTTAAACGGCACTATGGCTTAGATATCCCACCCCTTGATTCCTATCAAGTCATTGTTAACCAATGGGTAATTAGATTGCTTGAAATATAAAGTTTATTGGTTTTTAATAGGACGTTTAAATATAACAATTATTTGATGCAGTAATACCCTATTCATACATACAAAATATATCATTGGTTTCAGTAAACGTTGATTTGTAAGAATATATAAGTATATTATTTAATCGAAATACCTATTATTATTGCAAAGCTTTTTAAATTTATTTTACTTACATACCATAAAACTCTGAAATGAGTTGCTCCAGTCCCCAATTGCAAAAGATCTATTATTTTTAGCGTACCTTTAACGCATAGGTTCTCAACGTGGGCGATAATGCCCCTTGTGGGCGTTTGAGACTTTCGGGGGGGGGGGGGGGGACAGTAGAAGACCCAGAGAAAATTAGAGGGCATTGAGATGGCGCAAAGGGGGCGTGGGCAGATTAAAAATATAGTCTAAAAAGGCAAAAAATACACGCTAATCACGTACTAAACTAAAGTAAAGTAAAAATTAATATCGTTTAATTTTTGTTATTGTAGGTATTGTAATCATTTTTACGTGTGCGAAAATTCACGTATTTTGTTAAGACGGGCAGTGGATTAAAATCATCATTACTAAAAAATTATAAAATAAAAGTACTAGAATCGAGGTTAAAGTACAGAGATTAAGATTATATAAATTTTAATTTCCAAAAGATACTTAATATTTGTTGAAATTATAATAAAATAAACATACACAAAACATCGATTAATAATTATTAATCGATGTTTTGTGTATGTTTATAATCTAAACTGGCAATCGAACCGGTTTGGGGCCGCGGTCAACCCCGACCATAAAATTTCACATTTATTTCACTAAAATTGCATATTCCGAATGGTTTTTATTATTTCAAAATGAAATAGATTAAATTAAATTATATTAATGTTTTGATCGTCAGTGTCTTCGGGGCATTCGGGAGTCGGCAAGTGACATACATGGGTCGACAGGTCTGAGCCCGCACTCTGCTCCCGCGTCGCCCTTGCCCCCGCGCGGCGTCCGCCCTTACTTTTCGCGCCGGGGATTATAAACGAGACACTGCATGATTTCCAGAATTTTTTAAAAAAAGGGTGGTATACGTCATCAAACTACTATTGACTATACACCAGAACAGAATGGGGTAGCAGAGAGGACCAATAGAACATTAGTTGAGAAGGCGAGATCAATGTTGCATGACGCTAATTTACCTCAAAATTTTTGGGCTGAAGCAGTAAACACTGCTTGTTTTTTGAAAAATAGGAGTCCAACAATTGCTGTAAAAGGTATGACCCCTGAAGAAGCCTGGAGTGGAAGAAAACCAAATTTAAATTTTTTACGCATTTTTGGTAGCCTAGCTTATATACATGTTCCCAAACAAAAGCGGCGAAAATGGGATTCCAAGTCAAAACAAATGGTATTTGTTGACTACTGTGAAAATTCGAAAGGTTATAGACTGATTGACATGAAAACAAAACAAATTCAAAAATCCAGGGATGTTATATTTGATGAACGAAAAATGTTCACCGAGAAATGTAAAAATGACCAAGAAAAGCAATCAGGGGATGATCAGCAAATATTCTTTAGAACAGAAAGTGTAGAGAATCAACCAGACAAAATTTCTGAAACCGTTGAGAATGAAGAAACTTCAAATATAGGAAATTTTGAAAGCAGTGAAATTATTGGTACAGAAAGAAGTCACGGAAGTAATCAAGAAATGTTTGAAAGGATTACCAATTTTAAAACTACTGGAAACAATCAAGATGATTTAATAGAAGATAATAGTTTCGTAGAAGAAGCAAATCAAGAATTCATTAGTCATCACCCAGTAAGAGTACATCAGCTACCAAAAAAATATGAAGATTTTGTTATGTGTACCGCTATCAGTATTGATAGGGATGGGGATCCAAAAGACATTTGGGAAGCTTTTTCAAGAAATGATGCACACCAGTGGAGAGAAGCCTTGGAAGAAGAATACCAGTCACTTATGAAAAATAACACCTGGGAATTAGTTGACCTTCCACCTGGTAGGAAACCTATTAGCAGTAAATGGGTCTTACGCACTAACACGGCAAGATTGGTTATACGAGGATTCTCACAAGTATATGGCGTTGAGTACGATGAAACATTTTCTCCAGTAGTAAAAGGAGTAACGCTAAGGTATTTTATTGCCCTTGCAGCCATGTTTGATTGGGATATAGACCAAATGGATGCTGTAACTGCTTTTCTTCAGCCAGAAGTGGACAACAAAGATATTTTTATGGTTCAGCCTGAAATATTCGAAGATAAAAATAATTCGCAGAAAGTTTGTAAATTAAATAAAGCGTTGTATGGCCTAAAACAGTCAAGCAGATTATGGAATCAAAAACTTGATAATGAGTTGCAAAATATGGGCTTAAAACGAGCTGTTTCTGATGTATGTGTTTATTATTTACTTAAAGAAGAAAACATACTCTTGGTAACCCTATATGTAGACGACTTATTGCTTTTTAGCAACAACAAGGAACTAAAAACTTGGTTCAAGAATGAGTTAGCTAAAAGAATAGAAGTAAAAGATCTCGGCGAAGCTCATCATTGCCTAGGGATCAGAATAAGAAGAAGTCGCCAAAAAGGAACAATATGGTTAGATCAACAAAGCTACATAGAAACTTTATTAAGGCGTTTTAAAATGGAAGAAGCAAATCCTGTAAAAACTCCCTTAGAATGTGGTAAGAAACTAACCAAACTAATGGAACCCCAAAATGAAAAAGAGAAAGAAGAAATGTCAAAAGTTCCTTATCAGATGGCAGTTGGAAGTATTTTATATGCTGCTCAGTGTACTCGCCCAGATATTGCCTTTGCAGTGGGGGCTTTAAGTAAGTTTAATGCTAATCCTGGGAAGGAGCACTGGCTTGCAGTTAAACGTGTCTTACGATACTTGCGTGGAACATCCGACTACAGTATTGTTTACCAGAAAAGCCGAAATTTCAATGTTAATGGTTATGCTGATGCAGATTTTGCTGACGATATGGATGACAGAAAGTCTGTGAGTGGATACATATTTAAATTTGCAGAAGCAGTTATTAGTTGGTCCAGCAAGAAACAACAGACAGTTGCTAGATCAACTACAGAAGCGGAGTATATGGCACTTGGACATGCAACACAAGAAGCTTTATGGTTTAAACTATTAAATGAAGAACTTGGATTTGTTAAAAGGTCATTAACAATTTATTGTGATAATAAGAGTGCTATTGACCTTTCTAAGAACTCGATGCATCATGCTAGAACAAAACATATTGACATCCAGCATCATTTCGTTCGCGAAGCTGTACTTAATAATTCAATCTGTGTTAAGAAAATTAGCACAGAAGAAATGGTTGCAGATTCCTTAACAAAAGGATTGGGACGTCAGAAACATGAATTTTGCAGAATAAACATGGGTCTAAAAGCGTATGACACTGGCTTCTCATCAAGTGGGGGTCTTGAGATTATGAAGGTGTGAAGCGGTGATTCGGAGCCACCGGTTATATGTATATATTATTACTTGTGTTGTAATTATTAAGTAGTCAAATATATTTTGAGTTTGCAGCTAAGTGTCAGATCTTTCCTTATCTTTTCTTACAATTTTAATTCTGTCGCTACGTGTTAAATGTCTCCAAGCTATATAAAGGCAATGATTGTTCATTTTATTTTCATTAGCATTATTGCGCGCTATTGAGAATAGGGTTTTAGAAGTTGATCTTTTACTCGCGTATCTGTAAAGTGCAAACCATGTCGGAAGTAAAAAAGAAGAGGCGGCAGTATTGTGCGGATTTTATTAAATACGGATTTATCGAAAATCCCACAAATCCATCATAGCCATTGTGCCTTATTTTAAAAAACAACATTTTCCAATGAAGCGATGAAGCCTTCTAGGCTTCAAGATCATTTTAATAAAATACACCCGGATAAGAAAGACAAAGATGTGACCTATTTTGAAGACCTGAAAAAGTACGAAATTCAGCCAACTATATCAAAACTTTTTTCATCAGCTTCTAAGCAAGACGATGACGGACTTCGAGCTTCGTGCAATATCTCATTGTTGGTTGCTAAAACAGGGAAACCATACACTATTGGGGAAGATTTAATTTTACTTGCAGTAAAAGACGTAATAACCACTGTGATCCATAAACCAGCTCCAGATGTTATCCGAAAAATTCCTTAAAGACGAATTGATGAGATGACTAAAAACATTGAAGAATCATTGTGCAATTATCTGCAGACTTGTCAATTTTCAATTCAGCTGGATGCGTCCACTTTACCCACCAATGAAGCATTGTTATTGTCATACGTGAGGTTCATTCAGGATGAGAAAATGTATCAAGAACTATTGTTTGCTACAAATTTGGAAACGGATACCAAAGGAGAAACTATATTTAATACTCTGGAAAAGTTTTGTGCCGAAAAGGAAATTCCTTTGAATAGTTTATCAGTTGCTACGGATGATGCACCGGCTATGACAGGGCGTCACAAAGAGTTCATAGCGTGCTAAAAAAATTCAGTTCCTGACGTGCTTGCTGTGCATTGCGTAATTCATCGCCAGCATTTGGTTGCGAGAAATCTGAGTGAACGCCTCCATATATCACTGCAATATGTCATCAAATCAGTTAATAAAATCAGAAGTAACTCGTTGAATGACAGATTATTTAGTGAGCTTTGCATTGGCAATGATGAAGATTTCAACCGATTGCTGCTTCACACAGAGGTGCGTTGGCTGTCAAAAGGTACTCGCTTGACTCGATTTTACAATCTGTTTGGATCTGTGATAGAGTTCCTAGAAAACAAAGACCTAGAATTGAGCGACAACCTCATCTCATCAAAGAACGATATTGCGTACTTGACAGACCTGTATAAATTGTATAATGATGTCAACCTAGAGCTTCAAGGTGATGACTTAAACTTAATTAAGACAAAAAATAGCATTGCTGCTTTCGTATCCAAAGTATTATTATACAAAAGAAATATCGGCAGACGGGAATTCAATAACTTCCCAAATTTATCAGGAGTATCACTCACTAACGACGACTTGCTTGTTTACGGTCAACACTTGGAAAACCTCCACAGAGATATCAGGGAACGATTCCAGGACATTTTAAACATGGGCATACCAGAGTGGGTTTTGGATCCTGTTTGGAACAGGCTTATGCTTCTTTGAACACAGACTGCCAAAACAAACGAGGGCAAACACAAATATTATCGTGCTGCTAACAAAGACTGTACCATAGGTAGATAAAATAAGTTTCTTATTTTTTATTATTTATTTACATTCTGTTTAGATAAGTAATGACAGATTAAATTTAGAGGTTATAAGAACATTGACGACAATGTCGTCCTTGGAGAGAGTGGCACGTTCACAAAGTCACTTTTCTAGTTACCGAGACCAAACTGATTGTTGATCAATAAGACACAAACCGATTACTGGTTGTTAAGACACGAACTGAGTATTGGTCAATGAGACATGAACTGATTTATTGTTGATAAAACATGAACCAAGTATTTAGTCGATAAGAACCAAAAATCCTGCAAACCAAACCTGCAGTGCTGAATGTATTGCATTCAACACAACCACTACTCCACCTAGTGTGAAGCGTATTCCTTTTTGCTACCACTACTTGACCTTTATGAAGAGCGATACCATGACTCCACCCTTGTGAAATTTTAATACCACTACTCCTAGTGAAGCGTACTCCTTTTTTTGGCTCTTTTTGCTCGACTAAAGTATAGACTGATAGTGTTGGTCACTCAGACCCAAACTGGATTGCAGTCACTAGGACTGGAACTAATTTAAGTCTTACCACATTGGTAAGACCAGAAGAACAAAGTTATTCAATAACTTCACGAGTATTAACCGCACAGGTTCAAACAACTGATTGTAGTCACTAGGACTGGGACTAATTCAGTCGTGCCACATTGGCAAGACCAGAGAAACAAAGTTATTCACTAACTTCGCGAGTAATTAACCGCTCATGGTTCAAACAACTAACTGTAGTCACTAGGACTGGGACTAATTCAGTCTTGTCACATTGGTAAGACCAGAGAAACAAAGTTATTCACTAACTTCTCGAGTAATTAACCGCTCAGGGTTCAAACTGATTTTTGTTGGACTAACACCGCGGACGAAGAATCTGACGGATAGTGACGTTTTCGATTCGCTTTCCACCCTTTATAGTGTGAACTCTCTCTCTCCTTGACACAGCTTGTGTCATTCTTTTTCTCTCTCTTACAATTCTAGAATTTTCAAGAAATTAACCGCTCAAAAAATGTATCCTACGCGATCAAGGACAAAGTAGTACTTTCAAAGTACTTGAAATTTTCCAAAAATACTTATAGTAGAGGGGGGTTGATGTTAAATAGATCATTTCAATCGTCAGAATGCAAAAGTATTGAGTAGATGATTAAAAAATGTAATTTTTAATCCAGAATAGGGTAGGGAGCGACACCTATGAGCCTGTAGAAGTATCCGTCACTTCAAGCTGGCGTCGTTAGTATTGACACCAAGCAGAAATCTGGCAGGGTTGCATACACTTATGGAAGACGACGTGTTCAACAGACATATAGTTGTTAGATGGCGCATGCGCCAGAATTTGTTCATATTCCATGTTGTGAACTGTTTTTACAACAGATCCTTTTTCAAATGTTAACACAGCAGGATCATCCCAGTTAGAAGAAGGACTGATAGAACTGACGACAAATGAGGAATTAAAAATTTAATTCAAGAATGGCTACCAAGAATTTTGGCTGCAAAAGCCGATTTCACAACTGTACCCAGGATTATGGTTGATTGCTCAACGATTTTTGATAGCATTCCCATCTTCCTATTTAGCTGAACGTGGATTTAGTGCTGTGGCAACGTTGGTAACTAAAAAGAGAAATCGGCTTCATGTTACTGAACGGTTGTTTTTAAGTGAAATTGAGCCTGATATTAACAAACTCCTTAAAATGCATCAAATTCAACCTTCTCATTAGTTATGTCATAAATTTATGTCTTTTGAATGTTAATAAAAATATTCCTCAATATAACTAAGTATGCGTTTTAATTGCTCCCATTGAAACATTCATCTTTCATTCTTCATTTTAAACTCAGAAATAGTATAGGGGTCATATCCTATCTATAATATAATATTACACCTTTAAATATAATCGTGGCAATAGCTGTTTTCAATTTGCTACACATGGTAAGTAAAATTAAGATGGGGGGCTCTAGAAAAAAACATATTCTCAAAGTGGGCGGTGAGCAAAATAAGGTTGAGAAGCTATGCTTTAACGCAATAAACAAACAGGCTGCAAGCTTAAAGGAATATTAAACGAACAAATACCAACAGCACAATTTTAATCTTTCCAAAGGGTGTCCGCGAGTAATAGAAGTAATATTTCAGTCAACAATAGTCAACATTGAATTAATATTTTTATTATTTCTCTAATATCTTTTATGTTTTATTGGAGTGTTTATTTTAATTAACATAATATAAGGATTATTGACTTAATTTTTAGATTTTTTATTTAAACTGTAGTTCTTGTTCGTTTGATAAAATATATTATAATTTGAGTCACACCGCCTACAAATAGCTATTTTACGTCTAATTATATTTAAGCATTCTTATCAAATGGTATAATTTTTTGGCTCTAATAATTCTACAGTCTAAGGAATAATGGAAATTTATAGGTTTCCAATAATATTTTGGTCATTGAAAAAATGGTAGTATAGTTTTCAAAGAAGTAGGAATACTTTAGAACTCCAATAATAAGTTTATATTTAAAGAAATATATTTTTTTCTGGATTATTTCAATAATGTTTTTTTGAGACAATATTAACTTTAAAATAACTAATATGACAGTGGTCAGAAATAATATTATTATTGAAATAGCATAGCAGTTTTTTCTGTGTATAACGTTACAAATGCCTATAGGAATATTACGCCAATACGGGTGAGGATTGTACGCCAGTCAATATAACAGTATAAAGGTTTAATCGAAAATTTGAAAAAGTGTCGAAAAACTATCAATTACTCTGACTTTAAAGTGCCATATAGATTGCCTAGCGAAATGAAAATTTGTACACGTTTAAACTGCCTTTTTTTGTTAAATAAAGAGATTTTTTGTTAATATTATTACCTATAACGTTGCAAATTTCTAATGGTTTTCTTATTCCCCACATCCAAACTGACCAGCCCGTGTTTTTATGATAATAAATACAGAGATATACGACTCATTGAGGAACATATATCAGATTCCTAACGCAGAAATGCATATTTAATTTTCAGATTACGTGTGTGAACTACATATATTAAATTAAGCAGGAGGCCTCAATGCAATTTCCACTCAATCAGTGAGTGAAACTATACATTTTATACACATCAAAGTAATAGCTAGTGGAAATAAACTGTAATCTATAATTTTGATAGTCTCCAGTCTGCAAAGTGAAAGGGAAGATGTGTAAAACTGTTAGTGTTTCTTTCTCTAAACATTGAATCTGTTATGCTGCCGATTATTAGCGATATATTTAACGTTAAACAACAGAATTCGCAAACCTGAATTATTTGTATTCTGACAGGGAAAAAACTCAGGTTCTCACCTGACACACAACAATATAGCTAGATAAGTAAATAAAAAATCCATGATACATAGTCTCCCTAAAAATAAGAAGCCACTCAGTGATTCTTGAAAAACTAGTTTTTCATTTAAATACCTTCAATCCGCAAATAATGATAATCTACGTTTTACTGCATTGTTATTTAAAAATGGGTAGAACTTACTGGTAAAATAGTTATACTCTTTTAGTGCAGCTTTTGTTTCATACTAAAGCAAAAAATGAGTTAGTATTATGTAGGAGTATTTTAAACTGGTTAATTTCAGTATTTAGACTTGCGTATGTGTGCCAGTATGCATAATATCTATGAATGATCTATAAAAATCCCCAAAACTTTCATATTTAACATTTTTTCCCGCCTTTAAAAATAAAAAAGGCCTGTTCGCTTTTATTTGGATATCCCTATATTTGTACTTGTTCGAATTTATACTATGCAAAAGTCTAAAAACTATAAATGAGCAAATATTTGTGTTGTTAGCTCATGCTCATATAGATTTCCTATAACAGTATTCCAGCATGACGTGCAGCTGGTGATAGTTCTTACTTTCAAACGTGCTTTGTATTCCCAAATGTAGATCTCAAAGTTATAAAGCATTTTATGTATATCTTTCTTTTCTCATTACGTCTTAAAGAAAATTATTTATTTCCTGTTAATATTAAGTGTAATACATGGTTGTATTTAGTATCCAGGAGGCTTTCAAAAAGTGAAATAAAAAATACAGGTCCGTATTTAAAAAACTAGACCTAATGACGGTCTGTAAAAAATGCTACTTCTAATTTTAAAACCAATACCACTATTTTGTGGAGCTTAAAAAATGGTCTTGTAAAATTAATTTTTTTTTTTGATTTTTTGTTTTTTCTAAAAGTAAAGGCACTAAGAGATATCGGATATACCCGATATCCTTCAGAATATTTCTAATTTCTCAGTGGCTTATAATTCAGCATCAAAATACGCAACCTTTTCCAAGTAACCAACTCTCTCTCTCTCTCTCTCTCTCTCTCTCTTATAGTTACCCAGATGTCAATCTAATTTATCAAATTTGCAAACCCTGTAAATGTCCAGATGCTACCAAGTCTATTTGTTTTATCTGGGACAGCCCATGTAGACTTCAAGCATAAGTACCAACGTAACGTGGGCGACTGAAGAGAAGAGAGAAGCAATCTATTGACACGAGATTTAAACGATTGGAGCTGAATGGAAAACACTGCAGGCAGTTTGTTACATAACCATTGAGCTAGAGAAATGAGATGGCTTTTGTAGCTGGACAGTCAAGCGATGCCTATGTAATGCGCTTCTTGTTGTTGTGTTGTCAAGGGGAGAATGATGGCGGTTAGTTCTTCTGAGGCAAAATCCGTGGAAATATCGATAGTTAGGTTATAGTTCACTACGCATGCGTGCTACGAATGCTACGGTTTCCGATAACGAAAAAAGCGGTGGCATAAACGACATCGAATGAAAATCCCGAATTGGTAGATATCTCTTTGACTATCGAGTATCGAAAGCGTTACTATAGCTATCGTATCGAGTGAAAGGGAATCCCAGCGCAGGTGCTGGATCACGATGCGTAGAATTCTACGCGATTTTGACATTAATGACAGTGGCCATGTGATGGATCGTTTGTTTTGTTTCAGTGGTCATGTGACTTTGATACGTAGAATAGAATTCTCTGTGGCGTGAGTAGTGATCTACAGGGGTCTGACCATCATGCCAAAATGACGTAGGCATGTCAAAATGACGTAGGCATCTCGTAAGCACATGGTGGCGCGATCTAGGGTTAGTGAGATGTACTAATTTAAGTTAGAGGTTCGAATTTTGATGGTCTAGTATAGATTTCTGTAATTTTAGAACAAGTTAAGCCATCTTGTGTTTCTAAGTGGGTATTAATTTCATTTAAGCTATGTCAGATGTCACCACCTGTCAACCATCAAGAAAAACCCCCCTTGGAGCAGGCGTCACTCACATGATCACAAGAGTAATAAACATTTAGGTTATGTTTCGAGTGTTAAAAAAAAAGTCCTACCCTGTTGAACCTAGCCTGCTCCAAGCGGCAAATATATATCACAATACCCACTAATATATAAAGAAATGCTCGAAAAATATTTTTCCAGCCAGGTTTTGAAAAAAAAAGTATACTACATCTCCCTTATAATTCATTAAACAGAATAAATTAGTAAAATAGGATTTATAAATAATATCGAAATACGAAAGATCTGTTCAACTATATATTTATTTTTTAGTATTACTTTTAAAATTGATTTTACTTACTACATCGGTATCGTAACGAATGTAAGATAACATGTTACTAGGAAATATTTTCGGGTTTTTATTTACAACTAAATGATAAATTATTATAATTATGAATTTATTTAATTGTCGTGAAAGAAATATGATGCGCTTATCAGTATCACTAGGCAGTTTTATATAAACAAGTTTCCAGATTTTGTGCAATCACTTGCTGTCTAACCACCAATCTAGGTTGAATTACCTATTATTACATTAAATTTATTCTTTTGGTTTTAGTGAGTGTGTAGTTTATTCTTCGGTAAGTACATTAAAATTTTTTGTCTTTGATATATAAGTTGTGATTACCGAAATCCTTATTAATATTTAAATTATGTTGCTCTTTTTTTCCCAATAGACTTATTTCTCACTTGAACAATATAACACAATAATATATTTAATTTTTACATCTCATAAAAGTTTTAAGAAAAAATATACTGTGATTCTGTTTTTCAAAAGTAAAAATTAGGATTTGGTTTGGTATCGGTTTTGTTTGAAAGGGAATTGAATTTTTTAGACAAAACAGTTCTTTGTCGAGTAGACTTTTAATTTAAAAGGAAACTGAAAAAATATTAAAATGTATCTATTTATTTATTATAGACCTTTGCATAGTAAAAAAATATGCTGTGATTTCTTTTTAAATAATAATATTAAAATTTAGCATTATACATGTACATACATGTTTTGTTTCTGAAGAAAGATCTTACTAGGAATAGTTTGAAAAGTATGTATCATGTTTATATTGCATTAGTATGTAGAGACTAGCACCTGATATGTCTTTTTTTGCTATAAATAGAGAATATAAACGTAATCAATATATTTTATTTTGAATTTTATTTATTTTGTTCAGAGAATGGGAGATTTTTTTTCACAGTGTTTAACAAAAAAAAAAACAAAATGCTGTTGAACATTCTATACATTTTGTGCTTTAAGAAAGGTTTTTCTTGTTTATACAGACAATACCTATAAAGTAATATACGTTTTTTTAAGGAAATGTATATTACTTTATAGGTATAGGTAGTGAGCACTGTTCCCGATTATTCGTCAGTAAGGACAACCTCAAACACCATGGGGACTGTCGCATGAAGATAAAAATCTGCGATGTATGCGGAGGGATCTTTAAGTCTCAGAGGGCTTTCCAACAACATCAAAAGGAAAACCATCCCACCGTGAAAAGGAAGGGTGATATACCGCATACACCCATGGTTAAGAAAACCAGACTGGATTTAGAAGGTGAGCGTGTGTTAGTGTGTGATATTTTTTTACTTTGTGTTAATTTTTTTTATTTTAGATACATAATATGGTTTGTTTTTTACTATGTTTTTAGATACAACGTATACACTTTTTTTTTAGGAAACAGTTTATTTTTGGTTAAAAAACTGAAACCTAATTTTTTTTCCAGAACCATCAACGTCAACCACGCAGTATTGTAACATCTGTATGCTCGAGGTTTCCACTAATCGTTGGGCGGGACATCTCCGAAGCCTTCAGCATAAGAAGAGGTGTTGTGTGAACCAGGAGGAAGGAGTTCAACTCGTGAAGACCTCGTTTCGGAATCGAATTACAACATATCGCCTTTTATCTAACCAAGACCCTACAAACGTGAAGAGATTCCTGGTTATACTGAAGGAGCGGTTCATTCAGTTGGTACGGGTTAGCGCGATCAGTTACAATAACCTGAAAGTCGGCGTGAAGCTTTTCGGTCGCTTCCTCCTGCAGACCAAGGAGAAGTCAAGTCATTCAACACCAAATTCCAGCTGGTGAATACGGGAACCGATCTGGAGGAGTTATTTGAACAATTCATCGCTATACTGGACAGAAAGTTTTCGGAATTCAAGCAAAAAGACAGCGGTAAGTTAATATTTTATTTTGCTTCAATCAGTATACTTTTTTATCTCTGGTTACAGGATGGACTCTTCAAGAACTTCTCCATTTAGATTTAAGTATTAATAAGATTAGTCCGCTGAAACCATCGTCCTACATTCCGCTACCGAAAGAAATAGAATCAAAGAAAGCTGTTCTGAATCTCCAGAATAATGATAACCAGTGCTTACTTAAAGTCCTAGCAGCCCTACATCCAGTACGTTGGTCCCAAAATGCAAATAGGATCGCGAACTATGTGCCTTTTGGAACTGAGCTGGACTTTACAGGTATGAAATTTCCGATTGAACTGAAAGATATGTCCAAGTTTGAACAACTCAATAATATATCCATTAATGTATATGGGCTTAATAAAGTTTTTGAAAATGGCAAAAATATTATTGAAGTTGTGGGACCCTTATACTTTACCGCATCTCGAAAGAAAAGGCATGTTAATTTATTAGTAATCAGTGATGACTGTGGAAATAGTCATTATTGTTTAATCAGAAACCTGTCTCGTCTGATCTCAAGTCAGTTATCTAAACATAAAGAAGCTAAATACTTATGTGATGGTTGCTTGTCGTATTTTTATTCGGAACAAAAATTAAAAGCTCATCAAGAGCATGATTGCGGTCACGTTTTGGCTAAAGTAGCGACGACAAATTTAAAGAAAAATAAATACGGTGAAGAGGTTCCTGAGAATATCCTGAAATTCACCGATTTTGAAAAGAAATTAAAAGTACCTTTCGTTGTTTATCCCACTTCGAGACAATCCTAGAGCCCACACATATAAAGCAAAATGAGTTAGACCCCGAAATTTCCTATACCGTACGAACACACAGACATATACCGTATTCCTTTGCCTACTACATTAAATGCGACTTTGGGGGGTCATAATGCACATAAAGAATTTGTAAATCAGTTAGAAGCTGATTGTAAATCACTTTATAACCGATTTATGAAGAATATGACTCCTTTAACGGCTGAATAGGAAACTGAGTTTCGTGAAGCCATGGTATGTCATATTTGCGAAAAGCCATTTAATGAAGGAGATGAAAGAATACGCGATCACAATCACAAGACAGGAAGTTGGAGGGGGGTAAGTCACTCTGTGTGCAACCTAAATTACAAAGACCCAAATTTCGTTCCTATATTTTACCATAACATGACCGGCTTTGATTCCCATCTGTTTATCAAAGAATTGGCACTTCATAAGGAAAAATTGGACGTTTTCGCGCAAAATAAGGAAAAATACATTTCCTCTACCAAACACGTATTGGTGGCTAACGTCGTAAATAAAGAAGGAAAACATCGACTGGTATTTTTAAAGTTGCGCTTCCTCGATAGTTTTCGATTCATGCCCAGTAGTTTAGATAAATTAAGTCAAAATTTAAAACCGGAGCAATGTCGAGAAGTGAGGAAATTTTTCCCCGATGAAAATAAATTTCAGCTTATTCGACAGAAGGGCGTTTTCCCATATTCTTACGTGGATTCATTTTCAAAATTAGACTACACCAAGCTTCCATCAATTGATGACTTCTATAATGAACTACGTAATCAGACTGTCGAACAAGAAGATTATAAGCATGCGCAGACTGTGTGGAATTTATTCGAGTGCCAAACTTTAGGTCAATATTCCGATGTTTATTTAAAATCCGATGTTTTAATATTAGCAGATGTTTTTGAGAACTTTAGAGACGTGTGCCTAGCAACTTATAATCTAGATCCTGTGCAATTCTTTACCACGCCTGCGCTATCATTTTCAGCCGCACTTAAATTTAGTGCTGTAGAAATGGAGTTGCTGACCGATCTAGACATGGTACACTTCTTTAAACATGGTATTCGCGGTGGTGTCAATCAGTGTAGCGTGAGAAAAGCATTTGCGAACAATAAATTTGTCCCCCATTATGACGCTTCCAAACCTACCTCTTACATTATGTACTTGGATGCTACCAACTTAAATGGCGCAGTCATGTCGCAATATTTACCAACGGGAAATTTCAAGTGGCTGGAGGAGGACGAAATTTAAAATTTAAATTATATGAATATTGTCACGGGATCTTAACTAAAATACTAAAACCCTGGCTTCATTATTAATTATGCAGCTATATTTATTAATTTAAAAAGAAATAATTTATATTTTACACATTTCTAAAATAGTTCAGAATTAGGCCTACCTGTATACTGTCTAAAAGCGCGTGGCCGGAGGAAAATGGCTCGGGAAGTCGTAGACTCGCTTGCGTCGAGGTAATAAATGACGTCCTACGGCTGTTCACTGCCTCGAGGTCGACCACTTCCAGCCCTACCGCCGGGCTGACGTATCGACATGCGTCGAACGGTGCGTAGGAAGGGGTGACCCGGGAACGAGTGAAAAGCAATTTTGGTGACACTTTCCCCCTCCACGGAAAACAAAAATCTGAAGGATTTTTGTGTCTCAATTCCCTAATTCTATTCTCTATTACAATAAAAAAACAATCTCCTTTGGGTTTAATAAAAAAAATAAGAATATACAATTTAAAAAGCTGCATTTTTTGCGTTTGTCTTCATTCTTTCTCTTCTTCCTCCCGGCAGGTCTTCCTCCCTCTTGTTTGATTTGTCCCTAGTGTGGTCCGCATGTGTTGTGGTCCCAGGGTGGGCTTGTCCCTCGCTGGCACCGTCAGTGGTCCGCTGGCCTGGAAGGTCGTCGCCGTTCCCCAGGTTGCGGTCCCAAGGCGTTGTGGTCCCATGGTGTTGTGGTCCCAAGGTGTTGTGGTCCCAAGGTGTTGTGGTCCCAAGGTGGGCTTGTCACCCTCTGGCACCGTCAGGGGTCCGCTGGCCTGGTAGGTCGTCGCCGCCCCCTGGTTGGCTCGCTTCTTAGGACCTCAGTGGTTTGTACATGAAAAATAAAACAGGGAGTTAGACGCTACAAAAACTATTTACACAATTTATGTACAATTTTATATTTTACAATGAAGCAGTAATTTCTTTCCCGTCCAACTTCTGTGTTTGGCCCCCGTGGCCACCCAGCACGACCGTGCTCGGAACAGTTACCTTTCTTTAAATAATTTCATCGCTTAAAACTTTTTACTTTTTCCAAAAATTTTCCGCAAATTACTTATTTCTCCCCCTCCCCTACCGGAAAAAAACACGATTATTCAGAGGCTTTACTTATTACTGTTTATCCCTTAACAAACACAAAAACAAAAATAACGACACAGCATCATTGAACATTGCCAGATTATGCGTGTTGATCAGGCACGCTTTCAAGCAACGCTCAACTGCACAGAGCCTCGTGCAACCGTTCACGATCTCTCTTACTTTTTTCTCTTAACACAAACGTTTAATTTTTTACTCTCTATATTCCTTTAACACCTATATCCTCTATATACCTTATACCTCTTTAATTACTTTGGGGGAAAAAATCAAAATACTTTTTATTTATTTTACTACCTATTTTCACTAGCGGCTTTCAAAAACAAAAAAAATAACTATATGCATTGTTCCTACTACTCTTCAAAATTATATGGTTCGTGGTACGGGGCCAATCTATATACATGGACTGTTTCCTGTTTAGCTCTTGCTCCTTCACCTCTCTGGATAATGTAATTTACTGGCGATGCTTTTCTTACAATTACAAATGGTCCGTGATACTTGCACTGCAACTTGTCACTTTTTCCTTTCTTTCTAATGCAAACTCTAAGTTTGACTTTATCTCCAGTTTCATATGTCACTTTTTTGTGGTTACTGTCATATCGGGTTTTGTCCTTTTTCTGTTTCATAGTAACATTTCTTTTTGCTTCCTGTCTATGTTTCTCTATATTCGGGTTCGGAATAAGCATAGTGGCTGATTTTAAAAACATGGCGTCCGGTATAAGCTGTGGGTTTCTTCCAAAAACTAAATAAAATGGCGAAAACTGCGTTGTGTCCTGTTTACTTGAATTATAGGCAAATGTTACCATTGGCAGGTACTTATCCCAGTCATCCTGTGACGTAGACACATACAGGCTGAGCATATCTGCTACGGTTTTGTTAAATCGCTCAGTTAGCCCATTAGTCTGCGGGTGGTATGACGTAGTGTATACATTTTCTGCGCCCATATTTTGCACCATTTTTCTTACCAATTCTGACCTAAAAACTTGACCTCTGTCGCTCAATATTTTGTTTGGTACTCCATGTATGCTTATTACTTGGTCCACCAGAAACGCTGCTATTTCTTCTGCTTTTGCACTTGGTATTGCTTTGGTTATTGCATAACGGGTCACATAATCTGTACAAACAACTATATTATTATTTTGACTTTTTGTTTTTGTTAGGGGTCCTAAAATATATATGCCTATCATTTCGAAAGGCTGCAAATCATCAATCTTTATTGGTTGCAGATAACCTGCTGGTTTTTCATTGTTTGGCCCTTTTCTCGTCTGACAATCAGGACATCCCCTAATAAATTTCTTAACGTCAAGATGCATTTTATCCCAATAATAGCGTGTATTTATTCTGTCGTAAGTTCTTGCATATCCTAGGTGTCCTGACAATGGCTCACAATGCAGCTGTTGCATCAGTTGTGCTTTCAGTCCTTGAGGGATTACCAACTTGTCCTCCTGGTTTGGGATAGCCGACTTTTGATATAGCACACCATCTTTCACTGTAAAATTTTTTGCACGACGTTGCAAATGTGAATTGGCATAATTCGGATTCTGGACAGCCTGTAGTAAGTCTGACACGACTGTATCTTCTTCCTGGAACTCTGTGATGTTCACTAAGGGTAGCAAAAATGTGGGAATTTCATTGGCATCATACTCGTCCTTTAGTGTTGCCTGTACACAGGGTTGTCTGGAAAGACAGTCTGCGTCTTGATTGCATTTTCCTGATTTGTGGATTATTTCGAAATCAAATTCTTGTAGTTTGCAGCTCCATCTAGCTAATCTCCCTGTGACATTTTTGAGACTTTTTAGGTAACACAGTGGCTGGTGATCCGAAAAAATTTTTATATGTTCTCCCCAAATATAGCTTCTCAGATACGTTAGACTCCACACTATGGCTAGACCTTCTTTTTCTCCAACTCCATAATTTTTTTCGGCTTTTGTGAGCGTTCTAGACACATAGCAAATGGGATGCATTTCCTCGTTCATTTTTTGTAAGAGTACTGCTGCTATCCCTTGGTCTGATGCGTCTACATGTAGCTCTTTTTCTGCGTTGGGAAGGTAGTGGGTTAACACTGGAGGCGATTCTAATTTTCTTTTTAATATCTGGAAAGCTTCTTCTTGAGCTGATGTCCACCAAAATGGTGTATCTTTCTTCAGCAAATCGTATAACGGCCTGGCAATGACACTAAATTTTTCTATAAATTTTCTATAGTAGTTGGCGAGTCCTAGAAAACCTTGAAGTGATTTTTTATTTCGTGGAGTTGCAAAATGGTGTACTGCTTCAAGTTTTGAAGAATCTGGAAGAATACCTCGCTCACTAATGGTGTGGCCTAGTACTGTTAGTTCTTTATACGCAAACTGGCACTTAGACGGTTTTAGCTTTAGACCAGTTGCTCTTAGCTTTGACAGTACTTTTCTTAGGTTCTCGTTATGTTCTTCCAAATTTTTTCCATAGACTAAGATGTCATCTAAGTACGTCATTGCTCCATTCCACTTCATGTCTCCCAAAATTGCGTCTGCCAACTGCTGAAAAGTGCTTGGTGCTGTTGTAAGACCAAAACTTAGGCGGTTAAATTCGAACAAGCCATCAGTAGTGACGAATGCCGTTTTATGCCTGTCTTTCTCATCAATTTCTACTTGCCAGTACCCTGAAAACATGTCCAACGTAGTAAAATATCTAGCTTCTCCCAGGTAGGTCAAAATGTCGTCTATAACTGGCAGAGGATACACATTCTTTATTGTTTTTGCGTTTAATTTTTTATAGTTTACGCAGAACCTCATATCTCCATCTTTTTTGGGAACTAGGACTACTGGACTGGAATACGGACTTACAGATTTTCTTATTACCTCATTTTCCAACATTTCTTCTACTTGTTTACTAATAATTCTTCGCTCTGTGTGAGACACCCTGTATGGTCTGGAAACCACTGGAACGTCATCGGTCGTCTCAATTCGGTGCTTCACTAAATCCGTTTTTCCTAGGTCGCTGATGCTCCAAGCAAAAGTATCTTCAAAATCTCGAACTAACTTATTTACACTTTGAAAGTCATTTTTACACAAGTCCCTATTTACATTATAACTTTTTACTAGATTATCGTTCGGTAAAGTCACTAAAGATTCGCTTATATTTTTTATAGAGTCACTATCTGCTTTAAACGCGATGCATGTGCCTGCAAAAAGTTTTTTTGTTTTTCTACCGTAGTTTTTTATTTCGGCGTACCACGTCAAATTATCACTAAAAATTTTATTAATTTGAAGTCCATTTTTTATTAAAAAATCATAGTTCGGTTTAAAGTTTATTTTATTTTCACCAGTTTTTTTAAAGTTCACTTCGCATTTAATAATGTCTTTCGCAATTACCGTATCACTACGCAACGTAATTTTCGCATTGTCTGTTCTGCAGTTTTCAATTTCTACAGGTAGCTCATCCCAAAAACAACTATTTACATTACTGATTTGACTATTTACAATTTCTTTGTGACTACTATTATCTCCTAAATTCATTGCCAAGGTAACTACTTCATTTTCATCCGTTTTCAAACTAATTTCGTTCGCTTTTAAATTTATCATAGCTTCGTGGGCCTTAAGAAATTCTAATCCTAATAAAACGGGTTGGGTAGATTTTCTATAACTAATGCTTCCAAGGAAAAGGTACAACCAATAAAACAAACATTTATTTCTGCGTAACCAATAATTTTTACCAGCGAACTATTCGCTACTCTAATAAAAGTTATGCCTGTGCCGGGCTTTATTTCATTTTTATTTACATATTTACTATCTACAATATTTTTAACTGACGCAGTGTCTATTATAACCTTAATATTTACATTATTTAAACTTCCTTTTACGGAGAGAACATCTGTTGCTGCTTCTTGCTGATTCTGATTTTCTATCTGTTTCTGGACAGTGCTTATGTGTGTTAACACTGTCCGTTGGAGTTTTCCGACTGCTGTTGTTGTTGCCAATTTTGATATCTACTAGTTTGCTGCTCTGGACGGCGGCCATTTTGTTCTCGACCATGTTGATTTGACGTCCATCTTGGTCTTTGGTTTTCTAAATTTCGTTGACCCCTGTAGTTTTGGTTATTTCTGTTCTGCGGGTTGCTGAAACAAACTCTTGCCTTGTGACCTGGTTTTCCACACTGAAAACATACTGGCCGACTGTCGGTAGTACGTGGTTGCCAGTTTTTAAAATTTCGGTTTTCTCTTCTGTCTTGATTTTTATTTAGCATCGCTTTTCCAATTTCTTCTCTCACAACTTGTGTAATTTCCTCCATTAAATTCGATCCCGTTTTTTCTGGCTGAACCTGCTGACTCGACCCTGTTACTTTTTCTGACATTGACAGCTGTGCGAAAATTTCCGAAGCATGGCTTATTTCTTTTTCAGCGTCGTTTATGGTTTTAACGAGCTCTTGTACTTCTGCAAAATTTTTTGGCTGCCTAAGCTTGATTTGGTAGGCGTATGTGGGTAGTAGACCTTGTTCAAAATGTTCCCTTCTAATTTCGTCCTTCATTTTTGGATCTACTTTGTCGCATAAGTACACCATTTCCCGTAGATAATTCATTACGTTTTCACCTGGCTGCTGTCTTCTATAACGTAATTTTAGTTTTGTTTCGTTTACATACGTGCTAAACGAAAATTCTTTTTTCAGGTCTTCTACCGTTGCTTTCCAATCGGAACCTGGGTTTCGTATTGCATACATTTGCAACCATGTTTGAGCTTGACCCAATAAATACGACGAAAAATAACACAGCTTAAGGTTGTCATCCCAGTTATTAATTAAAGCTGTTTTTTCATAGTCTTCCAAAAATATACTTAAATTATCGCAATCCGGATTATACGAACGCGGCGCTACAAATTGTGGAACTGCCGGTGTTCTGGCTGGATTTATTAGATTTCCTAACGTGCAATTCAAGGTGTTCGGCATTTTTGAAAAAATATTTTTATCAGATTTTGATGTTACCTGGTCGTTACTTGGCAATAAAGTTAGTGACTCGTTTAAAAAATTTTGAGAACTGGAGCTATTGCTACTGCTATTTTCCGCTGAAATTGACGACTGTATGCTTTCCGGCGAGTTATTAAATACTAATGACCTTCTAACACTTTCTTTACTTTTAGGGGTTGATGACGTTTCAACAACTTTGTCGTTTTCTTTAGTACTACTTATTCCCTTATTTTCCGCTTTATTTTCACTTTCGGTTACTTTATTTTTATTTCCTGCCTTCTTAGAATGACTTCTTAACACCATTAATTTTTCCATGTAGTAAGAAAAGTGCACATTTTAAAAAATAACGCATCCTTAAATATTAAAACCGCGATCCAAAATTTATTTTTAAGTCTTTTTCCAAACTAGTAAAAAAAATACGTAGCAATTTTCATACTGTATAACTGGCATAATTTTAATTTTGCTTATTTTTAGAATTCAAACCCAAAAAGGCAGAAGATATTTGTTAAATAAAAACAACTCAATAAAGTTAAAAACAAATTTTAAACAAGTTGTCTACCGGCATTAGTTACTAAACAAAACCCAATAATTAAAAAAAATTCAATATGTATTTTACAGAATTAAAAATCATTTGAAAATAAACTAAGTTTTTCCCAACGAAAACGTATCTAAATGTAACATAAGCCAATAAAATATTTGTTTAAAAACGCTCTAAATAAATTTCAAATATAAAATAATATCGTTAAAAGCATGAAAGATTGTTAACTTCACACGGAATGTACGTAAAAAAACATTTGGTCAATCCGCAAAAAATAAAAAACGATAGCCTTCATCATGACCTCTTTAAGAATTTTTACCAGCAAATATCATTTTAATAATTTTATATCTATTTCAAAAATACATTTTTCCCTGTAAAACAAAATATAAAATCGATACCTATAAGTAGTTTGCGAATTTTGCAAAAATTAATAACGAAACCAAAAAGGCAATCATTCAGAAAACAGGGCCGTTCTGGCCGAAACACGGCACCTCCACCAAAATTGTCACGGGATCTTAACTAAAATACTAAAACCCTGGCTTCATTATTAATTATGCAGCTATATTTATTAATTTAAAAAGAAATAATTTATATTTTACACATTTCTAAAATAGTTCAGAATTAGGCCTACCTGTATACTGTCTAAAAGCGCGTGGCCGGAGGAAAATGGGTCGGGACGTCGTAGACTCGCTTGCGTCGAGGTAATAAATGACGTCCTACGGCTGTTCACTGCCTCGAGGTCGACCACTTCCAGCCCTACCGCCGCACAGTGAATCGTTCAATACAAGCTAGCGGGACAAAATTATTTTTACATATTTTCTACATAATTCTGGCTTGATAATATATTTTGAAATTATATTTTTGGGTTTGGAACATATACAGTGTGTCCAGAGTGTTATCATATCTTTTGCGCCACCCTGTAGGTTGGGTACAAAATATATGGAAACACCCTGTATATTTTCATGTAGAAATGTACATAATGGTTCATCATCGAAAATGAAGTACTTCAAGTACGCCAAAGTTCGAAAAATTCACGCCGCGAGACTGTCAGCAGTGTATCTAAAAAAAATAATTTCCTGAGTAACGCACAAAAACGCAAAACTGGACCGTTGTTATTTGGAAGAAAAAACTATACGGATTAATTTAGGCATAGTCTTAATAGCGGCATTTTCCGGCATATATAGTAGATAGTTCAACAAAGTTTAAGATTATCTTTTTTATTCGCTATTTTGACAATCTCTAGGATTTTATGCAATTTTTGGTTCGAAAGTAAAAAATAAATAAAAAGAATGCTTTAAATAAAAAACATACCTTCAGGTAACAAATCCATGTCACTATTTTTACAAGTTTTATTATAACTTTAAAAATAACCACTTCGAACCACACACAAAAATGCATTAAAATGCAAACTCAACACGAAATTTCTTATCAGTTTAGATTTTGGACCTCACTACCTATTTTCCGGTCGACGGTTTAGTACCGCAATTTCTGGTTTTTACCTCCCCCCACTTTTCTCAATGAGCAGAGAATAATACAAAAAGGAAGTGCTGACATGACTGACATGACTTATGTCCCGCTAGCTTGTATTGAACGAATTCACTGTGCGCCGGGCTGACGTATCGACATGCGTCGAACGGTGCGTAGGAAGGGGTGACCCGGGAACGAGTGAAAAGCAATTTTGGTGACAATATCACGAAAGATTCAAAAACCGGATACGTTTTGGAAGTGGACTTGGAATACCCCAAAAATTTACATTATTTGCACAATGAACTACCCTTTTGTCCGGAAACTATTGTGCCTCCAGACTCAAAATTCAAAATTTCAAAGTTAATACCCAATTTTGAGAAAAAGACTAGATATATTATTCATTATCAAAATTTGCGACAAGCCATTGAACATGGCATTAAAGTCACAAAAATCCACCCGGTTATCAGTTTCGATCAATCTCCTTGGCTCAAAAAATATTTCGATCTAAACACAGCGATGCGAAATAAAGCAAAAAATAAGTTTGAAAAGGACTTTTTTAAACTTATGAACAATGCTGTGTTTGGAAAAACTATGGAAAACGTAAAGAAAAGGGTGGATGTTAAGCTTGTTTCCCATTGGGAAAATATTGGTAGAAGGTTGGGGGCCGAAGCGTTAATCGCGAAACCTCATTTTAAAGACCGTACCATTTTCAGCGAAAATCTAGTGGCAATCCATATGAGAAAACAGAAAGTCTTATATAATAAACCTATTTATGTAGGGTTTTCTATTTTAGATATTTCCAAAACCATTATGTACGGCTTTCTGTATGGGTATATAAAACCTACGGTGACAACGCGGTCTTGCTCTATACTGATACAGACTCCCTTATCTTACAAATTACAACAGAAAATTTCTCTGATGATATAAGACAAAATTTGGATACATTCGACACGTCTAATTACTCACAGGCTAACCCACTTAATGTTCCCGTAAATTCTTCTGTTTTGGGTCGAATGAAGGACGAATATGCGGGAAAAGATATTTGGGACTTCTATGGAACCGGAGCGAAGGCATATTGTGTAAATGTGGACGGAGAGTTGACCAAAACGGCTAAAGGCGTTCCCGACTACGTCACTAAAAAAGAACTATGTTTAAATGATTATAAAAAAGCTGTTGACGTAGAAGGGACCCTTATTCACCGCCAAATGAACACATTCCGCTCTCATTTACACAATATGTATGTCGAACTGAAAAATAAGGTAGCCTTGTCACACGCGGACGACAAGCGTTTCCTTATTCCCGATTCCGAGTACACGCTTGCTTGGGGTCATCGAGATCTGGTTTTGTATAAAGAATCATTGGAAATTCCATGAGTGAAGACTGACCACAACGGCTATTCTTTGTTGAAATTTGCTTTCGGTACCTGTTGTCGGTTTAGAGAGAGAGAGAGAGAGAGAGCGAGAGAGAGAGAGAGAGAGAGAGATGTGATATTAGGTTAAAATTTTTAGTTTTATTTCTTGTGTTTATTTTTTGTGTTATTTACTGGCTTTTTATAACAATAAACTATTTTTTTTTGTGTGATATTTGGTTAGGTATTTACTCTTTTTATTGTTTATTGCTGTATTTATTATTTAATGTATTTATTTAAGATATTTTTTTATTTATTAGGTACTTATTGTTTTTAAATGTATTTATTTATTTATTTATTTGTTACCGACTATATTATTTCCGATCAGCATTCTAATAAACAAGTGTTGTTTGAAATAGTTGTTTTATTTCTTAAAGTATACCTTATAATATTCAGTATTTAATTTATACAATTCATAAACGTGTTTTGAAAAGAATCGAATAACTTTATCAGTCCAACGAAATAGGTACTTATCTGTAGTGACACTTGAGACTTCTCTTATCATCATTATGATGAAACACTAAAGTGTACTGTCCAATTATTATAAATATATCCACCCAGTGCGTATTGAAGCAATCAAACGTGCTTAAAAATTGTTCAAATTCATCACTAGAGAAAGAAATTTTACCATAACCAATAGTATCCTAAATTACTTGTTTGCGCTCGTCCTCTGATGTAGTAAAAATTACTGTTATAAAGTCATCAATCTCGTAAACTCGGCTAGGTTTATTCTTAAGGACAGTCGCGTGAACATCAGGACATCGAGAAGGAGATTCAGACACCTTATAAATAAATAAATAAATAAATAAATAAGGTCTTTATTTCCAAAAACAACATAGTATGAAGCGATACACAGTATAAATTAATATAAACATATTTAGTATTTTGGAAAATGTCGAAGGTCAGCTGGAAGTGTAAGACTGATGCAGTCTGAACGCTTCCCCTGTTCTTAACCTTAAGCAAAAAAAAGACACTAATAAAATGATTTATGCCATAACAAAGAATAGATGAGGCAAGAGAGATCAGAGAGTTAGTCACCACGGGGCACATCAACGTGCAAAATTAATTAAGGGTGGCTCAATATGTTAGATAAACTATTGGCGGTTTAATAAAAGTTTTTTAAATGCATTTTTAAAGGGTGCAGAGCTTTTTGATTTTATATTATCAGGGATTTCATTATATATTTTCGAAATTATCCCAGCTAGAGGAGGTTGCCATTGGTAAGTTTAAATGGTAAGGTTTAACAATATTCTAACCAAAGATTTATTTTCTTCGTAAAACTTGATGTCTCTTTTCAGTTTACGTATTTTACGCAAATGATCTCTTAATTTAACCTTTAAATCAACTGCCTTTGTCATAAGCTCGAGACTAAATGTCTCAATTTCTTAAGGAGTTCTCTTAATATAGGGCACAAATTAAACAGGTAATACAGTTTAACTTCTTTATTTGGGTAAAAAATCATAAATATATGTATACAAGATTTTAGCATTCTGAACACTACAAGTACAATATCCTAAACCATGATAAGAACAACTGGTTTTACTTAGAGCTAATTGCGGTACATTGATACTGTCTCTAGTAAATTCTATATTAACAAAATCTGGTATATTCTTAAGATATTTCATCGTGGAAAAAGTTTCAAATAAAAACGCTCTCTTTACATGTCCCTTCACATAGATGACATCAACATCTCGTAGATCGTTGTAGATAATGCGGTAAAGTTCATTGTAATCGGTTTCGCCAGAACTGTAGTAGAGTCCATGTCGGTGCCCATACAGAAACTTTGCTTGCTTCTGACGATCATAAGACAGCTCATAAAACGGTTTAACGGGTTTAAAAAGATAGTTTTTTATTTGCTTTCCATCGTAAATAGCCAATTATTTAGCATGCAATTCTGGAACGCTGAATCCTTGAATGTCAACCACAACAAACTTCATCGTGCTGAGAGGGTTGAATAGTAACTGACTATAAGAGATCGCGTACTTGACCTATTAAAGCCTGATACTCAAGCACTCGATCATGAATAATTATACAAAAGGCACGTGACTCAGCCGAGAAGTTTTCGGAACTTTGAAACTCCAACTTAACGTCAATAGTGTTACTCTTGAGGGCTTCATTTTGTTTGGAACAGACAATAACAAAGAGGGTTCTACTAGCGAAAGCGAGAAAATCCAAGAGCGGCTCAGACCGTTGTTTCCCCAAATAGGTTTTTTGAAAGTCCGTATACATCTGATAGGCTTCTGCAAACTGTCTATTGGTAAAGTTTAGATTTAACGACTCATACGGGCAAACTTCAGAATTTAAATATAACTTGACGTCGGTGATGTTTAAATTATCAAAGTAGGTACAATCAGCTTCAAAGTTATCTTTTCGCTTCTTCATAAAAAATACAATAATATATCGGGCTCTCTCAGACATGGTCTTAACGGTCCAAATATCACGCTTTGTTGTTCTCAAAGCAGGCAGTTCATGTAGTTCCCAGTTTCGAAACGGAATATATATCGGCTTGTTCTTTGCAATTTCGTCCAAAAGCCTTAATTTCACTGCATCACTCGGGTAAATATGTCTAACTTTCAACTCAACCGTTTTTAACGTTATTGTTGCCTTCTTAGTACCAGTGGACTTGTAGCAGTTGTCGTCATGACGAGCACGAACTAGTTAATTTTCTGTTTACCCATTAGTACATTATGGTAATCTGCAAACACGCCAAACAATATTGAAAACGGTATACGAAAATTAAAGTCTTTAGAAGTTTCGTCCAAGGTATTGACTGTTCCACTAGGCCAATTCCATCCAGCGACGTCTAGAGCACGGCTTTTCTGCTCATTTAAACATAGCATATTTTTAACTGTGCTAACAATGCCAGGATCTCGAATCTTTTCAATCTCCTTACCATTAACTTCATAGGAAATGCTGTCAAAGAAGAAGGCCCCAGCATTATTGGTTAGATCGCAAGTACCGGTCTTATCAGCAGCATCTGCTTCCACCTTAAACGTACCCTCGATGTAGAGTTGAGCTTCACTCATATCCAAAAAGACATCTTGTTGATTGATAACAATCTCGATTTCGTCATTGTTATTAAAGGAGTTGGTAAAGGGGTGATAAGTGTGCCATTCTTCGCGAATAACCGACTCATCGCTCTTGATCTGATTGAAGATTTGAAGTTTTTCTGACATGGTAGCGGTAATGATTGCTTCTAGACTGCAAATATAAGATATTTGAAAACGTGAGTGATCCCTTCGACTTCTGATCACTGAATGACCTGTTAGCTGAGGTATTAGTGTCTAAATACCTTTTAAATACTAGAACCATTTCGTCTGAGTTCTAATCGAATTACTACTTCTTCACCTCGAAAATTAAGGGGTCTAGAATCCTGGTCTACTAGCGTGAGAGTAATGTTATAGATGCTTTTTTGGTTCACAGGTAAATAGATTAGATTCCTTGGCTCGATATTGATACTGTATCCCCACCCTGTTTCTGTAATGGTACTATTCGTGGTACGTTGATCCTCTTACGTCCTCCCACCTTCTTGACCGTTACTCGTGCAGCTTTAAGTATTTTACTGAGAGCCCTTTTCTTACTAACACCACCAGTACCCGTATGTTTAAGTTGTTTCTTAAGCAGAGTAACCACTGATGATAGGGGTTTCATCTTCTTCTTGCCAGCACCCAACTTTCGTTTCACCTTCATAGCGTTAGTTACTAACCACGCTGAAGCTTTTTCTCCAAAACTGGAATCGTTTGCCTTTACTCGTTCCCAAGCTCGGTTCTCCAACACTCGATCGGTTCGATGTCTTTGTTCCAACTCTTTAGACTTTGCGTATTCGATATCGTGATCGTGACAAGCACTATCCAATGTGATCTTTGGTCGATCGCCTCGAGCCAGCCGCTCTTGAAGATTGGTTCCAGGACCGCAATAGGAATATCCCTGCGCCCTGCAAAGTCTTCATTCGTAATGAAGTCCTGGGAGGGTGTAGAGTAATATTTATAGAGATGCGCCAAGAGAAGCAGAAACTCAAAATCCAAGTTTATAATTGCGATATGAAAACAGAAAACTTTTGCCTTCTACAATTCGAGTGTTAATATGTGGTCCTAGTAATTGTGACAAAACCAATGCAATGATTAGTCTTTTAATTTATGAAAATGGTTTAAAATTCGAGACTGTGTATGTGTATTCAAAATCTCTGCAGCAAGACAAGTATGACTTTCTTCAACAGGCTATGAAACATTCCCGTTTAGGCTATTTCAGCTGCAGTGATAATGATGAAGTTCTAGATACTGCCAGTGCTCGACCTCACTCTGTATTCATATTTGATGACGTAGCATGTGAGAAGCAGGATAAAATACGTAATTACTTTTGTATAGGCCGGCATAATGCAATTGATTCATTCTATTTGTCGCAAAACTTACTCGAAAATACCTAAACAGCTGATTCGTGATAATGCTAATGTATTAATTTTATTTAAGCAAGACGACTTAAACTTGAAACATATCTACGATGATCACGTTAATACAGACATGACATTCAATTCATTTAAACATATTTGTTCCGAATGTTGGAAAGATAGGTATGGGCTCCTAGTAATGGTGACAGACAATGATATTGCCAAAGGCCGATATCGTAACAAGTTTGATACTTATATCATACCCTAAACCTTGCGGCTCAGTGTAGCACTTGACGTCCTAGAAGTTAGATGTGTTAAGTCTCTAGAAACAGGGTCTGTTTAGTAGTTGTTTTAGCTGTTCCCTAGCGGTTTTTCCAGAACAGGGTCTGTTTTTTAGCTGTTTTTCCAGAACAGGGTCTGTTTTTTCCAGAACAGGGTCTGTTTTTTAGCTGTTTTTCCAGAACAGGGTCTGTTTTTTAACTGTTTTTCCAGAACATGGTCTGTTTATTAGCTGTTTTTCCCGAACAGGGTCTGTTTATTAGCTGTTTTTCCCGAACAGGGTCTGTTTATTAGCTGTTTTTCCAGAACAGGGTCTGTTTTTTTAGTATGTCTACCCCCATTAGCCAGCTCGATAAAGACGTTAAACGTAGGATTATCCAAGCTGCACGAACAATAAGAAAGAAGTATTTAGCATTAAAGTTGGAGCGAGGCGGAGAAGATGAAGCTCTTAATAAATTCTTAATGCCTATTACCGATCCTCTGAATAAGCTTGTGAGTGCTTCCACCACCACCACTGCAAAATCTAAGAAACGTAAGATTAAAGTGGAAGAGGGTGTTGGTGTAAAACCCAAATTTAAACCACCCATAGTAACTCGAGAAGTGAAACCTCCTGTAAAATTTTTAACAGATGAAACTCACTACGGAGATGCTGATGATGATGATGGTGATGTGTTTGAAGAACCAGCTCAGGATCCTGCGAAACAATCAGTGCAACACATAAGAAAGAATTTTGAAGATCCTCTTCGAAAATCTGAGGTGTTTGAGACTTTTATCGACCAGTATCCGAAGATTGCTCAAGACTATCTGAAACAATATTGGACAGGCTCTAGCGAAATAGATGCTAACAGCATGAAATATGATATAGCGACTGATTCTTGGAGATTAGGTTCAGAACCGGTTAATTTCTTAAAGAATGGTGATATTCAAGTAGGCCTCAGTACGTACAAAGGAACTCTGGGACTCTCAAGACTCCTAAATTTCAGACTGCTGCCGATGAAGAACAATATAGAGATATTCTAAAGCAAACAGATTTATACTTGAAAGACAATGGTCAGTTGAAAGGTAATAGATCTCACAAATATAATGCCATTGTGAAACCACTAATTTCTAAAGGTTCTACCAGTAAAATTCCTTAGCCCGGGGGTAAAATAATGACAAGATCGAAGTCTGAGAAGTCCGGATCTGTGAAATCTGGATCTGCCTTAATGGAATACAACGAAAAACCCAAAGAATATGTCTACTCTGATGACATAAATGAGCTGGTTGATAGGTTAAAAAAGCTAGACGCTTCCAATCAGGTTGGCAACAATAATAACATGAACGAAATTTGGAGCATTTTACAAGAACTGGAGCAACTTGGAGTAATTGAATTCTATAAATAAGTTTGTTTAAAGCTTCTATGTCGTAGTACCGGAGTAATCATGAATAAGTTTGGACGTTCCTTGCCCTCTTTGTCTAATCAGAAAAGAGTGAGAGTGTTGCAAGCTCCCAACTTGATCACTCTTACAAAAGATGGCGATTACAATATTCAAGATCATCGACTTTGTAACGTCAAATCACCAACAAATATCGCTGATGCCGTAAATAAAAAGTTTGTAGAGAGTATGCTAACTTCACTTTCTACTACCATTGATATATCGTTGAATAATAAAATACAAGTATCCCACTTGGAGGTGCTGAGACAAGTAAACGTGTTGGAACAAAAAGTAAACAACTCTATCGGTAGTATTGTAAAGCAAATGGAGGCCTTTACAAAAACTAATAAGGATTATGTAGACTCGGTATCCGACCAACTTAAGCTACTTGACAACAAATTAAAGAGCGAGACTTTACTTTTGGATACAAACCTGGATCGTCTATCTACCCGATTCAAGGACCTCGAAAAACTCCTAAAAGTTTACACCAATATGACTATTCGAAATGCTCTCAAACCAATCAGTGTGGATATGAAAAATATTCGTGAAGAACTATCAAAATTATTACAAACAGTTGATTTGCTAAAGAAAGGATCTTCCCATCCAACAACTATCTAAAATGGAGTCGTACATAATTCGATATCTTGCTGCAGAACCTCATTCTTTGGGAAATAATGGCTAAGGGTATTACGAAGGCGAGAGAACAAGTCGTTAAGGAACTGCATAAACCCGCTAGAATCAAATTTAAACGTCGCAGATTTATCCAGTATGGTTTGGATGATACGTTCGCCTCCGATGTTGCTCAACTCGATCAGTACGCTCGTGAAAACAAGGGATTTAAATACATCTTGGTTGTAATTGATTGTTTTTCAAAATTTCTCTGAACCAGGCCTCTAAAGTCAAAAATTGCTCAGGATGTGACTAATGCAATATATCATATACTCAAACAGTCTCGGAGGATTCCGAAAAAGCTGGTTACAGATAATGGGAAAGAGTATTACAACGCTAGCTTTCAAAGTCTTATGAAGAAGCATGGGATACATCATTACAGTACCTTTAGTATTTTAAAGGCTTCTATTGCTGAACGAGTAATTCGAACGCTCAACGAACAACTGTTTCGACTATTTACCTTAAATGGTAATCATAAATTCAAAGTTGGTGACATTGTTCGCATAAGTAAGGCCAAGCACGTATTTGAAAAGGGTTATGTGCCCAATTGAACCACTGAGTTGTTCAAAGTATCTCAGGTAATGATTACCAATCCTACAACTTATTTGCTAGAGGATATGCGCGGTCAACCCATTAGTAGTGGATTCTATGAAGAAGAATTGCAAAAAACCAAACAATCTGACGTATTTCTTCTTGAACAAGTTTTGCGGAAAAAGGGCAAAAAGATGTATGTGAAATGGCTTGGGTTTGATAAGTCTCATAACAGTTGGATAGATAAAGTTAAGGATGTGGTTTAAACGCTCGTTCTTTGTATAAATAGACAGCATTTTCCGGCTTTTGGTTAGTTAAAACTATGCCGTATTGCAAAGAGTGTGATGAGGAGATTTTATCCCGTAGTGCTCATAACCGTACCACAAAACATAAACAACAATGTAGTGAGAACTTGTACTCTCATGTAAAACTAGTTCGAACTGCTTTTAAACAATGGATACTAACTTATCATCTGACGAGTGACTTACATTCGACTGATGTTAAGCAATATTTAGAAGATCTAAAAGGTACGGTTATTACCCTACTCACTGATCCTTTAAAGACCTACTATCGGCTTAAAGTTAATATGGAGCTATATGGTTGTTATCTGTTGGCATCAACACAAGAACAAGACATTAAATCGTTTAATACCAAATTTAGTGTTATTTATCCCAGCACTAATTTGGCGGACTTTTACAGTGAATATCAGATCCCTCTAGTGAAAAAAGCTTCCGAATTTACCGAGATGGGAAGCGGATGGGCGTTATCCAAACTACTGTTTCTCGAACTTCACATTAATAAATGTAAAGTGGGAGTATAACACTCTCTCTCTCTCTCTCTCTCTCTCTCTAATAATAATAATAATAATAATAATAATAATAATAATAATAATAATAATAATACGTTGGTGACAGACATCATTTCACTGCTAACCATGGCTAGTAAAAGTTGTACCGCTGATGTTGCTGCTGCTGCTTCTGAGTTGATAGACGAATACGATAGTTCCCGAAGCTCATCACCCTATTGGTCATATCTGGACAGTATGATTCTCCGAAGTAACCGAGAAATTAGTCATGGGAAGAAACTTTTGGGTGAATTTTGCTATCCTGCTGGTAATTTTACAGTAATTGTAGGTCTTAGTGTTGCTAGGGGTATGATATCAAGTGTGAAACTAACCACAACAACAACACCCGAACATCAGCAAGTCTCCCTCAATCATTCTGACTGGATCGAATTTTTGGAGATGATTGATAAGATGCTTGAAGATACTGATGGCAGTGTGACAACAACGCTAACGTCTTCATCGGAAAATTTTATCGTATCCAGTGCTATTCTTTTGAACGAACGAATATTTAGACTTAGAAGTAATGATGTAACTTTAACGTTTTATTGTAATGATATCAATTCTATTGTTAGCATTAAGCATTTAATTAACTATAGATTAGAATTAGTTGAACGTTTACAATTTAGAAGCTATTATGATGATACTTTGCAGTATGCAAAATGTTTTGTTGATATTAAGGATAACTTTTTTCAAATTATAACCAATCTGTGTAATTTAAATCCGTTTGAACAAAGTTATTACATGTTGGAATTATTGCATTACAATCAGCAAAAATTGTTAGATGAGTTTGATAAACTGTATATGTATACTGGTGTCTCTGAATAATAATAAATATTGTAATGCTCAAAGTTCTTTTATTTTCCCACTTCTCCCCTCTCCCCCATTATGCTGCTGCTGCTACTGCTGCGGTTACTAATAAATACGACTCGATTCTGGTAGAGTTTTCATAGTTGTTCATACATTGGTTGCATTCAGTTGTAGCCTGTCTAGACCTGTCGCGACTTGTTTCGTAACCTTTCAAGATGAGTATTTCGAAGCTTACCTTATTGGAACTTAATGATCAAATTAACCAAAGTGTTCAATTTCATGAGTGTAGAAAACTTGCCGCTTTGGATGTAGGAACAGTGTATCCTATTAAAAAACTGAAGTTTGTCACAACACGTTTTGGAAAAACTATTGTTGCCACATTGATCGATATTACTCAGAAGAATGCGATCTTTCCAACATTTTTACCACAACGGATAGCTGAAACTTTATCGCAGGATCTGGTTGACCAAATGAATATGACCAGTGATAAGTACAGTTTAACTTATTTGGGAGTCCTAATGCTGCTCCTGGAGGTAACACTCGCGCTCTCGTTCAGTTTGGATGCTTGGAATAAAACCTGTTTCAGCTGGTGTTGGTGGTGGGGGGGTGTATTTTTTCCTATTTAACGCCTACCATTATTGGAGACTGTTTAGAAGTTAGTTCAACACCGTCGTTGTCGTCGTCGTCGTTGTCTTTACGTTTCATAAGTGTGCAAGATGTCAAAAGAACGTCAGGAAGTTTGTATCGATCTTCAAGGTTACCCTTTAGCCAGTGGGTTTATACCGAAGGAGTTGGCTGTGTATGATGGTGTACGATTTTGCAGCTTTCCCTTCAAACCTCCGTACGGCAGGAAATTTTTAAAGCCTGAAGATCTCAAAATAGTAGAACATTTGGAGAAAGAATACCATGGATTAGTGTGGGAGTTTGGCTGTCTGGACTTGAACCAGTTTGAAAGTGTTTTACGTGACGTCCGTCTTCAGTATGATTGTCCGAAATTTCTGGTTAAGGGCGATTTAAAGGCAACTTGTTTAAAGCAGATTTTTGATTCTTGTCTTATATTTAGTATTCCTTTAAAGACTGAACCTAAATTTAGTAAATATAAGAAAGTTGTGGAATGTTTTCACCATAAGGACTTTAATGTTTGGCATTGCGCCTGTAATAATGTTAAGTTATTGTATAATTTCCGACATTGTTTTTTAAATGATCTGGAATAAAAGTATATAACATATTTTGATTGTTTTATTTCTTAGTATAGTTAGATTATTCTAAGTAGAAAGATGTTGTAAAATGGCTAGCCGCACTGTAGATGGTACTGATTGCTTAGACGATGGTCTTGGCGTCATGCGTACTTTTGAAGAACGACTGATCACGTTTGCAAACTGGCCCAATAAAGTTAGCCCTAAAGACTTAGCACAAGCTGGTTTTTATTACACCCAGCGATTAGATATAGTTCAATGTGTCTGTTGTCATTGCGAGTTTATCGATTGGCAGGAAGGAGATGATCCGCTAGCCGACCCCTAAAAGTACTCCAAACATTGTCAGTTAGCTAAAGTATTGTGGAAGTGTCGACAGTTGAAAAAGGTAGTTACACCCCGCAGCTTGAAGAAGAAGGAGATAAAAGAACAGGAACCGCTCAGAACACTCCATGTTAGTTTTCTGTTCTTAATACCGCTTTTGGTATTATTAATCAGTGGAATTATACACATCTACGACCTTATAAATCTCTATCATTCTCAGTTTTGAATCATTGATGTTAGCCATGGCCGTGTTAAGTTCGTCCTACATTCTCGTAGTTGCGTTAACGCACAACGTATTCTACATATAAATACATGCCAAATAATGTTAAGCATGCAACCATCATGATCAGGCGCGGCCCGTGAGTTTTTTTACAGGTGGGTCAAAATTTTGTGGGCAACTAGTGATATCAACGCAACAAGCAAAATACACTTTTTTAATTAAGAAAGGTTTTTAAATAATGTGTCAAGAAATTGTTTACCTACAAATAAACACTGTAAAAATCATAAAATAGGTACTGCAGAATATTGAACATTACTACTCTTGATGTTTATGACTTTTAGTATCACTTTTCTGTTTATGGCTTTTTTCTATGTTTTAATACTCTAAATTAGTAGATTTTAGCGGTTTCCGTTGTGAAAAGTTTAGCTTCTCCTCAATAGGTGTCGCGCCTTGTACTAAAAGCCCAGAATATAAACAGAAAAAAATTCTGACCTAAAAGTATGATTATTCGTAAAATAAAATTAGGAACGCTGCCGAAACTCCATTTTCTTTAATAAATACAATGCTGGCGACTAGACATAGTAATACGATATTTGTCTACGCACGTGCAGACTGCAAGCTGTAGTAAATATGAGATTGCCAAGAATTTTAAAAATATTTTATCGAGGAGGAACTTGTTGCCAATACACATTTTAGAGTCGATCTAATTTTTTAAATAACAAAAAATTTAAAAAAAAGTTATTGCCCCAACACAGATTTGAACCCGCGAGCGTCGGGTTACCTCGCTGCGATCATATCCCTTGGACTACGCCGGTTATGTACGAAAATCGGTCCGATACCGTTAAATTTGATGCCTAGCGCTGGCCTGACTGAAATCGTACTTATAATTTTTTATGTTTAACCACTAATTAATATTATTAATACGATGCAAATACAATGCGCATATTAGGTACCTAATTAGTTTTTCTTTTTCCGAACCAAATGTTTTGAAATAATATATTTTAGGGGGCGGTTTGAGAGTATTTCCATAGTGGGAGTGGCCAGATATTATGGGTGGGCCGTCGACCAATTGTGTCTCTTTTTAACTTCCTAAAGCGCGTATATCTGTTTCTCTCTTGCTTTTAATGAATTTATATCGTCCATATAAACCTATAAGATCAATTTACAATATGACCCATCCCGGAACAAGCTTGGATATCCTTTGACGATGGCTTGACTTGATTCTTTCTTGGGGAGTTTTCGCATGGAACTTTGAAACAAAAGATTCTTTTTTAGTTTTAAAAAATTAAAAAATAAATTATTAGGTAGATCACTGAAAATTTTAGGTGGGTCATTGACCAAATGACCTTATGGACGGGCCGCGCCTGATCATGATTGAAAGCAAGGATTTTCCCTCCAATAATATATGGCTAAGGATGGTTTATGAACGAATAGATAATCAACAAACACGGGCCGCGCCTGATCATGATTGAAACCAAGGATTTTCCCTCCAATAATATATGGCTAAGGATGGTTTATGAACGAATAGATAATCAACAAACGCCTGTTTTCTCTATGAAGGTTCCTGCAGCAGAATCCCGCAGCTTTCTTCGATACAAAGTGAAGTTCATTTTTCGAGATAACACCGTTGGCGAAACAGATTGGAAATCATTAATTAGTGAAGATACATACTACCAAACCATCATCATTATCGAACAGTGCTTTTAATTTAATTATATTTATAACTATAGCTTGTTCATTATTGTTAAGTAATCTAATATTTAATATTTTTAAGACAATTAGACAACGTGATTAAAAAAAAAAAATTTTCTTCTACAGAGCGTTTTTTTATTCATTAAGTTTAATGACTTTTTTTTAACACTCGAAACATAACCTAATGTTTATTACTCTTGTGATCATGTGAGTGACGCCTGCTCCAAGGGAGGCTTTTCTTGATGGTTGACAGGTGGTGACATCTGACATAGCTTAAATGAAATTAATACCCATTTAGAAACACAAGATGGCTTAACTTAAACTAACTAAAATTACAGAAATCTATACTAGACCATCAAAATTCGAACCTCTAACTTAAATTAGTACATCTCACTAACCCTAGATCGCGCCACCATGTGCTTACGACATGCCTACGTCATTTTGACATGCCTACGTCATTTTGGCATGATGGTCAGACCCCTATAGATCACTACTGGCGTGATCCGGGGCCAGGTGTCCAGTGTTGTACACATTTAGTTATTAACAAAATAATGTTTTTTTTTTGACAAAATTTATAATAACTTTGTAGTTGTTTTCAATTAGTGTCATAGTAAATTATATGAAACTCTGGAGCAACCCACCGGACTGCATGTGTTAGTAAATTATGAGATGCTCGGCGGCGGCGGCTTCGGATAGGGTTTGCGTTTTGATTTTTAACCTTTTTTTAACGGCAGAAAGTTTAAGCTAGTAGAAATAAATGAATAATGCTCATCTCATTATTAACAATATGTAAGTCATAATTGTTTGTGTTAGCGAATAACATAGCCTGGTTCGTTCTGCTTACAATGCCAACTAATTTCACTAGTGTATGGTCCTTTTTTTCGCATATTAAGTAAAGATATTGCTATTAAATTAAAATGCACATTTTTAAGTAAAATGAATTAAAAATACTCTGGATTATTTTCGTTTTTTTCTCTAAAACCGCTAAAAAATGGGATGTCAAGGTACCTAATATTTAGTTTAAGTTTGGCTATGCCGCGGCACACATATATATATATATATATATATATATATATATATATATATATATATATATATATATATATATATATATATATATATATATATATATATATATATATATATATATATATATATATATACAGGGTGACGCGGATCTAAATGTACATACGATACCATAGGATAGAGACCACCTTGGGAGTTCTAAATCATCCGCATTTAGTAGTCCAATCTCTAACCTTTACCGAGATACAGGGTGTTTTATAAGTTTTGCCTGAAATTTATTTTTGTAATATTTCTGTAAGCACTTGAAATAAAAAATTCATAATGGGTAAGAATATTTTGTACAACTAGTGGGTTTAAAATGCCATATGCAAAAGTTCTAAAATCAAGGTCCGTACTTAAAATAAAATTAGTTTTTAATTTTTTTTTAATTCAACACCCTGTATATCGGATTTTTGAAACTTGTAATTTCTACTCCAAGCAAGCATAAACATGTGATTCTATTGACATGGTTTTCAAAGTTGCCGCACTTACCACGAAGTCATAAGAAATAGTCGTTTTTAAGAAATCAATGAGAAAGTACATTTCAAATAAACAAAATCTGCTAAAAAATAGTTGTTAGCATGATAAAAGTGTCCATATTGACTAGAAATATTATGCACTACTTGTCGTATTAAAATGATATACGAAAGTGATAGAATCCAGGTCCTGACTTAAATAATAGGCCCATTTGTAATTTTCGAAATTTGACACCCTGTACATCAAATTTTGAAAAAATTGCATTTGGAACGAGCATAAAAACTGAAATTATTGACATGATATTCGAAGTTGCCATACTTTATCGTTGAAAATAGGACTTTTACAAATCTACATTTAGGTAAATTGTTTTATTAACAGTATTAATGGTTAAAAGCAATAAAGATTGAATTCAAAAAATTGGGAATAAATATTAATACCTAGAACAACTTAAAATAAACCTAAATCAAGAACAATTAATTAAAATAACACATAGATAATCATACATACTAAAAGGCATACTGTTCCTCAAAAACACATAATTTAACAATAAAATAAATTATTTTAGAAGATTTTCAAAATGACCGCCATTGACTTCTTCACACTTCTAGGTATTAATATTTATTCCCAATTTTTTGAATTCAATCCTTATTGTTTTTAACCATTAATACTGTTAATAAAACAATTTACCTAAATGTAGATTTGCAAAAGTCCTATTTTCTACGATAAAGTAATAAGTGTGGCAACTTTGAATATCATGTCAATAATTTCAGTTTTTATGCTCGTTCCAAATTCATTTTTTTTTTCAAAATTTGATGTACAGGGTGTCAAATTTCGAAAATTACTAATGGGCCTATTATTTAAGTGAGGACCTGGATTCTATCACTTTCGTATGTCATTTTAATCCGACAAGTAGTGCATAATATTTCTAGTCAATATGGACACTTTTATCAGGCTACCAACTATTTTTTAGCAGATTTTGTTTATTTGAAATGTACTTTCTCATTGATTTCTTAAAAACGCCTATTTTTATGACTTCGTGGTAAGTGCGGCAACTTTGAAAACTATGTCAATAGAATCATATGCTTATGCTTGTTTGAGGTAGAAATTACAGGTTTAAAAAATCCGATATACAGGGTGTTGAATTTTAAAAAAATTAAAAACTAATTTTATTTTAAGTACGGACCTGGATTTTAGAACTTTTGCATATGGCATTTTAAACACACAACTTGTACAAAATATTTTTACCCATTATGAATTTTTTATTTCAAGTGCTTACAGAAATATTACAAAAATAAATTTTAGGCAAAACTTATAAAACACCCCGTATCTCGGTAAAGGTTAGAGATTGGACTACTAAATGTGGGTGATTTAGAACCCCCAAGGTGGTCTCTATCTTATGGTATCGTATGTACATTTAGATCCGCGTCACCCTGTATATATATATATATATATATATATATATATATATATATATATATATATATATATATATATATATATATATATATATATATATATATATATATATATATATATATATATATATATATTGGTTTAGACCTTTTAGGATTTTTTTGAACGACTAAGTAAAAGCTGTGGCAATACTATCAGGGAATATGTGCAAATCTGGCGACCTGTGAGATGGGAGGCCTCTATAAGAATTAAGAATATATAGGTTTACGTTTGTCTCCTAATGGCAGTCAAACCGTCAATTAATAATAATAAAAATAATAAACGTCTTTATTCAAACTCTGGTTCATTATACTTCACAATTTCTTGCTAACGGGGTCCATATTCTCTGTGTTTTTTTGCTGTTTCTTTGCCTTTCCAAATCTAATGGTAACAGTATATAACATAGGTGCTATTGTGGAATATTCTTTTGTGTAGGTGCCGCCGGTGAGAAAAATATGCACGACGCTGAATTTACCTGCGCCCTCTTTAGATTTATTCAACTGACTTGTGAAGGTCACAATTTAGGTAAGTTTAATTAGTTTTGGTAATTGTTTTTTACGTTTACAATTAATTTTTTGCGGTCTTAGCTATATAAATATTAGAAAGATAAAGAAAAAATTATATGTTAGTATTGGCAGAACAATATCTGTTCTAACACAATACTTTAAACATTAATAATTACTTATTAGAGAAAAATCTTTATGAATATCTAAAACGTAGAATAGAAAAAGTTATTGAAGTAACAAGAAAAATTAACGTTTAGATTCACTAAGAAAATTTAAGATTTAGTACTGGTTTAAATTAAGATCTTCTAGTTAATCAGTTAAGCTTTAACAGGCTTCGATCCTGCCATTGTTAATAAGTCCTCTTGTCACAGATTGGAACCTTTCTTATATCATACTGGCCGAATGGACTTTCTTAATTCCAATATCTGTAACATGAGAACGCGAGTTCTCTTAAATTTATGTAAGTAGATATTAAATAATGAGACAGAGACGCCACTGATGTCTTCTTGCGGCCATGATCTAATCCACATGAAGGAAGCTAAGTTAGTGATTATTAAGTCTTACCCGAACCCGAGAATAACAACCGCAGAGAAGCGACAATAAACCCACTTTTACTTCAACATTAACGTAAAATCGCTGTCGATATGTTTAGTCCGACAGTCGATACGTTTAGTTTGTGTTTGGCGGTTCTAAACTAGTATTACGGTATTTACGTGCTAGTATTCTTACTTTTTTACATTTCGTAATTATATCGACATGTTATTGTGTACCTAGTTCGTGCGTGTTTTACGAAACAGGGAGAAGGAAAAGCTTTATTTTCTTTCCCGAAAAAAAAAAGGTAGGTTGAGTACATTTACATACGTACAATAGCTGTTTGTGTTTTTAAAATATTTCTTTTTATTGTGCCTTTATTTAAATGTTTAATTTGGAGAAACGTAGTAGCAGCTTGATTTTAAGCAAAACACTTTGTTCTTATCCAGAAGTAGGTTTCTTTCTTGTTTAATCTCAATACCCTAAGGTATGATTGTTGATCCTAACCTAACAAAAGTTAATATCTATTAAAATGTTTTAAAAAGTTAGAGACAAAGTTTTATGTTAGTTTTTAATTTAGGTAAGAAGTTGACTCATTTCCCATATACAGTATATTATTTTTTACAGTGCTAAAGTCTGGGCAGATGCTTGTCGCAGAACAGATATATTAAACAAAAAATGCTACAAACTTCAAGGTGTGCGAACTTCATTTTGAAGAAACATGGTTTTCAAAGAGATGTATTAGGAAAACGTGTATGGCCCAATGCAGTCCACACAGTGTTTGACCATATTAAAAAAAACGACTAGTAGAATAGGAAACAAGCGATGTTACATCAAAAAAAAAATGTAATCCTATCAGGTATGTGAACTTCTATTTTTTATTTAACTTGTTTCCACATTTGAACCAATTATTGTAAATATGTTTATATTATATGTACATATAAATTCCTTCATATCATTTATTTTATTCTTTTACACAACGGTCTAATTTCAAACCTGTACTTATTTCCTTTCCATTAAGTTATTAATTTTTATTCAGTGACCTTTTCTCATTTCCAGATGTCCCCGTAGTGCTACCAAAGGACAAAAATATGAAACCACTGACCACTTCCCCCATTTCTGATGAATTTCAAGGTAAAGTTAGTCTACCTCGAAATATATAATCAATAAATATCGTTGTTATATTTAATGGGACGTCAATTAAATAGTTACGAACCAACTACCTGTTATTTTTATACTAAATAATTTTTTTTTTCAGGTCAAAGTTATTCAAAAGGAATTTAAATTGAGCCTTTGTGTGTATCAGACGATTTATTATCGGATAATAACCTGGAAAATTCCCCATGCCTTTTACCTCCAACAACGTCAACTTAAACCTTACTTACTTTAAGTAGGTACTTACAAAGGAAAACTAAGACGTAAAATAAAGATTCTCGAAGGAAGACAGGCTGCTAAAAGAACTCTTCAGACAAAAGACGGCTTAAGTATTGAAGACTTTAACAATAGCTCTGTTCGCAGAAGAATCACAAACTAGTCAGAGCCAATAAAATTACCGGAAACCAGTCCGCAAAACTGTCTGTGACCAAATAGCTGAAACTTGATTGGCGCTGATCGGTTTATGATTTCTCTACGAACAGAGCTATTATGTGTGATCATTTTCTAGACAAAACTTTGGCCGCGCTAGTAAAATCTCAAATTAAGCAGTCCGCCTCAGCACTGTACTTTTTAAGCCCAAAAGCTTATAGACATTTGAGCCGCTTAATGACACTTCCTGACAAGAGGACATTGGAGAGGTTAACAAAAATCTGTCTTGCCAACCAGGTTTGGATAATAGTAATCAGTGCCGTAGCCAGGATTTTTTTCGGGGAGGGTTCACAAAATAAATCGCCTCCGGACTTCAAAAATCGCGCATTTGACGGTAAATCGCAACACCTGAAAACAAAAATTTCGGGGGGGATCTAACTCCCTGACAACCCCCCCCCCCCCGCTGGCTACGGCCCTGATAGTAATATATTCAAAGCTTTAGAACTAAAACTAAAAACTATGATAGAGCAGGAAAAGCATTGCATATTATGCATAGATGAGATGTCTATAAAAAGTAACTTGCTTTATGACTAAGGAACGCATAAAACATACGAGCTCATTGGAAGGTCATGGACGGCGTGAAAATATTTTTGTGTAATAAATGTAAAATGAAAACAAATCTAGACTCTATTACAATTTATTGGCATTACATGATATAATTAACATTTTTTCAATGTTCACTCCAGTAAAACGCGTTTGTTTATAATTAAGAATATCTCTAAGTCTAGAAAAGTTTCTTTCAGCATCACACCTTGTAACAGGAGTGAAACGGAAATGATTAGACGAGTCGGTATTTTTGGTTTTAATGTTTCAAAAATATTTGTTATTTCTGAAAATCCTAGGTTTCTTCCTAAGATTTTTGGTATATACACTTTTACTTTTTCACCAGTTTCGGTAGGACTTGCTTTGAGCTTGTCTATGGTTGTCTGGAATAAATTAAAAGAAGTCAAAAGGGGAAGGTTTTGTGTCTCCAACTGTTCACGTACACCTGGAAGATATCCAAAATTTTCCGAAATAAACATTAAATCATTTAAGCGTCAGTGGACGTATAACTTCTGTACTTTTAGACTGTCAATAACATTTTTAACTAAGTCGTAATTTGCATGGTAATATATAACGGCTGATAACCATGTTCCCCATCTTGTAATAACAGGTTGTGGGGGCAATGGGACATTAGGACACATTTCTTTAAATTTGTTTATTCGCGCTGATGATTTAAGAAAAACTTTTTTTGGATCGATTGGATAGAAGTCACGTATCAGTTCACATATTCTATGTAAGACATGAGCTAGACATGTAAAGTGAATCAAATCTGGTAAATGTTCTTTTAACTGTCTTCCTTCTTTTAGCATATGTGCCGCAGTATCCAAAAGCAGCCAAACAACGTTTTCAGTAATATTCGTATCGGGAAAGAGCGACCTGATACTTTCTACTGCAGCTTGAGTTATTGTCTTACTATTGGTTTAGCCAGAAATTTACTGTTGACTACATATGAGCTTTCCCTTTCTATAGGATTTAAAGGCCCAACTATAATTTTAGCAAGGTATCGGCCCTTGATGTCGATGGTTTCATCGATGCTAAACCATAACTTTTTTGCTTCAATATTGTGACGTATTTTGTCAATAGTTTTTGAGTATACCTTATCCACATAAATTTTACGAAGAGTAAAGTCTATCTAGTCTAGTACTCTGTGGTGGCAGTATTTTTGTTAAAATTTCTTCACAGATGGGTTATTTATTTTATGGAGAAGAATGTGAGCTGCAACAAAGGCTTCACAGTCTTCACACAAACCCATGCAAAACTTTGCGTGTATTACATCAGGTTCTGTAGATGCGGATGGCCCCGGATGAGGTTGCATCTTCTCTAAATGCTTTGGACCTTTGACGTGTCGCTCGATGTGATTTCGTTGTGTACAAATAAATTCAGAGTTACACACTGTTCACCAAACACCTTGTTCCCGTTCAAATAAGATAGTGGAATATGGAAGCAGCCACTACAACTTGGGTTTTTTACTTGTACTCATTGCGGCTATTGTAAGTGGTCACAGATAATATGGAACAAAATAATTTCAACACACCATTAACTTGTTTACACTGAAACTGAACACAAAAAAAGTGCTATCTTTATTTTATATCTCAAAAACTAATTAAATTTACAAGCAATAAACTCCACTTCAGAGTAAGAAAGAATAATTGTATTGGAATGTCAATAAGGAATATGCACATTTTTTTTATTGCATAAATCGTTTAAGGAAGTCATTACAACCCCAAAACTGCTATTTTGAAGAAAATTACTGGGTTAGTTTAGCTAAAAAAAATTTTACTTTTCGGTATAATTTATTACAATTTCAAAAGCAGCCACATTGGTCCTTGAAAAGTGACGTCACGAGGATAAGTGGCAATCTACATGTTAACGTAAAGCTGAACCGAGGGGTGCCTACCTACAAACGTCTAGAAAATCAAGAATTTCTGTGATAGTCCAAAAGCAAGTCAGTATTTTCTCGAATGATTGTACCTCTATTTATTGATTTACCAAACAGATTGTTAATATTGTAATGTTATATGCTTAGGAATAGAAAAATGTCAGTCGACAAGACCTAAAGTCAAAAAGGTGATTTTTTTACAATAATTATAGTACATTTTTTCTGGGAGAGAAAATACAAGATGTTTACCGACTCTCGGACTAAGACAAGAAAATGGGTAGACGTAAAGCGATTATTATCCGATACAGCTACCTGTGACAGCTGACAGCTACAGTACAGAGTTATGGAAGCCGCACTTTAAAGATGTATATTCTCGGGTATAAGTTAAAATACTTTGTTCATTTACGTACCTAAATAGTATTCTGCGTTGCAATAATCCAGACAAAAAACAAAAATTATGTATAGTTTTCTAAAAATAATTGTGATTGTAAGAAATCTTCAAAAATATTCCGAACCGTCATAAAGGTTATATTATGAAAGTTTGAAAAAAGTGTTGTGGATCTATTTGGGTGGAGATTACTTAAAGAAGTATCCGGTGCCTCATTATCAGATTGCAATTCCATTATGCTTAGTAAAAGAAATTGGAAGATTGAAGAGGTAAACATAAAATATTGGGTAGGTACCTACATATAAATCCTATAATATTCAAGTAGTTGTAGAGATAATTTTGGGTCATAGATAGATACAGTTATTTGGCTAAATAAATGTTTCTAAACCCAAAAATAAATGTGCAGTTATGTAAGGTAAAAAATTAGCTTAAATGATTCTCAAAAAGTCATTAGCTGTCCAAATAGTTTTATATTTTCTCAGCCAAGTGACTGGGTTTCCTTCTTTTTTATTTAAATCTGGCATGCAGGAGTGGAGTATAGAAAGATGACTATTTTTTTGTTTGTATTAGGTACTAGGTAAAGTGTTAAACACGTTTTCTTTTCATAGTAGCTATTGTTTTCCAAAGAATATAGCTAATGCATTTTTATTGGGGTGTTCAATAAGCTTTAAAAATGTTATTCATATACTGTGTAATACAGGATGTTAACTGAATAGATCAATAAACTTTAAGGCACGATTTCACCTTTCCTTGGTTAACTTTTAGAAAACAAAGTTCATCTAAATACGTAAGTAGAGTAGGAATATAAATTGTCCATTGCTCATGCGACAAAAGTAACTAATCGTCAGATCCAAAAGTAATGTTTACCGACCGATGTCAAATAATATCAGGTATGAGATGGAACATTCTCGATAATTTATTTTTGGGAAATATTCTCCGAGAACAATGGAAACTTATCGGAAATTTTGAAAAATGTATTTTATATGTTGGAGAATTTTCTGTTTTGACAGCATAAACTGAAAGAACATATTTTTTTACCAAAAGTAGTTTTTACAATAATTTTATCTGAAAAGATAAAGAGTTGTAGAGATGGAACATTCTCGAGAATTTATTTTTGGGAAATATTCTCCGAGAAAAATGAGAATTTATCGGAAATTTTGGAGAATTTATTTTATATGTTCGAGTATTTTATGTTTTGTTTGACTGCATAAATTGGAAGAACATATTTTTTTACCCAAAGTAGTTTTTACAATAATTTTATCTGAAAAAATAAAGAGATACACAATACCTAATTTAGAAAATATTTAAATTGTAAATTAACGTGATTACGCATTCAGTGGCGGCTCGTGAGGTATTAAGGGTGATCAGCTCGGTAGTTATACAAGAAAAATACGAAGAGAAATATTGAAAAAAAAAATGCATACCAATCTAAGCTTATCTATGTAAAAAGTCCATTATTCTTCATTTTTGCAAAAACTTCAATTACGCTATAAAAATTTAAAATCTGGTACTGCATTTTAATCAAAATAACCTCGAAAATAACCTATTACCATTACTAACCGTCGGGGCTCCCGCGTATATCACCATTAGCCATTTTTAAATCAGTGACCAAGTCACGACCTAGTCAGACCTCTGGGCAACACTGTCTCATTTAATCTTAATATTTTGATTTTTTAAATTAAACATTGAGTATACGGAGCAACGTTACCAAATAAGGTGACGTAGTCATGACTAGGTCGCGGGTTTAAAAGCACCTGTTTTATCAGCTGACTACTGATATGATTCACGTGCATTGTGCAGTGCACGCAGTGCTGCCAGATCTGAAATAACAAGGTATAGAAAACGGTAGAAACCGGTAGATTTAGGATTGACAACGGTAAACGTCATCTGATTGGTACATTCCTATAAAGATCCCTAACAGCGTTTTCATGTGGTACAATTAATTAGTGCGCCACAAGTGTATATTGTATCTGTAGTTTTCTTTTCTCATCCATACCATTAAAAAAGGATGCAAATACACTTGAGGTGCACTAAATTGTACCATGTATTGTTTTAGGAGTTTCGCTATGTGGTTAAAGGAAAAAAATAATACAGGTTATCAAATTTAACATATTGTAAACTAAAGTAGGTAAATTAAAATTACTAACAAATCTAAACTAACCAAAAGTCTTAAAACGTAGAGCAGTCACAAAATTCACAAACCACACAAAACGCGTAGTCGCAGGGCTTACTATACCAACTAGGAGCTGGTAATAACCGAAATCCGAAGTTAGTGATGTCTGTTAGAGATGGAGCACCGAATCGTTATTCATAGTTCGATCGATTGCTAAGTGATTGATAAGGTAATAAATTCTAGTACCTATCTCTGTTTTTTTTACGGTAGGTTACGTGTGTCTGCGGTAGAACGGTATATACTGTCAAAACGGTAGATCTGCCATAAAAACGGTAGCTCTGGCAGCACTGAGTGCACGCCAGAACGCTAAAATTTGCATTATTTTGATACAACGATGTTTTGTCTCACGCGCCGGACTCCTCTTTCTCCAACACACAGTCTTTGCCGATACTCTCGGCGTTCAATTCTGATATTGAACGCGCCAGAGCTCGTATTAATGTTAATGTTTGACGGCGAAAGAAAAGAGCTTGACTGTTATAAAAATACAAAAATCTATTATACAGTAGTAAAAGTAAATGTAAAATTTGAAATTATAATAAAAAAAATTAAAACAAATTATGGTTGATGTGTAATAGTATAGTTATAAGGTATAGAAAACCATCTTTTTGCGTAGATTTTTAGAGTGTTCACTGCACAATTGATCCTACACAAAAACCGCCACTGTACGCATTTTAGTCAAAATAAAGACACATTAAAATTTTATTTCCATTTCCAAAATTAATTTTCGACGGTCTCATGGTTTTCCAAAAACAAAATTTTGGTTATGTTTTTCTGTTGATTTTTTTTTTAATTCCGATAGTTTTACTGAAACACAAAAGTATACAAGTCATATAACACACTATTATTATGAAAGACAATTAAGCAAATTTATATTTAAAAAAACATTAACATACTAAGGAAGGGATTTCTAAAATTCAACCCCTAAGGGGATGAAACAGGGGTTCAAACTTTATATAGAGAAACAATAGTATATCCTCCTATTAACTCGAAACTTCACAGAAGTGCTCTAAAAATAAATGTTTAAACACGTGTTTTGCAGTTTTTAGGGGGTTCAAAGTTTGTAATGGAGCAAAATTGTTACACCGCGGACGAAGTCGCGGGCGAAAGCTAGTTGTTAATAAGTTGTCATTAAAAACGTATAAAAATTATTCTGATATTTCAGCGACTGGCTAGGTTTCCAAATGATTTTCATCTTGGAACGGATTGCTAGATTGAATTTAGTTCTATTATTGTCGGAAGAACGTACTAAAATTGTCGTTTTCTTGATATAGTTGCGAAAAACTCAGAAAAAAATTCATAGTATAAAACTTAGTTGTCTTGTTGTCACACTTGTCAGTTTGAAACTTTTGGTTTTCAAATTAGACCGGACTAGCTTTGGAGAATCTAGCCATAAAAAAGCAATGAAAACAGAAAAAAATTAAATAAAAATAAACACGCAACCATAACACATAGCACATAGTCCATATCAAGTAGCGCCGATGTTGCCAAATATATTTGCCCATTCTCGAGATTTTGAGTAGTACACTGTACATATGAGATTAAGTATATACCACCCTAACTAACGCCTCAAAAATTCACCCCCACCCCTAACATTTCAAATCAGACCCCCAATTTTTTTACAAAAATAAAAATCTTACTTTGTTTTATATCTGGTAATAAACTTATTTGGGATATTTATTCCTATCTTTTAAGGAAATTTCATGGAGATATCAGGAAACGGATAAAAAAATATTTTTTAAAACTGTTGTTTTACCGTAATTTGTAATGTTTATTTTTATGACAATGTAAGCAATTTTCTTTCATACTATCCTAAAGTGACCATCCGTCCCGATTTTGGCGGGACAGACGCGCTTTTAAGTGGCTAAGTACCGATTTAAAAAATAGCTGTATTTTGGCGTAAATAGAACTGCAAGTGGCAACGCCGAAGGTGTTAAGTGCCACAATCATGCAACAATGCCCTTGGGTTCTATTTTACGATCGTATTGTATCGGATTCGATACTTCCCTCTTTACTAATGCAAAAGAAAAAGATGTATACAGGGTGTCCGAAAAGTCTTATTGTTAAAAACTTACTTTTTTATGTGATTTAACTTTTTCAACCCCCTTGAGGGGTGACGCTATGGAGTTGGGGTCAAAAATTTTTAATACAACCTTATGCCGTATGGTACCTCGTTTTAAAGGTCTTCAAAAAAAGAAACATTTTACCGCAAACCCAAGGTCCGTATCTTAATTCGTTATTAAATGCCAAGCCTATAAATATCAGAAATCTTTAAAAAAAAATAAAAACTTAAGGACCTTTATTTCTCTTATTACTTTAAAATGTGTTTAAAATGACCACCATGAACTTCTTTGCAGTGATAAAGTCGATTTTGGAACCTTGCCAAGAAGTAACACCTGCCATTCTCGAAAATTTGAGACGTGTGTTCCAAAATCAAGTTTATTACTGCCATGAAGTTCATGATGGTCATTTTAAACAAGTAATAAGAGAAATAAAGGTATTTAAGATTTGAATTTTTTTTATCATTTTTAAATTTTAATGGTTTGCCTTTCAAAAACGAATTAAGGTACGTACCTCGGGTTTGCGATAAAATGTTTCTTTTTTGAAGACCTTTAAAATAAGATATCACACGGCATAAGGTTACATTTAAAATCTTTGACCTCAATTCCCTAGCGTCACCCGTCAAGGGGGTTGAAAAAATTAAATTACCTAAAAAAGTAGATTTATTAACCAATAAGATATATCGAAAATGTGGTGTATCTATTTTTACTAATAGCAAAAATATTTGCCCATACTAAGACTTTTTGGACACCCTGTATAGTGTTATAATATATTGTGTTAGTTTCAATCTTTGCGTTTGTTTTTTTTTAAGTCGCACTTTGGTGTCGGGAGACCCTTCGTTTTTGTGTTTTCTCTTGCGTTAGGGTACATTTTTTTCGGCTTTTTGTCCCGCTTTTGCCTAAACCAAATATCCAGTCCAAAATTAACGTTTTCAATTTTAGCACATTATTCTCAATTTAAATTGATATTCGTCATTCTATTATAATTATCGGTAATTCACAGTGTACTTTATACTCTACAAAATTTAATTTTACCAACTTTTGTATAGGGAACCTTAAAAATGAGACAGTGAAATGAAATAAGAATTCTATTTTTGCAGAAAAAAATAGGGAGTGCCATTTGGAAATAAAGGGGCGGGGTTAAATTTTTAGGGGTTAAAACAGTAAAAAATATTTTGAAGGCATCATGGGAAAGCCAATTCGAGATCATAAAATATACCACTTTGGTAATTTTTATAGTGTTTCCAATAAAGGAGATATCGCTTGTTAAGAAAATTCTGGGAGATGTATATTTGACATCGGCGCTACTTGACATGGTCTATGTTTGGTGCGTGGTGCGTGTTTATTTTTAATTAGGTTTTTAATGTTTTCTTTGTTTTTTAAATGTTTATGTTTATATATATATATATATATATATATATATATATATATATATATATATATATATATATATATATATATATATATATATATATATATATATATATGGAAGTACGTAGGGTTTCACGGATGGAGAAATATGTGTCGTGGTGAAGACTGCCTATTTAGGTAAATAAATTATTGCATACATACAGTATAGTAGGAACAGTTCTTAATATTTTTTAGTGTATATAATAAGTTACAAGAGGATTACTATACTAAAAACCATACATAACATAATTTAGGTCTATATCCTATGATTTTTTCAATTTATGTAATCATTTCATTACAGGAGGATGTAAACATGCTATTGCATTCTTTCTTGGTTGCGCAGAAGGAGCGAAGACCCACCTATTCAAAGGAATTATCAGAAATTAAATGAATAAAAAGGTGTCATGCATGCCAAATCAGAGTAGTTGTTGAAACATATCCTGCAGTTATCTAGTTTTATATGTAGAAAAAACATTTTTCGTAGGCATAAGCTAATTGCCAAATTTATAAATAAACTTACGTAAGAAAATAAGAGCGTTACAATTCAGTATATGTACATATAAGAAGAATTTTTTTATTCGAAACAATAGAGTTGTTCTCAAGTAAATTCTTTAGTTGAATATACGAGTATTTATTATGATTATTATTTTAGAGTATATAATACATACATACCATACTTCTTAGTACAGAACGACTAATTTTTAGCATGGATAACAAAATTGCCCCTTCATTTTTCTTAAAGTTATACATATTTTAGGAAACAATAAGCAACAACAAAAACAGTGTTATGTAAAAGGCAGCTAGAGAATAAGCAATTAGCAACATAATCCTATAGCCCTATTTCAAAAAGTCATTCGCAGGCTAAGCTTTACCGACCAATAAGACATTTTTAAATAGTTTTTAAGGGCAACAACTTTTATGAAGAAGAGAAGTGAATGTCTTATGTTATTCAATACCCTGAGTGGCACTTAACCAGGGGAGTAGTTGTTTTAAGAATTTATGCATATATGCAAAGTTGGCGCTAGTGTTTCAGGACAGTGTTTGAGCAAATTGATTATATTTAATTATACAGAATGTACCATCTGAAACATTTATAATTCCATGAGCAAGTACTAACCTAGACTTTAAACTTTATACTAGAGTTGCTTTATAATTTACTCTATTATTAAAAATTCTAGGTGTACCAGCAGTTAAATATTAAGGTACACTCTAAGCCTAACACTAAAGCTTCATTTTAGAAATTAGAATTAGATGAACGTTATAACTAAGTATACTTGGAGGTTGAAAAAGATCAAACTAAAACTTAAACTAAACAGGGATGATTTTTCTCTTATACGAGTATTTGTATATAGTAGTATGTTGTAGTATATGTAAATCATTATTTTAAACATGCTCGGATTTTTTGAATACAAGAAATTGTAATTTATATTATATATATTCATAAGTATTGTTGAGCACTCTATGTTCCACGTACCTGGACACAATCGCACAATGGCAGTGGAGATTGGGGACAGGGCTGTCGAGAACCGGCACGGGAACCGGTGGTAAAGTTTTTCTGGCCCGAGGCCCCCTGGCTGATAATCGAGAGCCGGGACGGGCCTCGGAGCAGTAAAGTTTTATAATAATTGGCTAATAAGTATAATTTGAGTTGCGGGCTCCTCAAAGCAGTGCGGGCCAGTGGCGGTTTCTGGAATTTCAGATTGTCGTATCTCAGTTCCAACACATGGGACCTACACCAAATTATAAAATGTTACTGTTGGGTACTCTATAATCATTTTCGTGAAAAAATATTTAATTTTGGTATTTGCGAAAAAAAAGTTAATTTTTTGGTCCGCTTCACTTGAGATCTGAGAAAGCTCTGAAGAAAATGTTACTTAGCATATTTTTTCATAAAATATATCAAACTTTATCGACCAATTCCAAATTTCGTGAAAATATTCTAATATCCTTAAAGAAATGACATTTTAAATTATTTCTTAGACAAAATATTTTACGGTAAAAATTTTACAAAACTAATTAATTTCAAGATATTAGAGGCAATTCAATGAAATTTGAATTTTATCGATAAAATCTATGAAAAAACCTTGGAAGCAAACTTCCTCAGATCTTAGGTGAAGCGGTCCAAAAATTTTCTTTTTTCAAAAATTTTAAAACTATTTTTTTTACAAATATGTTTCTAGAGTACCCAATAGTAACATCCTATAATTTGGTGTGGGTCCCATGCGTAGGAACTGAGATACGACACATCTAAAATTTCACGGGCCGCGCTTGGTGCGGGCCCGGGGAGTTTCCACCCCTGTCCCCCTCTCCAGCCAAATAAAAAGCACAACGTCCTATACCAAAGAGGAGCCAGAATATATCCATTATACCTAAACCTGAGGAAACAGAAGCTTTTACTCAACGTCGCCACATCGCACGCAAGCGCGACGCTTAAGTTTGGTGGTCAAGCCACTGCGTTCGATCACCGAAGTTAAGCTACGCTCGGCACGGGTATTGCTTGGATGGGTGACCGCCTGGGAATGCCGTGTCTCGCACTAAATAAGGAAGGTGGTAGAGGAATTCTTCCTCGACCGAGGTGGTACCACCCCACACATCCTCTTAGAGGGCTGGTGAAATCCCTAGGGATGTTTCCAGCTCTGGATGTGTGAGTCGATCCCCCAGTACACCCACGGTACATAGTACTTAGACTTCGGTCTTCGTGGGCTGTCAGAAGATAAAAAAAAGCAAAGAAAAGGCAGTTACATTATACTACCAACATCACGTTAGGTAACCTAACACATGGTATCTGGTATCTCGAAAATGCCTTCCGGCCCAGGGCTTGGCTGTCTCTTTAATCCTCTACGTGGCGCTTGCCACCTTTTTACACAAGTTAGTTAGGGTTCTAGGATATTGCTATATGAGATATCTCAAAAATTACATATTTGTCGCTTGGCCCCTTGTTGCTCTACAGGGGCGATATTTTATTTTATCTATTCGAAGCCAAACCTTATTTTATTGTTAATAAGTCAATTAACAAATTCAATTTTTATAACCTGTTTTAACTTTATTCCCTTCATACGATCCCAGAGACTATTACTTAGTCTCAGTCGCAACAACCCCCGTTGTGACAATATAATGTATTTGTATCACAAGTTAACTTGTTTTTATACCTGTTTTATATCTACTTAATATCAAACTTAATTTAGTCTTGGTTTCTCAAGGCCAAATTAAGTAGTCACTCAAATGTAATTCGGCCTTCCAAGATCAAATTAACAAGGAAGTCAAACTTAATTTGGTTTTGATCTCTCACTACCAAATTAAATAGTAAAGCAAACTTAATTTGACCTTCCAAGACTAAATTAAGGAGGAATTCAAACTAAATTTAGTCTTGGTCTTCCAAGGCCAAATTAAGAAGGAATGCAAACTTAGTTTCGTCTTGATCTCCAAAAACCAAATAAATAGTTACTCAAATTTAATTTGGCCTTTCAAAACCAAATTAAGAAGGAAATCGAACTTAATTTGTTCTTGATCTTCAAAAACCAATACAATAAAGTTATCTTCACAGCAAAATAAAGATGATTTTTCAGACAGCTGGACATTTTTCTTTTGGTCTCGCTTAATAACTTTGCACCACTTTCTTCTGGCTTCGGATTTTTTGGGCACGTTAAAAAAAAGTTTGTTCGGGCTCGTTGCACTTGTATTTGTGCACATTGGCACAATACAATACTTTTTATAAGTTAGTTGTTTAGCACCCTCCATTTTTATATAAAATTATACGCCAAAAATTATTAATTTTACAAATATGAGGGATTTATTCAATTTCAAATAGATTAGTTTTGTTGTGCAACACAAAAAAAATCCTCGTTTTAGCATCCGATTTATTTTTTTCAACAAGGATCTAGGGAACCCGTTCGCTTCTTGATGCAAAGGCTTCGGCGCATGCTATCTTTGATTGGTTTCGCTTGGCAGCAGACAGCTTGCCATTTGACTGGTGTTGGTTGTTTGTTTGTTTGTGCTGTGAGCATGTGAGGTTTAAAATCACACGAATTATAAATATACTAAAAATAATAAATAAAATCTAGCCCAGATCGCCTCCAAAAGGTGCAGGAATTACATCAGTATCTTATTTAATAAAATGTCAGTTGTATGCGGTGTTGATAAAATTTTATACCAACAGGAATCGTGCGGTCGCAGTAAAAAACTCAACAATGATAGATAAAAAATTAAAAAAGATACTGGTGAAACCTAAAACTGAGCAAACCTGTCCGAGAACGGTATTTAATAAATTAATATAATAAAATAAAAATAATGAATAGTAATTTTCACTTTCTTTGTTGTAGTTTGATTTAATCCCTAATGCAATTATGCCCCTTTCTTTATGTAAATAATTATTGAGTCAAATATTGCCTTCCAGGCTACAATAATTTGAAAACAATTTAAATTATTGGCTACAAATTGTAATACTATATTGTGCAACTAGTGTTGAAAATAGCACTTTTCACACGCGTTATTTATTTGGCATTAAAATATACATTAAACCATACCCTTTTATTTTATTTGCATTAAGCTTTTTTCAAAGCAGTCGTAGTAAATCCATTTGACTCTTCATTCTTGCTTAACAATTCCAACGCGGTTATACAACCACATAAACACAGAAGTGTTTTGTTGGTTACATATCTATTACTTTACGCGTGCGTGAAGCCTTTGCATCAAGAAGCGAACGGGTTCCCTAAGTCCTTGATTTTTTTTCACTCCGCAACACATCAGCTTTCTTTCTCTATGCCAAGCAGCTGCTCCTCTCTTTCCTCGTCAAATAAGAAATCAACCAATCATAGGAGCAGAAATGCAAGTGTGGACTGTGGAGACCGGCTTTATTTTCTCAGATGAGTTTGTTGTTTATTTATGATGCTAGCGGTTGTATTTTGTGTCTTTATTACAGTGCTATTTGTGTATAATTATTTTTATTAAACGTTAAAATCTATTAAAAAAATAAACTATAAATATTGTAGTGTGCCAATGTGCAAAAGTACCAATGCAAGTGCCCTGAAAACCTCCTTTTTCATTTGCCCAAAAAACCTATGTCGAAGAAAGTACCTACTGCAAAATTATTCAAGAATTTTACATGAAGAGGTATCTGTAAAGGTTAGTATCGCTAAATTCAAGCAATCATATGTTGCTGTACATTTATTTTAAAAGTATAATAAACAATACGTGTTTGGAACTAAATTGTGAAGGCAAATCCAACAGCATTAACTTCCAGACAATTTTCCGATTTTCTTTTCACAAATGCCGTTTTGGTCATTTATAACCAGTTTGTTTAATAAAATAAATGGTTTTCTATCGACTAAATCTCCTAGTCTTTGGGAAACACCCAAGAAAATGGATTTACACTGAAATTTACATTACACTAGCCATTATAAAACGTTTACTTAATTGGAACGTGACGTCACAAACAAAAGGAGAGCGTTAACACGATGTTAGAATTTGCAGGAAAATTTGCAAAATAAAACCTTTTTTTTTGTTAATAAGACCCAAAATAAATGGAAAACAGCAACTGCCACGGACATTTAATTTATTTAGAGAATAGAAATAGTATATTTCATTACCAGTCCGGAAAAAAGGATTTTTCTGTGCGCGCTTGACAAATTCTCGTGTGAGGCGCAGCCGAACACGGGAAGTCAAGCAAGCACGGAAAATCCATTTCTGGACGTGTAATGAACGATATTTTTTATTATACTTCTTTGAAAACGATAACATAAAACAAAATATAACATAAAAAAATACATACATACAAAATAAACTTGGAATATTTTTATTTTCACAACTGTTATCGGAATTTAAAAAAAAAACTACTAGAGTAATTAAAAATTAACTATTAATAATGAAAGATGCCACTTTTTCAGGTTGAGAGAACATTTTATTAGAATGAATTTAATTGACAGAAAATTAACAACGCTGACAATATGGTCTTTGGCAGGTATGATGCGTTTTCATGGTAACTTTCAAATCATTTAAAAGGTGATTTAAATTTGTCTATGTCAGATAAGATTGACAAAACGTCAAAAAATATTTCAGAAATTCATCTAAATATTCAAATATTTACGAAATAAAATACAAAATAGGTACATATTAAATATCAGATAGCATATAGACTTTCTTGAGTTTAGTTTATTTTCCTATACCTATATTTCTATTTTAAAGCCAAAAAATAGTCGGTATCTTCATTCAGCACACTGAAAGAACTGGAGACCAGGAAAATTTTTTCCGTGCGCTCTTTCCGTGCGCTAGCCCGAAAAAGCCCATCTTACATTATTACTAAAACAGATGAAAATAAGGTGTTTTCAAAGAAGTATAATAAAAAAAATATTTCAGGTTTTTTTGGATTACATGCATATTCCCTATTAGGCATTTATTATTTATTGACCTTCATGCCAAAATCTGTGGGAAACCCTATACCTGTGCAAAACACACCTCGTTTTTCCTTAGCTATTCTATCGGATCAGCCTTTTGGTCCCACAAGTAGGTACTACGTAATTAAGAGATTACAACAGGTACAGTGACCTAATTTGCAGAGAACTGTAGTTGTGCTGTGTTAAGTATATTTTCATTTCAAATATAATGGCGTACCTTTACTTATACCTAGTTATTGATAGGTATGATCGAAAAATTATTTAATCTACGTGCAAACATTCTAGCCGAATGGGGATAACCTCGACAAAAATATGTTCTGAGAGGACTGAGGAGATATTTTCATATATTTTGTCAATATACAAATGTTGATAATTTATGTACACCTGTCAAGGTGTGTGTATTAGAACAACATTCTCAGAACATAAAAATTAACTTGCCTTGCCATTTCGTATTTATATTTAGTATTCTTATTCTAGGATAGCTTTTATTCTAGGATCACGTTCCTTGCACCAATAAAAATGTAAACTACTATTTTTTATATTCCTATTCCATTAGTTTAATAAACCAAAAATAGACTTACACTTCATATATATTTAGAAAAATTTAATTTATGTAATTTTAATTTTAATTTTAATAGTTACTGAAGTTCATATTTGCCGTAATTACCTACACAAATACAATGCTTTAGTGCAACTAACTCTCTCTCTGCATGTGCAGTGCAAAAACTCTCCAAGACAACTCGCCGAGAGAACCCAAGGTCAGTTGCGTTACATAAGAAAACATATATTTTTGCATAAAATAATTTGTTATATGCAAACATAATAATAATTATAATTAATAATTAATTATTTGACAATGTTTTTCCAAAAGCAACTAAATTGTAGTAAACATGTGAACCCATAAACGTCACGGGGTAGCAGGTAAATGATTATTTTTATATCTGAGAAAATTGGTTACGGTTGCGGCGTTTGTAAAAATTCTACTTTTAAAGCATATCGTTTTACTGGCCTTTCAACTTTTTAGCCAAGCTTATACATTAAATTTGGATCACTTAACACAAAAATATTAGTAAATTTACAAAAATGCAGGTAATAGTAGATTAAACAATAAAATAGTACATAGTAAATACGAAATAAGAGTTGTAAAAGGAATTTAACGTCTGTCGTCAAAGTACATCAATGCAAGCCGCATCGTCGGCGGCGTTTGATCTAACGGTGCAAATACTGAGAAAAAATCGTAGCTGGTTTAAAAGTATTACACAATTGTTAAATTCGTTTGGTGTGTCGTGAGGTAAAGATCACCTGCAGGATGTCATTTAGTTCGTGTGTATACTGACTTTAGTGTTTGTTTAAATTTGTAAAAAAGGAAAGAAAGTATTAAAATGAGTGCGAAAAAAAGCTGAAGTTAGAATGGTTAATACCTCATACTGATGCTTTATTTCAAAGTGATACTGAGTAAAGAACGGAGTTTTGTTTTTTCCATTAGCAAATAACTTTAAGTAAACATCTAGACCAAGAGTCGGTACCTAATTTCTAGTAGGGTTCGGATACTTTGAAAAATTGTATCGAGGTCCGGGGAAAAAAACAGAAAAACTTTAAATGGACCGCAGGCAATTGTTGTTTCTCAAAAAGGAACGTAGCTCATAAAAAGTCATATTTTTTGTTTTAAACCTTTATTTTTACTCTTAAAAATAATATAAGATAGATAAGTATTTGTTCTTACAAATTAATTAAGATTTTTTGTCGGTCTAGTTTTCTACCTTCCGCAGTTGCCGACTAATGATCCAGACCCATAGTCGTTCCACGTAGTGGGTAGTAGTTGTTAGTGTTATATTGTAGAAAAAATTATTTTGCGGCTATTTGCATACATATCAGTTCTATCCCCTACGTACCCTCGGGGCATACTAAAGTAGGGGGAGAAGAGGAGTTCACCATCCACCAAGCTGCGCGCGCATCTGTCATCTGTCATCTATCATCTGTCAACTGTCAACTGGCATCTGTCAACTGTCATACGTCATCTGTCATCTGTCATACGTCATACGTCATCTGTCACCGTACCGTCACAGTCTTGGGCGTTAGCTACTTTGTTCTTAACTACTTGGGGCTTTAACTACTTTGGGCTTTAACTACTTGGACATTAACTACTTAGGCATCAACTACTTGGGCACTATCTATTTGGGGCCTAACTGCATCGGACCTTAGTACTACTCCTTAAAATATTATTATTTCACGAATATGACGTCAAAAACTTTTTTCTTTATTTTTGTCCATGCTAGGATTAGAACCAGGGACCTGCATAGTGGAACAGCAACGCTCTAACTGACCTGGCCATCGGCTTCTCATAAAATATTGTGCTGATGAGATGTAGACTTGCAGCTAGAAGAGCCATCGTTTGCAATTAGAAATGTAATATACGTAACGTGTTCAAAGCGGTGTTAGAAGCCATGTATAAAAGTATGTTAGCTATCACCCGTCATTTAAGATATGTCAGCTACCACCAGTCCCTTGTTAAATGCCAAAATAAAAATTTAGCATACGTCACATGTTCAAAATGGCGTTATAAGTCATGCGTAAAAGTATGGAAGCTGTCACCTGTCATTTAAGATATATCAACTGCCACTTTCCACTTGTTAAACGTCAAAATTAATATTTGACATACATCACGTGTTCAACGTGACGTAACAAATCGTTTGAAAAAAACCCGAAGTCAATCGACCAACTCATTCGTGAGCTATCGCTTATTAAGCTCAATGCCTTAATGGCTGAAAAGAATCAGTCAATCTTTCTATTAGTTAAACTGTTTTAAACATCACTTAGATTACTGCTAAAGCCCCACAACACTGCAATGCGGTGGCCATTGTCAATGATCTTTGCGGAGTATATGTAATAAAACTAGTAATTATAAAAAAATATTTATTTAACCACAATATATATCGATATTTAACAACTTTATATATGAAATTAGTTAATAATATTAAATAGGTTACTGCTAGGAATACAAGAAGACTAGAAATACTGTTCATATTTTCGGATAAAGATGGGGTTAGTATAGAATTAGTAGTAGGAGTAATAGCAGGAGATGTGGTCTCATTCTTGCACTTGCTAAGGAACTGCATCCATCCTGTTTCACCAGTCGTCGAATCTTGAAAAAGAAATTGAACCTTGTACCGAGAAGAGCTGCTGCCGTTTGATGGAGGTATCGGGGCGGTGAATACAGGCAGGTGGTCAGTAATCTGAGGGTTGAAAGCCATCGGAATCCATGGACTGCTAGCGTTAGAATCGTCAAAATCGAACAAAACAGAGGCGTTTTTAACATTAAAAGGCCGATATACGTAGAAGACGTTGTGTACTACTGCAACTAGCAGAATGAAGGATGAACTTAACAGAGCCATGGCTAACGCCAAAATGATTTAAAGCGTTGAAGAATAGAGATTTATAAGGTCGTATGGATGTATAATTCCGCTGAATGATTGTACGAAAAGCGGTATTAAGAACAGAGAACTAACATGGAGAGTTCGGAGCGGTTCTGGTTTTATCTTTTTCAAGCTTCGGGGTGTGACTACCTTTTTCCTTCGTCGACACTTCCACAATACTTTAGCTAACCGCTAAAGCAATGTTTAGAGTACTTATAGTGATCGGCTAACGGATCGTCTCCTTCCTTCCAATCAGTAAACTCACAATGACAAAATGCACATTTAACTATATCCAATCGCTGAGTGTAATAAAAACCAGCCTGTGCTAAGTCTTTAAGACTAACTTTATTGGTCCAATTTTTAAACGTAATCAGTCTTTCTTCAAAAGTACGAATAACGACAAAACCGTCGTCCAAGCAATCAGTACAATCTACACTGCGGCTAATCATTTTACGTCTTTCTACTTAGACTAATCTAACTAAACTAAGAAATAAAACAAACAAAATATGTTATATATTTTTATTCCATATCATTTAAAAACAAAGTCGGAAATTATACAATAACTTAACATTATTACAGGCACAATGACAAACAGTAAAGTCCTTATGATGAAAACATTCTACAACTTTTTTATATTTACTTAATTTAGGTTCAGTCTTTAAAGGAATACTAAATATAAGACAAGAATCAAAAATCTGTTTTAAACAAGTTGCCTTTAAATCCCCCTTAACCAGAAATTTAGGAGAATCATACTGAAGACGGACGTCACGTAAAACACTTTCAAATTGGTTCAAGTCCAAATAACCAGACTCCCACATTAGTCCGTGGTATTTCTCCTCCAAATGTTCTACTATTTTGAGGTCTTCAGGCTTTAAAAATTTTCTACCATACGAAGGCTTGTTGAGAAAGCTGCAAAATCGAGCACCATCATACACAGCCAACTCCTTTGGTTTAAATCCACTAGCTAAAGGCTATCCTTGAAGATCGATATAAACTTCTTGATGTTCTTTAGGCATTTTGTGCACTGGCTAAACTCAAAGATAACAACGTCGGTGTTGAACTAACTTCTAAACAGTCTGCAGACAAGTCACGACAGGTCTCGATAGGTTAGAACTGTAAGTAACGATTGTTGAAACATCTATGAAATCTCTGCTAGAATCGGGTTGTATTTATTAGTAACAGCAGAAGCATTAGGGCTGGAGGGAAAGGAGAGGGAAGGGCGAAAGAAAAGAACCTAGAGCTTTAAAATATTTATTATTATGAATCATCAGCATACATGTACAGTTTATCAAAGTCATCGAGCAATTTTTGCGGATTGTAATGCAATGCAATAATTCCAACATAAACTGCTGGCCAATTCAAGCGGGACAAACTAAATTTTTGATAAAATTTAGAGTGGAATATTTTCGAAACGAAAAAAGATTTTGATTTAACTTTTTCAGTATGTAATTGAATAGTTCTTCTAGTTTTTATACTTCAAGGCACTATTGCTAGCAGTCGCTGCAACTCTATTTTACAGGGTGTTAAGTGAAACCCTGACTTTTTTGGAAAAGTTTTCCAGTTCCGAGAATCTAGGAAGAATTTTTTTTGAATTTTATTTTCATACTAAAATGATCCATGGTCAAATACAAAAAAACAATTTCTCCGGATTTTCTCTATTTTCATTTGTTTTCCGTATACAGGAGTTAGTCGAAATTATCGACTTCTTCTTACAAAGGAACCCCTAATTTGGCCGTTTATTCACAAAAAGCGAAAGACCAAGTAAATTTGTAGTTTGAAGTAGTCCAGCTAACAAAATTAATACAAATTTTTGTACAGGGTGTAGCAAGTTTGGATCACGGGCTAGTAAATTATTATTTTTTAATTTCTACTACTTTTTCCTAAGTTAACTATTAATTATCACGTGCTACGTTAAAGGGTTAAAATTTGTTAGGTCCGATAACAGTACTGGTTAGAAAGATCCTTTTTGCCCAAACGGGTTTTTCATTTTTTGTCTAGTCCCATTTTTAGTGATTAAACGGCTCGCACTTTGAACCTAACTTTTTGCAATTGCATCCATGAACGATTGAAGTGAGAGTGCTTTTTTGGTGGTACATAATGAATGTTTTATCCAACCAAAAAACATGTAGTGGCCAAACAGCTAATGATGCTTATTCGAAGAATTTTTTAGCATTATACAGGGTTGCAAAAAATATACCACCTATACTTTATATGGAAGTCATGTGATTTTCAAATTAATTGAATATAGTCCCAATTTTCTTGGAACTTTTTGCCGAAACTGTTTTTGAATTTTTTTGTCTGGTCCCATTTTTAGTGATACAAATGGCTTGCGTTTAAAACTTAACTTTTTGCGATTGCATTCATGAACTATTGAAGTGGACATCGTTTATTGGTTTAACCAACCAATAAAAAAGTGTCGTGGCCATAGAGCTAAAGATGCTTATTCGCTGCTTTTGTCCGCGTTTGCCCAAAACATATCACCTACATTTTATATGAAAATCATGTGATTTTAGAGTCCTTTAGGTATTCATAAAGTTCCTTTTTGCTATATTAATAATTATTAAAGAAAATGTCCTACTTATTATTAATAAAATCTAGTAACGATACAGATAAAAAGAATAATATTCATTCGGAACTTTTTCACATTATACAGGATTGTGCAGAAGTTACTACTTATAATAGAAGCCACGTGTTTCTCGATATCTTTGGATTTTCGTAAACTTCGATTATTCATTATAAAAGAAAAATATTTTACCACTGCTCTAAAAAGTCAGTACATGGCATTGAGAAATTTTAATTAATAAGAAGTGTCTTAAATTAATAGTCACGGAGTACATTTTTCTCGTCAAAAATTGGAGATGGATAGTGAATTCAACTGAACAAGTTATAAAATTCTGTATAGCGTAGTTTTTAGAAGGTATAGAAATTTCAGAAGATTTAATTACTTTTGAAAGTACTCGAAAAGATACGTAATTTTCAAATTTAGTAGTTATTTTTCCCGGCATTACTTTAGGAGATCCAAAATGTAAATTTTGGTTGTTACTTTTATAGGTAAACAGAAAACGTTTTAAATTATAGAACATTTTTTTTACTTGAAGGTATTATAAAAACTTGCAACTAACGAAAACAAAACAAATCTTAATACCTAGTAGGACCTCCCCTTACATTTATTATCTCTTGGCATCTTCGAGGCATGCTTATTACCAAATTATTGACAAATTCTTGCTGAATATTTTCCCACTCCTGAACAATGGCGTCTGCAAGTTGTTCTAGAGTCTGAGGAGGATCTTCCCTAGAACTTACCAATAATTTCAATTTAGACCAGACGTGTTCGATAATATTCATGTCTGGTGATTTTGCAGGCCAGACCATCCTGGTAATATTATTAGCTTCCAAAAACTCTTGCACAATGCGTGCTCTATGAGGTCTGGCGTTATCGTCAATTAGCACAAAATCGTTCCCAAAATTGTTTGCAAATGGTAGAACGATATTGCTTAAAATTTCGTCCCTATATACCTGACCGTTAATGGGCTCCAATGTTAAAAAAAGTTCCGTTTTGCCATTAAACATTACACCACCCCAAACAGTAACGCCTCCACCACCAAAAGGTTCCTGAGGAGCCATATTCTCCTCCATATACCGTTCGCCACGTTCACGCCAAACTAATATTCTGCCGTCCGAGTGAATTAAATTAAATCTTGACTCGTCTACAAACATGCAGTTTTCCCAGTTATCTAATGGCCAATTGCGATGTTCATATGCCCACTGGAGACGTCTTCGCCTATGCTGTGGTAGAAGTCGCACACATTTAGCACGTCGCCGAGCTCTAAAATTAAAATTTTGGCTTAAAAATCTGTAGTATAGGTGTAGGGAATGAACCAATAAATAAGCCAACAGTAGCTTTTATTATACTAAAATGCAAAATTAGGTCAATTTTCATAACGTTAGTTCTAGGGAAGAACTAAGGAACATTACGCTGCAAGCACAAATAATGTGTTTAGGGTCGCCTATCAAAACTTTAATTTATGAACAACTTAGTTCAAGTTTACATTTATAATATCGGTGCGCAAAATCCAAGATTCACGCCTCAGCTGACGTCGATATTATAATAGCCGACTTACTAAAATGAAACACTAAAAATATTGGTACAAAAAATAAGATCTCATTTGAAGTAACTCACCTTAAGTTATTATTGTTTAAAGTTCTTCTAATGGTCCTATTGCTCACACGAATGTGTGTTCTTGCTCTGAACTCCTGGTTAATTTTCTCTGATGGAATTTTTCGCCTTCGACGAGCCTCTCTAACCAACCATCTTTCATCTGCAATGCCGACTTTCTTTTGGCGACCTCCCCCATAACGATAGTTTGCACTTCCCGTTTCGTGGAAGCGTTGACGCAGTCGAGATATTGTACTTCGCCCAACCCCGTACATATCCGCAATAATACTAATTTTTACCCCATCTTGTAGTAAACGCAAACAATTAGCTTGTTCTTTTGCACTTAATCGAGCCATTATAAAGGATAATAACGCACCAATTCAAAGAAGAATACTTTGTTGCCTTGGTAACTGTCAATAGCAAAGAAAATGTTTTATTTTTTGGCCTACTAGATCTTTTGACTAAGAAATAGAAACGCCGCTAAATTAACAGAAATCCACCTGCAAAGTATAGGTGGTATATTTTTTGCAACCCTGTATAATGCTAAAAAATTCTTCGAATAAGCATCATTAGCTGTTTGGCCACTACATGTTTTTTGGTTGGATAAAACATTCATTATGTACCACCAAAAAAGCACTCTCACTTCAATCGTTCATGGATGCAATTGCAAAAAGTTAGGTTCAAAATGCGAGCCGTTTAATCACTAAAAATGGGACTAGACAAAAAATGAAAAACCCGTTTGGGCAAAAAGGATCTTTCTATCCAGTACTGTTATCGGACCTAACAAATTTTAACCCTTTAACGTAGCACGTGATAATTAATAGTTAACTTAGGAAAAAGTAGTAGAAATTAAAAAATAATAATTTACTAGCCCGTGATCCAAACTTGCTACACCCTGTACAAAAATTTGTATTAATTTTGTTAGCTGGACTACTTCAAACTACAAATTTACTTGGTCTTTCGCTTTTTGTGAATAAACGGCCAAATTAGGGGTTCCTTTGTAAGAAGAAGTCGATAATTTCGACTAACCCCTGTATACGGAAAACAAATGAAAATAGAGAAAATCCGGAGAAACTGTTTTTTTGTATTTGACCATGGATCATTTTAGTATGAAAAGAAAATTCAAAAAAAATTCTTCCTAGATTCTCGGAACTGGAAAACTTTTCCAAAAAAGTCAGGGTTTCACTTAACACCCTGTAAAATAGAGTTGCAGCGACTGCTAGCAATAGTGCCTTAAAGTATAAAAACTAGAAGAACTATTCAATTACATACTGAAAAAGTTAAATCAAAATTTTTTTTCGTTTCGAAAATATTCCACTCTAAATTTTATCAAAAATTTAGTTTGTCCCGCTTGAATTGGCCAGCAGTTTATAATAACTTTGCCCAAACAGGTTTAAATTACAGAGATTGGTAATAATTTCAAAAAAGTTTCCCTTAATATCAGCAAAATATTGGGCATACTGTACAGTATCATCATAATAGGTTCTAAATTGTAAACGTTTCACTAATTCTAATCTAAAGTTAATTAAACTCTTAATGCTAACAATAGAATTTATATCATTACAAGAAAACGTTAAAGTTACATCATTGCTTCCAAGTCGAAATATTCGCTCGTTTAAAAGAATAGCACTGGACACGGTAAAATGTTCCGATAACGACATCTGCGTTGTTGTCACACTTCCATCAATATTTATAATTCCATGAGCAAGTACTAACTTAGACTTTAAACTTTATACTAGAGTTGCTTTTTTATTTACTCTATTATTAAAAATTCTAGGTGTACCAGCAGTTAAATATTAAGGTACACTCTAAGCCTAACACTAAAGCTTCATTTTAGAAATTAGAATTAGATGAACTTTATAACTCAGTATACTTGGAGGTTGAAAAAGATCAAACTAAAACTTAAACTAAATAGGGATGATTCTTCTCTTATACGAGTATTTGTATATAGCAGTATGTTGTAGTATATGTAAATCATTATTTTAAACATGCTCGAATTTTTTGAATACAAGAAATTGTAATTTATGCAAATTAAACTTAGTTCATAGATTAGTTTAAATATTAGTGATTTTTATTATTAGATACGTGTAAAGAGAAATGTATTTTTTAATTCTAATTTTATTAGTACCTAAGGCATCTAAAATTAGGACATTATATATTCATAAGTATTGTTGAGCACTCTATGTTCCACGTACCTGGACACAATCGCACAATGGTAAAGTTTTTCTGGCCCGAGGCCCCCTGGCTGATAATCGAGAGCCGGGACGGGCCTCGGAGCAGTAAAGTTTTATAATAATTGGCTAATAAGTATATTTTGAGTTGCGGGCTCCTCAAAGCAGTGCGGGGTTTCTGGAATTTCAGATTGTCGTATCTCAGTTCCAACGCATGGGACCCACACCAAATTATAAAATGTTACTGTTGGGTACTCTACAATCATTTTCGTGAAAAAATATTTAATTTTGAAATTTGCGAAAAAAGTTAATTTTTTGGGCCGCTTCACTTGAGATCTCAGAAAGCTCTGAAGAAAATTTTACTTTGCATATTTTTTCATAAAATATATCAAACTTTATCGACCAATTCCAAATTTCGTGAAAATATTCTAATATCCTTAAAGAAATGGCATTTTAAATTATTTCTTAGACAAAATATTTTAGGGTAAAAATTTTAAAAACTAATTAATTTCAAGATATTAGAGGCAATTCAATGAAATTTGAATTTTATAGATAAAATCTATGAAAAAACCTTAGAAGTAAACTTCCTCAGATCTTAGGTGAAGCGGCCCAAAAAATTACCTTTTTTCAAAAATTTTCAAATTATTTTTTTTTTACAAATATATTTCTAGAGTACCCTATAGTAACATCCTATAATTTGGTGTAGGTCCCATGTGTAGAAACTGAGATACGATACATCTAAAATTTCACGGGCCGCGTTTGGTGCGGGCCCGGGGAGTTTACAACCCTGCCCCTCTCTCCAGCCAAATAACAAGCACAACTTCCTATACCAAAGAGGAGCCAGAATATATCCATTATACCTAAACCTGCGGAAACAGAAGCTTTTACTCAACGTCGCCACATCGCACGCAAGCGCGACGCTTAACTTTGGTGGTCGAGCCACTGCATTCGATCACCGAAGTTAAGCTACGCTCGGCACGGTTATTGCTTGGATGGGTGACCGCCTGGGAATGACGTGTCTCGCACTAAATAAGGAAGGTGGTAGAGGAATTCTTCCTCGACCGAGGTGGTACCACCCCACACATCCTCTTAAAGGGCTGGTGAAATCCCTAGGGATGTTTCCAGCTCTGGATGTGTCCAGCTCTGGATGTGTGAGTCGATCCCCCAGTACACCCACGGTACATAGTACTTAGACTTCGGTCTTCGTGGGCTGTCAGAAGATAAAAAAAAAGAAAAGGCAGTTACATTATACTACCAACATCACGTTAGGTAACCTAACTCATGGTATCTGGTATCTCGAAAATGCCCTCCGACCCAGGGCTTGGCTGTCTCTTTAATCCTCTACGTGGCGCGTGTCACCTTTTTACACAAGTTAGTTAGGGTTCTAGGATATTGCTATAGGAGATATCTCAAAAATTACATATTTGTCGCTTGGCCCCTTGTTGCTCTACAGGGGCGATATTTTATTTTATCTATTCGAAGTCAAACCTTATTTTATTGTTAATAAGTTAATTAACAAATTCAATTTTTATAACCTGTTTTAACTTTATTCCCTCCATACGATCCCAGAGACTATTACCGCAGATCCATATAGCTACGCAACAGATACATATTGCAAATGGAGCAATGTGTCTTCAGTCGATCGCCGACCTAGAGGGCAAGCCGTTCGCATATCTTCTATATTTTAATATTCAGACCGCTCAGTGTTGCCAGCTTGTCCTTCGAGGAACAAGAGCTCGTCGCCAAGCCGGGTGGTTACAAGCGTTCTCCAGCAAATTCAAAAAACCAACTGTTCGCTCGTCATAATACGGATACGGACCGCATCGTGTATTATATTATATTATTGTCTAATGAAAAATGATTTACTTTCCACTTTACGTTTAACTGGAATTATTTTCTTTCGCAGCTGCGCAGAAGCTAAAAAAGTTTTATTATATTTTAAACTTTTTTTACATATTTTCGATCTCACAGTTTTAGGTATTTTACATATTATCATATCTATAATTTAGTACGGATGTTTCACTTAAAAAAAATATCATCTGAAATAGTGTAATACCTATTGTTTTATAATGTTAAAAACTGCGTCTCAAAAAAAAATGACTACTGCACCCATTCCTAAATGTTTGCTGTTCGAAAACAGATTTATCAATTTAATGCTTTTTTGGAAGAAAGTTTCTTTCTCTTACATTCATTAGAGGCGAATATCTTTGGCTCAAAAATGTATTTAAGTAAATGACATACAGAGTTGGAAAGCAACAACCAAAAACCGAGTCCTAAATGACGCCATTTAATTAACCATTAAAAGCCTAATTATATTTTAAATTAAATAAGCTGTTAAAAATAGTCAAGTAATGTATAGAAAAAAGCATTTTTGTATTTTAAGAAAAAATAGACATTTTATATATAGAAAATACATTAAGCAAAATCCAGAAATCCTTTCACATTTTTAAATCGCTTTTTAATATCCGAAGTTAATTTACTACCACAGATTCATATAGCTACGCGTAGCTATATGGATTTGTGATACTAGGTACAACATAATACAGGGTGGTCCACATAAGATGACCCACTATCTGAACTCAGAATCCGTAAGAGCTACAAAAAAAAGTTAAAGACAAAAGTTTCTTGTCTTGACTTTAATTTTTTAGGTATGTATTTAGTTTTTACGTATACAGGGTAGTAGAATAATAGTAGGGAAATTACTCTACTCCTCAAAATTAGCATAAATTTACATATTAAAATTAATGAGTTTTACTCCATATATTATAATTAATTAGTTTTACTCCATATATTAAAATAATAATTTTTTTACCTCCGCCTCTGAACTGAGAGACCCAATTAGCATATCATAATTAGTTTAACTCCCTATAATTAGTTTACCTCATAATTTTACTCCATGTAAAATTTTACCTCCGCAAGACATTGATTGGTCACATACACAATTAAAAAAACAAGGTTAAATCCCACTCTAACCATCAAAGTAGAGGGACAGGAGATGTATAAGTTGTGCATAGAGGTGATACTTTAATTTAGTTTTAGTTTTCAGTAAGGTTAAAATGTCTGTGAATGAGGAAGTGTTGCAAGAAGTTCAACGAATAGAAAAAGAGTTTATTAATAAAAGTATTTGCTATCAAAGATTTGCTTTAGAAAGTAAACCTGAATGGACTCGTTTTTACACTGATACGGTGGAATATTTTGAAAAGGGTATAGATATTTGTCGTGATTTTTCTGAAAATGAAGATCTTCTACAGTTAATAAGAAAATTTTCAAATAATGGATTTTCTAGGAAGGTGCTTACTTTCAAAAAATATATCTCAGATAGTGAATCGGAGGTGTTCAATTTAATAAAGGAAGCTGAGAAAGAATGTGACGAACTTTGGTCTTAGTGATTTTATGATTTTTGGTGAAGTGTAAATATGGAGACTTTAGTCAGTGAAATGTATGAAGATCTTATTATGTCAGAAGCATGTTCGAAATATTATGCACTTGGAGCTGAAGAGGATACGGAAGCGCAAGATGTAATATTATACATAAAATATATGGAACATGCATCAATATGTCAAGAAGCAGCGCAAGCTTGTTTAGACTTTTTAAAGACAAAGGATTTTGTAAAGTTAGTGATTAAATTTTATCGGTTAGAATTATATGACAACATTTCTGTATTAAAAAATAAATATGAACAATAATATTTTTATTGATTTGTGGAAATAATGTATTTAATGTTAGTCCCTTTTAAATGAAAATGGGGTTGTTTAAGAGGTTATTATACTTGTAATCACTTGTATGTATTAGAATTACCATATGGAGAAATAAAACAGTAATATATTTAATCAGTCTTTTTATTCATTCATAAAAAAATTATCATACATATACAGTACATTTGAAATAGACGATAATAGACGGCGACTTAATATGGAAAAAACATTTAGGTGTTGATGGATGTAGAATTGGTTGTTCGTCTACTTCAATTATAGGTTTCTTATAATATTTTCGAATATAGTTAGCCTTTTCACTTCCTTTAACATAAACAAATTGGGTCTCTTCGGTCATTTTTTGAACAATATTGGAAAAATAGTGGAATGGGGTATATCCAACATTCCAATTGATGCAGTGATGATTCTTCATTAACCATGTAGCTTGCTTGTGTAAATCAGGGGAAAGGAAACTTAATGGATAGGGTTGTTTAAAGACATAATGACTAATTCTGCTTCCATCATACGTAGCCAGTTCTTTGGGAATAAAGTTATTTCGCTCATCCTTAAATCCTTGTATATCCAAAACTAGTCGCATATTTTTAGCAACGAAAATTGCTGGCAGATATATTTTTTTAGAGAGTATTCTCTTATTTGTTTTTTTAGAATTTTTATTTTTTTAATAAAAATTTCAATGTGTATCATTTGAGATGAAGTCATTGGTGTATCACCTTTGAATACATAATTATTACTAGAACTATAGAATGATGTGATTGAAATAAATTTAGTCTATAAACTGGAGTGGGGATAATTATTATAGTTGTTTTACTATTTTAGTTAGTGGATTATAAGTAAATACTTTATCGTGAATTATTAGACAATATGCTGATGTTTTTGCTGGAACTGTTTCTTTTGTCTCAAACTCAATTCTCATTATTACTGGACCGGTCTGAAGTAAGTCTCTTTGATGGGAACAGTTAATATAAACTATAGGTGCGTTGTCTTTAAAATCTTTTGGACTGAAGATTGGTTCTACCGGATGGTTATAATACATTTGACGAAATTCGGAAAACATTTCATATAATGTTGCAAATTTATTATTTGTAAAATCTAACTGAAGATTGTTGTAAGGATATCTTTCAGAATTTAAATAAACATTTATATTTCTTAGTTCACAATGATCAAATTTACTCATATCCATTTTAAGGTTGTTACGTTTATCTTTTTGAAAAGCGATTAAAACATGGCGTGGCGTCTCAACTTTTGTAGAAGTTTTAACAGGCCAGTTCTGCCTCGTGGTTTCTAATAATTCAGGATATTCAACTAATTCCCAACTGCGGAAAGTAATAATAATATCACTGTTCCTGTCAATAATTTTGGTAAGTGCTAATTCTTGTGGAATGCCTACAGTAAGATGGGGAACTCGCCAACAAAGTTTTGTTAATGTGATTTTTGGTTTTTCATTATCGCTCGTTGATATTAACGCGTTTGAATCATTATTACTCCTTATCAAAGTTAATTCTTGTTGTGAATTTAAAATAATTTTATTATAATCTTCAAAAAATCCAGAATACATTTTTAGAGGAATACACAGAGAAACATTTCCTTGTTCATCAGTCATAATCTTGTCCCCTTTTTTAGATTTCGGATACCAACCACCATTTTGAAGTTTTACACTTTCATTTTCGTTAAATGATGCATAACCTTTTAATGTAGAAGTTATTCCAATATCCCGTACAGAATCAATAGTAACTCCATTTAAAACATATCTCAGTTCCTTGAATAAAAATGCTGGTGCATTATTAATTAATAAGGTATTTTTTAATGGTTCATTATTTTCATTTAAGACTTTTAGTTCTAAGTATAATTCCCTTTTACAGGGTAAAGGATATTTTCCTGTTTGTTGCAAAGAAATTCTTATTTCATCATTTGGTCCTAGTTTATTTGGATTAAATGGATCGAAAGAAAGTAATTCCCAACTCATTATTGATTCATCTACAAGAATGTTTTCTTTCACATTTAAGTGTTCCATTTTATTGTTTTGTTTTAAGCTTGAAACCTATAGATACGAGAAATTTGCGGTTAGAAGATGTTAACGCCTTAGAGTTTACCCTCTTACTGATTGAATTTTGCTTGACTTTACTTATATTAAACTTTTGTTGATGAGCGAAATTTGTCTTTTTGTTATATAAAAAAACCATTATTCTTCTATTTTCTTAAGATGTAGTCTTACCGTCACGGTTTCTCCTCTAAAATTGACGATGTCACCTTCTTGGTCGAGTATTTTAAGTGTAATTTTGTCTATAATTTTAACTGTTACAGGTAAATAAATAATGTGTTGAGGTGACTCTATTATTTTATAACCAGGACCTACACTGGGGAAAAACTGGTGAATTATATGAACTGGTTTTCCATTTAAATAAGATCCTTCTGCAACACTACAATCTATATTTAGGGAGTTTACCCGAATAATTTCAGCGGGTCGATCTGATATATATTCTTGATTTGCATTCAATTCTTTATTATCAAATCCAAGTATTTTTCCTATCGTGCCTTCTCGAAAAGTTATTGGAAAAGTTGTTTTAATGTGAGTTCGTAAAGTATTATTATTGGGGAAAAGATGAAAACTAAAGCCTTCTTTATCAAGATGTTTTTGTAACAATGTATTTAAGTCATCTATTTCATAGCTTCCAAATGATATTCTAAATTCATTCGTCTGATTATAAATAAACAAATTATTTGTTGCATCAATATTCGGAATAGCATTGAAAGTTTCAAAATTAATAAGACCGATAACATATTCAAAATTTTCGTCTAAATATATTGGCGGGTTAACCTCTACTGTTAGTGTAGAAGAATTACCACTAATTACAAAACTATATGACATGTTTGTTTAGACTTCTATTAAGGAATAAATTTGAAAATATTCGTTACATGTTTTTATAAAGAAATTTTAAACATAGTTGTCCACAATTGGTTGCATTATACCTTTGATACTGATCATGATTATATTGTATTATGTTGTTTTTACCATCACTATAAAAGTATTTAATTAATTCAAGCTGAGGACGTAAATTTCCATAACTATCAAAATATATTATATTTGTTCCTTTTTTAACATACGCTGTCCAGTGACTTCCTTCCCCCCTAGATTCGTCTAAATTAATTATTCCACACTCTGTTTTTTTAATTTTTTTTGGTAGTTTATTTCTCATAAAAATACCTCGAAAGTATGGTATTTTTAGTTGTTTAACATATTTAACTATATCAATGTTTGTGAGCGGTTTTCGAGGTATTTTGTTTAACAGTTTTTTGAGTATGGTTTAAGATATAAGCCACAACCTGATTTGTATGGTCTTAAATAAAGTCCACTTCCCTTGTTTCCTACCGCAATAGATTCCATAGTTTGATTATGTCTTTTCTCTTCTTCTAATTTTTGTTTTGCAGCTTTCGCATCATTAACAGCTTTAGCAATTCCAGCTGCACCTCCACCTAGAGCGCCTAAAGCAGATAATCCTGCGAATAATGGTATAAGTGGTAAGAATCCACCAGATTTTGGAATTGGTAGGATTCTCCTTTTTGGAGTAGATACCCTACCATATTTTTTTATAGATGCTAACGCTATTTTAGCACCTGCTTTTAAACTGTTAATATTTTTTCCTTGAATTCCCTTTCTGGCTAGTGAAATAGCTTTGTTTAATGAAATTCCACGTCCTTTGCGACCCCTTGTTCTCCTTTTCTTCTTTCATCCCCATTCCTAATTTCGTTTTAACTTTCATTGCTCCACTTATTCCTAAAGCAGCAGCTTTCTCGCCAAAACTTGAGTCTTTTGCTTTGAACCGTTCCAAAGCTTTCTGAGCTAATAAACTATCAGCAACATGTCTACCTTTTATATCTTTTGAAGCTGAATATGCAATATCATGCACTTTACACCCCTCATCTAAGGGATTTATTCCTTTGTCACCTCGTGCAAGTCTCTTTTCTAATTTGGTTCCCGGACCACAAAAGTTATAACCTGGAAGGTGCAGTTCGAAAGGAATTTTATTAATTAGTGTATTTAAGACACCACTTCCTCTCTTTTTAAATGTCCTTTTGCGTTTCATGCGATTTGGATAAGATATAGTCATGTTATAAATCTTTGGATGAAATGAAAAATTTTCTGACACCAAGTTGCTTATATATAAAAACCTGTAAGTTTAAAATCATTTAGTTAATGTCGAAGATGCGGATCGAAAAACAATCCTATACAATCAATATTCGAGATCATGATGTCGCAAAAAATAATTTTCGAAAACATGGACAATTATTTGATGGAAATAGTAAAAGGGGATTAGTGGTTGGACCATCTGGATGTGGAAAAACTAATGTTCTTATTAGTATTATAGAGGACCCTAATGGTTTGCGATTTGAACATATATATATTTATTCAAAATCCTTGTATCAACCAAAGTATGAATATCTGAGAAAACTCTTCACGCCTCTCAAAGAAATTGGTTTTTACGAATCCGAAGATGAAGAAAATATTATTTCACCAAAAGATATCAATCCAAATTCTATTATAATATTTGACGATATTGTTTGTTGTAATCAAAATATAGTTAAAGATTACTTTTGTTTCGGAAGACATAAAAATACAGATTGTTTTTATTTATGTCAAACGTATTCATCTATACCTAAACAATTAATTCGTGATAATGCAAATTTATTAATAATATTCCAACAAGATTCAACTAATCTGAAACATATTTATGATGATCATGTTAATATTGATATGTCGTTTAAACAATTTAGAGAGTTATGTTTATTGTGTTGGAGAGACAAATATGGATTCTTGGTTGTGGATAAAGACTCAAATATAAATTCTGGAAGATATCGTAAAGGATTTGATTCCTTTATTCATTTATAAATAGCTTGCCAATATCAAGTTTGTATAGTATATGACAAAAACTCAGATGAACAAGATGGATGAAAAAGCGGCAAAAGAATTAGTTAAAATTAGAAAGGCAGTTAAACGAAAATTCCAGACATTAAAAGCTGACATACTTCAATCTCAGGTTCAAAAGGAAAGAGAATTAGAACCCATTATAAAGCCTTTGAAGGAATTATTGACAGATAAGTTAAAGAAGGAAAAAATCAAAGAAGAATCGTTGGAAAATTTAAGTTTCTTAACTACAAAGCAGCCATTTTTAACACAACCTTATTTTTCTTCTACACCAACTAAACAAAAAAGAGGATCATCATATGATAAACATTTATTACCAATGGGACTTTCTTTTTTATAAGAGGAAGAGGTTTTTGAAGGAACACCAGTTAATCTTAGCAACGAATCCGACGAAGGAATTAGACAACAACTTGAAGAAAGCAGATCATATATCCAGAATTTACCTTCAACAAAAACATATAAAATATATTTGGATCAATTTGATCCACTGCCTAGAAAGTATGTAGATGAAATGATAAGAGATACGAAGAGCTTATTCGATCACAAATATGGAATTAGACATAATATAAAAGATGAATCTTTTTTTATTGGCGATTCAAGAATAAATTTTCAAGGAAAAGATGTATTAGTATAAGGTCTTACATACGAAGGCACGCCTGGGTTATTTGAATTGTTATTTAAAAAACATCCTCTGGGATACAAAACTAAAGATGTGGACGACTACATGGGTATTTTAAAAAGAACTAATGCCTATCGAAAAAACTATAAAGAGAACGAACAAATTCACGGAACAGTTTCAGATAAATATGTTACTCTTATTCATCCATACCTTGTCGATAAGGAGATTTTAAAAGATCCTCTTAGAGGTAGAACCCGTTCATTCTCCAAACCTCTAGCGCCTGTTACAAGGGCTAGAACTAGAGCTTCTTCCATTGCTCAAACATCACAAATACAATAATATTTTAAAAATTTAAGAAAAAAAGGGACAGGTTTCATGGATTTATCTAATAATAAAGTAGATTTTGTTTATTTCGATGATCCCAATGAATTAGTTGAAAGGTTAAAATTATTATTAGCTTCAAAAGCAGCTGGCCACACCGGGCACAATAATGAAATTAACTCTATTATTGAAGAATTAAAAGAGGCCAATATAATTGTATAAAAGGAAAGGTTGTAATTATTTTGCTACACATTCAAAATGACTCTCGACAAATTTGGTAGACACATTTCAAAACGTTTTAATATTAATGTCACATTAGAACCTCTAAAAAGAGAAGTTAATGAACTAAAGGAAAATTATAAAATTGAAAAAATTCAGAATGATCATTTCAGAAGTATATATAACACAAAATATGAGGAATTTAGAGAAAAACTAGAAAAGAATGTTCAAGCAATTGAAAATATAGAAAAAGTATTTCAATTATTACAGGCGGGTTTGAAAACAACAGTGGAGGATTTTGAAAAACGATTTGCTAAACTACAACAAAATGTTGACAAAAGCGTCCAAGATCTAGAGGATTTTAAAAAATAGACAAAAGCCTTTTCTTTGGAAAAAATTGTAGAAGATTTAAATGATTTTAAAACTTTTGCTAAGGAGGCTCATCATACTGCATTTTTTAATCGAAAAAATATAATAGCAGCTGAAGTTAAGATTTCAGACATAGAGTCAAAATTGACACAAAGCCAGCAACATATTTCAGACAGTCACAACTAAAACATAAACAAAATATAAAAAACTAAAATGAGTGAAAATATTAAAGAAACTGTAGTGGATGAACTTCATAAACCCGCTAGAAGAAATTACAAAAGAAGACGGGTTATAGTTAAAGAGTTAAACGATTTATGGCAAGCAGATCTGGTTGAAATGCTACCATACGCAAAATTTAATAGAGGATATCGATATATTTTAGTGGTGATCAACGCATTTTCCAAATATGCTTGGGCTGAACCTATTAAGACTAAACAAGGAAAGGATGTTGTGGAAGCTATGGACAAAATTTTAAAAAGTACTACAAGACCAAAAAACTTGCAAACGGATTTGGGTAAAGAATTTTATAATCAACATTTTCAAAAACTTATGAAAAATTACAATATAAATCATTATAGTACTTTTTCAAATTTAAAAGCAAGTATTGTTGAAAGAGTAAATCGTACCTTGAAAGGTATGATGTGGAAGCATTTTAGCAATCAAGGTAATTACAAGTGGTTGAATATTTTACCAGAAATTTTAAAAAAGTATAATAATAAAAAACATCAAACAACCTGCTAATGTTAATGAGAAGAACGCAAATGTAATTATGAAAAAATCATTTACACATAAGAAAACGATTGATCCCAAACAAAATAAATTTATATTAAATGATTTTGTTCGAATTTCTAAACATAGGGAAGCATTCTATAAAGGATATACACCAAACTGGTCTACTGAAATTTTTCAAATTAGGGAAGTGCAATTAACAAATCCAACCACTTATCTCTTAAAAGATATTAAAAACGAAAATATTGAAGGTGGATTTTATGAAGAAGAGTTACAGAAGGTAAAACATCCTGATGTATATTTGGTTGAAAAAATACTAAGAAAAAAAGGAAATAAGGTATATGTTAAATGGTTAGGATTGGATAAATCACATAATTCATGGATATTAAAAAAGGATTTCTATATATCTTTATTGTAATATAATTTTTAATATATAAATATTTGCAAGAAACACAGTTTTTTAATTAAAACACCATTATTTTAAACTAAATTTCTTTATTAAATCTTTCATTATAAATTACATTTCTATGATTTACATCTAATATTTTAGAAAACATTTTTTCACAATTTTGTATTCTTTTTTCAAAACGAAGTCGGTCCAGATAGTACTGATAATAATCACTTTTGCGTGCTTGTCTTGAGGCATAATTCCAAACAACTAATAAGTGAAATTTGTTTTTGTCTTCATTAATATTCACTGATTTCTTCATAATATTTTCTTTTCGGAGCAATTCTTCTCAATTTATTTTCCAACACGTTCGGATACATCAATAACATCTCCAACATGGTACTAACATTTTCACTGTTAGCATTTTGACTGGGATTTAAAACATTATAAACACTTGTTAACAAGTCCACTGAATTATTGACGAGTGTAGTTTGGAACACATCAAAATATTTTTCAAATTCCTGCTTTTTTATAATTTGAATTCTATAATTAATTAGTTCTTGTATTTCCCACAATTTGTCAGTAGTGTCTCTAGCGAAATACAAATAATCACCATCACATCTATGAAGTTTTATAATAGGATTTTGATTAATTTTTTCAAATGACAAAGTAAGATCATTAATCTTGACTGGAAAGGGTTCGTTGTTAGATGAATAGAAATAATTTACTACTACTCCCTGATATTTCAAAAGACTTTTCCACTCTTCTTCACTTAAAGTAAAACTGAATCCATTTTGGCTTCTAACTTTTATTTTAGCCTAGAAATCTTCCAAACTTATTCCAACTTGTATTAATTTTGATAAGGAATTATTCAAGCAAAACACTTTGTTGTTTAAAAGTTTTTCTTCATTTACTTTTTTTATGTCACTACTATAATAATTTGATTTTGGGTCGTTAGAAAAATACTGATTTTTCGAATAATAGGTCACCCAAGTAGACTGCTATCTTTTTGTCACATTTATTCTTATATTAATACCCCTTCCATAATGAAAACGCAAGGTTAACATTTTTTTGCACTATTTAAATAACAGGAGGAGTAAACTTAATAATTAAATTTATAAAACATTATTGACATAATCGACAAGACACAAAGTATAAATATTGATAATGATAAGTTTAAAATTCCGATTATTTTACAAGATTCATTTTTTAAAGATTTCTTAATACTTTCATATTCTGTATTATTTGAGCATTCTTCCGTCTGCAAATTCTTAATCCAATTAGTGTCAAAAATAGTATTATTAGCATAATAATATAATATTTTAAAATATTTACTATTGTTTTCATCGTTTTGCATTAAGTGAGAAAAAGCTGAAGTAAAATTATTATTAATGAGTTTATATTTCATATAGTGACAATGCTTACTTAAAGCAATATCTGTTTTATTTCCAAAACACGCCATAGCATGTGTTACTCTATTTGGATTATGCACATACAATATATTATTAGCAATGTAATATAAAAGGATATATGGATTAAGGGTCTTGATTAAAAATCCAATATAGTTTAAAAAATATATTAAACAAGAAAAGACCTTCACAAGACAAAATAATTCTAAGGACTGACAGGTTACATAGCTTAACAAGAGTTTAAATATATCGGGTTACAATATTTAAACACACAAATAAAACAAAAATTAACATAATACACTGATTAAATTTAAAATTTGTCAAAGAATTATTTCCAATATTTGTTGGACAATTACAATTTTTTGCAAACCATAAACATTCCATAAAGTCACAATTCTTGGACAATCTATAATGTTCGTTAATTGGACAATCATCACTTTTCCACATAAATATTTCTACACCACAATAAAAACATTTACAGGCATCTAGAATAGATGTATAATAAAATCCGGAACTTGCCAGCAATTTTGGACACATTTCACCCTTCCAGTCTTTAAAGGAAGACATTCTTTTTTCATAAGTTTTGTATAAACTATTATCAATTCCTCGATCAAATGATTCCAAACACATTATAATGATTTCACTAATATAGAAATAAAATGATTTTGTTTCTGTTTCAAAATATATAGTCTTTACTTAACCTTGAAATAATTTTTATCACTCATGCTCCATGAACCACTCACAAAATGGAATATCCTGGTGACCCCATGCTAAGGTATCAAAACTATTTGGAATTTTAAATCTTTTATCATCTCTAGAAGTTAATGCCAATTTATTTACCAATTCGGTATAAATGGTATGCAGCCGAGGTCTAAACAAGTACATAGTACAAAAAATTTTAGAGTTCTTCTCCACAACATCTCTATAATCTACAAGATCTAATTGGTTTTTAATGCTACTTTTTTTAATTCCCTTTGCCTTTTTAAGTAAACTATTTTGTGTCTTAACACAATAGGCTTTTGATCCAGTACGATAAAAACACTCTATAGGTTCACCAGCATACTCATCTTTAAATTTACCCACAGCAGAAATGGTTCTCGGTATATTATGAATATTATTACATTTATAATTTGATGTATCGAATCTTTCTATGTGGAGACTGTCATTATATATGTTTTTCGTTTCAATTTCTAGGATGAGGGAGTCAGTATCTGTATATAATAACTTAACTTTGCTACCATATAAAGGTTTCAAAAACCCATAATAGAAATCATACATTACAGTTTTAGATATGTCTAATATCGAAAAACCAACATATACGGGTTTATTATACTTAACTAACATTTTTTGCATTTGAATAGCAACTAAATTCTCAGAAAATATTGTATAATCTTTAAAATATGGCTTTGCTATTAAATTTTCTGCACCATCTTTTCTTTGGTTTTTTGACCATTGAGTAACTAATCTAATATCAGTTCTTTTGTCAACATTTTCCATCGTTTTTCCATAAATACTATTGTTAGCTAATTTATAGGAATTTTTTTCAAATTCATTTTTTGAATTATTTCTTAATTTTGTATTTAGATCAATGTATTTTTTTAACCAAGGTGATTGTGTAAATTGTACAACCCTATGAATTTTCTTTAGTTTTAATCCATGGTTTAAACATTGTTTCAACAAAGTGTAGTGAATAACATATTTTTCTTTGTTTTTTAAATTTGGAATAAGTTTAGGAATCTTAGAATTAGGGGGCTTAAAATTTTCAGGACAAAAAGGAAATTCATTATGAATATCGTGTAAATTTGAAGGATATTCTAAATCAACTTCCAATACATACCCTTTTTCAGAGGTGTCAGAAATATCCAATATATTTAATTTTTTAATGTCCTCATCTGAAAGCCAAACAAAATCTTTTTCTGGAAGATATTGTGACATTGCATACCCATAAAGATTAGTTGCATCAAGATACATAATATATTTAGTGGGTTTAGAAGCATCATAACCAGAAATTAACTCATTATTTGCAATAGACTTTCTACTGACACAAGTGCTAACTCCTCCCCTTACACTACCTTTAAAAAAATGTAACATATCGGTATCTGTTAATAAATCCAATTTTATTCCAGTCATGCGCAGACACGCATCAAAACTAAATCCTGGAAAGGTGTAATAGTGCGCAGGATCCAAATTATAAGTTTCTAGACAAATTTTTCTAAAATTTTGAAAAATACCTGCTAACAATAATACATCAGATTTTAAATAGATATCAGAATATTCACCTATAGATTTGCAGTTAAACAATTTCCAAACACGTTTTGCTCTTTCATAATCTTCAGTACTAATATGTTCATCTGTTAAATCATTGTAAAACTGTTCCCTATTTGGTAAAAATGTAACATTTAATTTGTTAAATTCATTAACATAATTGTAAGGGAACACACCTTTTTGACGAATATATTCAAATTTTTTCCCATCATTAAAATATTTTCTCACTTCTTTACATTGTTGATCTTCTAGAGTTTCAGATAATTTTGCTAATGAATAGGATAAAAATTGAAAAGAGTCTAAAAACCTAAGACTTATAAATTTCCTTTTTTTCTTATTATTTTTATCGGTATAGGTGTCTACGTTAATATGCTTCTCAAAAGAAATGTATTTTTCTTTATTTTGAGCAATAACAGAAATCCGTTCATTATTTTGACATAAGTTTTTAATAAAAAGATGACTATCATAATTCCGTAAGTTATGTAACATAACTGGTATAAAATTTGGTTGTTTAAAGTTTAAATTGCAATTAAAATGCGCATTTCCTCTCCATTTTCCACTTAGGTGGCAATGATCTGAAGCTCTGTCTTTTTGGTCTATAATGGGTTGATCACAAATGTGACATTCATTCAAATAATTTTGACGTAGTTTTTCAATACCATCAAGTGTATTCATTTTTTTATAAACTTTAAGGTGTTTGTTATATAAATCATGTACATCTCTCTCTAAGTAATTTATAAAAACGAGATCACTATTGGGACCCCTGTACAATTCAAATTTTGATAGACTATCATCAAATGAGCATTTTATGTAATAGGCAAATGAATAAGGAATATGCTGAAATTGTTTAATGGTGTAAGAAGTAGACGGATCCAAGTGAGTTTCTTCATTATTTAGAGGTTTAAGGATACATTCAAAGTCAGCATAAATAACAAATGGAACTTCCATTTGTTTTTGAATATTTTCAAATTTTAAGATATTTTCTGGAATTTGGTTTCCGAATTTATCTAATTTTAATTCATTTGATGGTAGATTTATTCTTACAAAGTCACAATCATACTCATTATGTCTAATTAAATATTCTTCACTGCTAAAATGTTGTAAGCAACCATCACATAAAAAATGTTTTCCTTTATATTTAGATAACTGTTTAGAGATTAATTTAGATAAATCAGAAATATAAGAGTAATGGAAATTTCCGTTATCATCACCAATTAACAATAAATTGACATGTTGATTTTTTTTTGTTTTTGTATAATGTAGTGGACCAATTATTTCATACTCAAATTTAAATTCAGTTTTAATTTTTTCTAAAGTATAAACATTAATAGAAATATTATTAAGTATTTCAAATTTAGGGATATCCTTTACTGTTATAGGAAACTGAATACCTGTTAAATCCAAAACGGTTGAATAATGAGGATAGGAGGTTACTTCATATTCCAAACCAGTTGGGGGGTATAGTGCGGCTACCACAGACCAAGCAAAACAAAATTCGTCATTATTTTGAATGTTGACTACAGCATTTTTAGACGTTATCTCTTTAGGTAGAGGAATATAAGATGTTGCTCTTAGCGGATTTAACTTGTTGATATTAACTTCTACGTATAACAAATTAAGCAGGATCCACCCTAAAACAGAAGTAATTATTTTATTTTTATTTATAATATAAAGCATTATTCTAGAGAAATAGCTAATTAATTTCATAAAATATTACCTGAGCCTTTTTCTGCTAGTTCATCAGATTTTCTATCCATTATTCCAATCATCTCTTCAATATCTGCAGTTATATTTGAACTGCTACAGAACACTCTAAATGGAGTATTAAAGGACTTCACATGATGGCTGTCATCACTAGGATTTAAATACATTCCAAATAATTCTAGATTTAGCTTTATGCATGTAAATTTGTCAAGTTTCTCTTGGATTATTTTACTAATTTTTGGTGAAATTTCATTAAAAAAATCTTCAATATTTATATGAAATCCTTTTGCAGTAACCCTATAGGATATAATTCTTTCTTGAAAGGCTGATTTAATTATTTCTACTCCTTCTTCGATTGTCATTATAGATGTGTTTCTTTTGTGTGTGTTTGTTTTGGCATGACTGCACCATAAACTTTTTTAAACAGATTTTCTACACTCCTGGCAATATTTAAGGTCTTCTACAACAAAATATCTATTTAAAACAACAAAAACGCTTTTTTCTTAAGAATGTATGAGGACATCCTGGGAGGCGACCGATGCTTACATAGTACCCCCATTAACATACTACTACCAAGAGGTAATATGTGAGGAGGCCCACTCATGCATACACTACTAATCATGGGAGGCGACCTATCCATGCTTAGTACTCCCATTAACCAACTACTACTAAGAGGTAATATCATGTGCGGAGGCCCACCCATGCATACATAGGGAGGAGGAGAGTCTCCTCGCTAAGTGCTACTAACATATTTTTTAAAATAATTTTGAACTATTTTATATTTAATAAGTAATACAAAGTATAGAAAGATCTAAAATAATAAAACGCTTAAAACTGGTCTAGTTAGTTTTACACAACAACTATATAATTTTTTGGATTTCATTCTGAATTTAAACGAAAAATAATTAATATACAGTGTTGTTTTCATCAAAACATTATATTATGAATACTACTTACCAAAAGTTTTTTGATATTTAGAATTTTTCAGTTCTTGCAATTGAAGTTTGCATTTTTGAGATATTTTGGTGCAGCTTCCATTAAGGTGACGTATTAAATTATCCCTTCGGGTAAAACTTTTTTTGCATGTGATGCACTGATATGTCATCTTTGCTTAGGTCCATTCTTGTGAAACTGTTCCCGCAAGAAACAAACACAATAAAGGAAATATATGAAAAAGTTTATCTAAATAGTAAGTTCTGGCTAGGAATAAGGAGGGGATTATTCAAGGTTATCTACAATATCATTAAAAACAGTTTCCATCCTTTTCCATAAGTGTTGTTCTGTCTCAAATTGAGAGGGTATTATTGAATTTAACAGAAAAGCTAAAGATTTTAATTTGGAAATAATTTTTAGATTTTTTTTGGTTTTAATTTTTTTTAATGCCGAAAGAAATATTCTTAAAAGAATTAGTTTGCGTCGAAACTGTTTTATTTTCAGCATTTGTCTGAGTTGAAGCCGGTAATAAAATTTTCTCCACAACTAAAGGGATGACTTCATAGACAGGCATTTCTGCCTCAAATTTATAAAAATTATTATAATTTTGCAAGTTTTCTCTTTGTGCTGGAATAATTGAGACATCATTATCATCATCCAAAATATTTTCTTCAGCGTCACTATAAAGCGAACTCTTATTTATAAACCTTTGATTTTCACTTTCGTTTTCAAAATTATTTTTAATTAAATTTTGTTTTCTTAAAAGAATATTTTCCTCCAAATCCAAGATATTATTCACTAAATTAGAATAAGAACTTTCGTTAGTACAACTTGTCTCACAATCAATTTGTGTACTAGAAATTTTATTTTGAAATATTTGTGATGATGTGATCAAATTTTCGCTTGAATTGTCATTAAATAATTGACTAGATAAAAGTCCAAGATAGTCTGGTTGATCTGTTGTATTAAAAAGTGTTGAATTTTTTGTGTCTAATACATCTTCCAAAAATTTTTCGTCTAAGTTTTCATTTTGTTCGTCGTAATTTTTGTCATTTTGTCGGTCAATGTTTTTATTTTCCTTATTATGCTCATTAAAATTATTTTCAGTATCAATAGGTTTATTAATAAAATTTTATAATTCTAAATCAACAGTATTACTTTGTGCCTTTTGTCCACACGAAATTGAGTCACTATTTTTTTTGTTATTAAAAACTAAAAATTTCTCTAAATTATCTTTAACTTTATGATGTGTCAATTCCTTTTGCTGCGCACTATATTCTAACATATTTTTTACCATATATTGAAAATTTTTCGATCTTGGAATGTTAATATCTTGCAAAATTATTACCTTTTTTTCACTGTTTTCAACGATTGGTGCAGGACTTGAACAGGATAGGTCGGAATTCATTTTAAAAACTCACTGAATTGTTTGATGCGTGAACAGCTTAATGCTACCACGGGTACTTCTATTTTATATACTCTTTATACATGCAGAAAGGTTAAAATCAACGATTTCACTTTGCAGAGTGGCCTTTAAATGTTAAAGCGTCCCTGAAATTTAGGAAAGCTTAAGGATATTTAGGCTATTTAATTTAATTTAGTGGTGACAATTATGAAGTGACCCAATAAAAATAATTAAGAAATACATACGAAAATTTGTAAGTACACTTAAGGGGATACGCCACCCTGGCGCTCGGAAAAATAAAAAAAAATTTGACGCAGCCATTAAGTATATAAAAAAATCTTTATTTCACACATATACATAGTAGTTTTGTGAGCAATTTGCAATATTAACGATTTAAAATTTTTTTTTTAAAATGGTGGAGATATGCGCCGATAAGTATCTTTTGAAAATCCTTGTTGGTACGTGATTTCTCCCTTAGGCATTGTCTGAAAAGCATCAAAATATTTTTTTCTTATTTAAATGGGTAATAGCTAAAATGTGACTGAGGGAAAAATTTTAATTTTTAAAATAGCTGCTGTTTGAAAAAAGCTTGAAATTTGCATCGAAATATTGAATTTAAAAAAATTATAACTTTTACACAAGACATCCAATCGAGAAAATCCTATGTCACATCGTAGATAATATGATAAAGAAGAAGTGTATGTAAATTTGAGTCAAATCGGGTGAGTAGATTTTGAAATATTGTGTACACCGTTTTGACAAAAAGTTAGCATCTGAAGATCAAATATTTCTTTTAATTCTCTTCAGTCTGCGATACCTGGACTGTACATGGGGTCTTCTAATGTTGTCATGATGACCTACGCCAGCCAAAAAAAATTCGATTTTTTTTTGAAAATTTCAGGGTGGCGTAACCCCTTAAATTAGTACCGCTTCCCTCACTAAATTTATCTATACAAAATTTTCCAAGCTAAACAAATATAGGACATATCTGTCCTACATTTTTTGTTTCTAGTATTACTAGGCGTACTATGTGCCTATCTGTAAGAGAGTACATTTAGACAATGTTATAAATTATTCTACAAATTAAGCCACTTTAAAGTGTGCCATATTTCCTAAAATTAAAAATAAAACACCTGCCGGTGACCTAATTTCGCGCAAAAGGTTGATTTCTCACGGTACTTTTAAAGCGTGTAATAGACGCTTCCAGACATGCATTAATGTGTAAAAATTTCTTTGTTTATCTTCAAAAAAATTGTAGGGTAGTACCGCTTCCCTCACTAAATTTATCTATACAAAATTTTCCAAGCTAAACAAATATATGACATATCTGTCCTACATTTTTCTTGTTTCTAGTATTACTAGTCTAGTACTATGTGCCTATCTGCAAGAGAGTACATTTAGACAATGTTTTAAATTATTCTACAAATTAAGCCACTTTAAAGTGTGCCATATTTTCTAAAATTAAAAATAAAACACCTGCCGGTGCCCTAATTTCGCGCAAAAGGTTGATTTCTCACGGTACTTTTAAAGCGTATCTTGATCTGATCGGTTAGCGGCCTTCCTTTTTCGTCTACCTTCGCAAGCTGCAATTATGTCTCCTTTTTTGGACAAGTATATTTATGAGTGTATTTAATTATATTGGCTTTAATGGAATGCTGTGAAGGTTTTGTTTCTTTTTCGCGACATTTGCAAACTGCATCTTGATAAAGAGAAAACCAGCCGTATATTAAACTTCATGGGCGTCCACAAGGGTTTTTTACAATACAAATAAAGAAAATAATTGTTTATAATTATTTTAAATGTTAATTATTAGTTAAAAACAAATATATTTGACTTTCTTCTATTTAAAAGCTAAGGGGTGCACACCCCCTAGCTTAAACTTGTAGAAAAAAAATTACATTTTGAATTTATTCGTATTAAGGAGGTGAATTGAAAATACTAATTAAAGATAATAATTATGTTTAAATAAACGGGTACAAAATTATGCTCACGTGACTCGCAAATTAGTATAATTAACATATTGTAACCGTAAAAATTATCAAACCAATAATATTAAACAATGATTGGGATAGTGTGAGACGACACTGATCGAAATTTTGAGGCTGCAACTCGCCTGCAAAAGTGAAATCTTTGGTTTTTTAAGGTTTCTCCAGATATTTAAAGTATACATAAGCTATTTCTCAATCAGTTAGTCAAGTCATTTTATCTCAATAACTTCCGTTTCACAAATATTTTTTAATCTTATTTTTTAAACTTAATTTTTTATTTTTACTTTTTATAATTATGCAGTCTAATCAATCCAATCAAGCCCGGTACTGGAGGGGACGTTTGCTTCGTTTAGAAGGAAACAGGGTGCACGTCACCTTGCTGCAGCGAACGCTACCCCAGCTCCTGCAAGACCAGGAGCGGCTCGAGCAGCAGAATATGCAGCAGGGGCAGCTTATTCATCAGCTGGTGCAGCTTGTGCAGCACCACCGAGAGCTGTTAGCTCGGATGGAGCAGCGGCAGGTCGCTCTGCAGCGGCTACATGAGCTGGAACTGGAAGAGCTACAGCAACAGCCGGAGCACCCTGACGACCCTCCCATTCAAATCAGCGAGGTGAGCAGTACGACGGTTCCTCCCGCTGATTTGTATAGGACGTATCGGGACTAGATGCGTGATTAGGGACTGTTAATAGTGTTTAGAGACAATTTTAAGGTAATGTTAAGTGTTTTTCCAATTTTGCTTAGTTACAAATATTTTAAAGGTGCTTTGTACATTTTTAACCCTAAAATAATTTCATTTTTAGATCTTGTAACTATGAAAAAATTTTAATTTTAAATATAGTGTAGTAATTAATGTTTAGATTCACTAAGAAGGTTTACGATTTAGTATGAGTTTAAATTAAGACCTTATAGTTAATCAGTTATGTCTTTACAGGTTTTAGTCCTGTCACTGTTAATACTTCGTCATTAAAAATAATTCTTATATTTCAGCGATTTGCTTGGTATTTAAATTATTTTAAGGTAATAATTTTTAGTTCTATTATAGTCGAAAGTACATAATAAAATTGTTGTTTTCTTTATAAATTTGTAAAAAACACAGTAATAAATTCATAATGAGTTATCTTATTCTTACACTTGTCAGTTTAAACCTTTCGGTTGTCAAATTAGACCGGACTAATGTTTGAGAATCTGGTTGTACATGTATTAATTTTTTAATTAAAGTGCATATACTAACATTTAAAACAAAGCAAGGTTTGTAGAAAATAAATGACATTATATTAATTTTAAGTTTGCAAAAGCAACAGTATATTTAATAAAGTAAAATATTTTACATTAACAAAGATTATATATATTTTTTAATTTTATGTAAACTACTATATTATACAATAGCAATAAATTTAATGTGGTATAATTGGGATATTTGTTTCCCTATCTGTATCACTTATTTTATATCCACTATTACAAATTAGACAGGTTGTTGGCAAAATTATTAGATATAGTGATCGTTTACAAATATAGTAGGTCTTTTTTCGAATGTCTTAGTTTTCTTTTTATATGCGTATTGACATGACTGTAGGATCCCATTTCAAAAAAAAATTGATGAATGTAAAAGCAAAAATAACAAACACTACGTCGTTCACTGGAGATAATACTTTGTATAATGACGTAACTTTGTGTCACACAGAATATTTTTTCTAAATAGTCCACTTGTCCAGGTTGACGCATCAAAGATACACGCATTGTACCAGCACTATCTTCTTCGTCAAATTTCATGTCGGAAACACCCGATTCCGTTTCTATGGTTGCGTAATTGTTAATATCTTCGTGATTTATTTTTAAAAAACGTTCTACAAAAGGATCTGGACCCAGTTCTGGAGAGACGTTGTAGTCGAAGTGTGGAATAATTTCTTCTACATCGATAACATCCATGATTTCGAATTCTTCTTCCATTTCAAATTTTTAATTAGTGATTTTTTAAACTTTGTCAATTTTAATAAAATATTTTAATTTACTTTACACTGCTGCTTTTGCAAACTTAAAATGTAGTTTCCAGACACAAAGCGAAATGCTTTTATAAGGCCAGATTGGTCACAAGGATTCAGTAAAATTTAACTTTCACTCTTACGCTTTTAATCTCGTGATATACACATACGTCTCAGAGGCAGAGGAAAATTTTAGGCGGAGTAAAATTATTATGAGGTAAACTAATTATAGGGAGTTAAACTAATTATGATATGCTAATTGGGTCTCTCAGTTCAAAGGCGGAGGTAAAAAAATTATTATTTTAATATATGGAGTAAAACTAATTAATTATAATATATGGAGTAAAACTCATTAATTTTAATATGTAAATTTATGCAAATTAGGAGGAGTAGAGTAATTTCCCTACTATTATTCTACTCAGGGTGTTTAGTTTTTTCTGGCCAAGTACCAACTTTCTTATTCAACTATATATTTTTACATATTCGGATTTTACGATTGATTCTAAGTAAATTTTAGTTTAACATGTTTATTGAAATTTTCAGTAGTTTTCGAGATATTTTAATTTTTAAAATGTTAACAGCGAAATCAGTCATTTGAAAAATATCATGTATTTATGTTTAATATTGCTTAATTTCTAAAATAATTTAATATTAGTTTCCTTATTAGATACTGAGTTCTTTTTTTCTAAACTAAACCAAAAGCAGCATACCTACAGGGTGTTAAATATATTAGTCCAAATTTGTCAATTTTGTCAAACATGTTTTAATAAAATTTACTTAGAATCAACCGTAAAATCCGAATATGGTAAAATATATAGGGTATTCCATTTAAAATAAGAAAGTTGGTACTCGGCCAGAACAAACTAAACACCCTGTATACGTAAAAACTAAATACCTAAAGTTAAAGTCAAGACATGCACCTTTCGTCTTTAACTTTCTTTTGTAGCTCTTACAGATTCTGAGATCAGATAGCGAGTCATCTTATGTGGACCACCCTGTACATACCACCACAGATCCATATAGCGTAGCTGATTGTTCGAAAAAGTACTTTTCTATTATTTTTTTTTAGCTTTTGGTCTTCAGTTTTAATACATTCTGGATAGTTATAATACCTTAATTTTAATGCAGGTAACATGTAAATTATTAGATATACAGGGTGTCTAAAATAGGTGATACAACTATTGCTATCTCCGAAACGGCAAAAGATACGAGGTCGGTTAAATCAGAGAAAATGTGCCATTTTTAGTCACTACTCATATTTCGTTTACGGAGTTGCCAAATTCTCTACAGTTTCTTATCTACAGGGGATTTTTTAAAAATAGTCAAAAATGTAATTCTTACATATCTCGAAAACTATTATGGTTAGAAAAAAATTGTTATAACAAAAATCAAACGATTTTTTACCTTCTCTAAAGCAACGTTACTGTTTTGTTTATATCATTTGTTTTTATTGAGTTACTGATACTAAATTGTTTTTTTTCAAATACGGACCTGGACTTTTTGCTGTATTTTTTGAGAGAATACTTCATACCCTTTACATCTGTGTATCACTTGATTATGTTTTTCGACGTTTTGGTGAAGAATAGCATCATCAGGATATTCTACCAGTACGGACCTGGCCCTTTTCAAGTAAATGCGCCATTTTCCAGCATCAGAAACCAGAAACCATAGCGATAGCTTGTGAATTATGCCTTAAGATGGAAGATCCCAGGTCCATATTGTTAGAAAATCCTGATGATGTTACTGTTATTGATCAAAACGTCGGAAAATATTTTACACAGTTATACACAGTTGTAAAGGGTATAAAGTATTCTTTCAAAAATGGAGCAAAAAGTCCAGGTCCGTATTTGAAAAAAACAAGTTAGTATCAGTAACTCAATAAAAACAAATGATATAAACAAAACAATGACGTTACTTTAGAGAAGGTAGAAAATCGTGTGATTTTTGAAAAAACAATTTTTTTCTTACTATAATAGTTTTCGAGATATTTAAGAATTAAATTGTAGACTATTTTTAAAAAATTCCCTGTAGATAAAAAACTATAGGGAATTTGGCAATTCCGCAAACGGAATATGAATAGGGACTAAAAAAGACACATTTTCTTTAATTTAACTAACCTCGTATCTTCTACCATTTCGGAGGTAGTAATAGTGGTATCACCTATTTTAGACACCCTGTATTGGACAAAAAAAAAACGATTTAAAAATGTTCATATTTGTGACTTACGCTATAGCCCATAACATAAAATTTATCATGATAACAATAGGTATACTACTTTTTTAAATTAATTATTTGACTACCATCAACATAGTTATTTGTTTAACAAAATAAACTGCGCGTCAAAAGAAGGGGGATTTTTTTACCTATTTTCAGATGTTTATTATTTTTTTGACATTACATTGCAATATATATTACAAACAAATCAAGTTTTCTAATGAAAAAACTAAAAATGCTGTACCAAGTAAAAATATCATATTAAAATCAAGGACTTTGACTGACTGCCACAAAACAAATTTGATCTAATGTACCTATTCATTCTTGATATCTACCAAGCTTGTTTTTTATTCATTATTTTTTCCAGCGATTCTTTATTTTAACTGTATATACTAAATAAATTCTGTAAAATAAATATTAAATAATTTTTAAACACCCTGTGTAAAATAAAACTCCCGACTCTGTAAGCCTGGCGGAAAGAGTCGCCTCCCCTGCACCGCCGCTACACTTGGCAACCAAGGGCCAACACCAGCCCCGGCCGCACTCCGGTCGCCTTGTCGGGTTGGACCTCCCCAGTTGGGGGTTGTAACCTGACCACATATGTAAATAGTAGATTAAGTTTGCCATTGTAGATGTACATATATGCTAATTAATAATTATGTTTGAAAGTACCTATATAGAACACAGTTAAAAATAAGTCATAACTATAGATAAGCACAAGACTTCTTGTTCTTGCACAATACTTTTTAAATATACATGTGTATGCTCTTAATTTATAACAATGTTAACGAAATCCAGACTATAACTATTTTAATATTAGATTTACTTTTAGAATAAAAAGGGTAATTTTTTTTTGATGATGATTACGTTTATTTATTATTAATTAAATACCATACAGTAACACATCATGTTTTTAAATAGAAAAATAAATTTTATTACCTAGTACAGCTGGGTCAAAACGACCTGTTTTCACGGAAGTGTATTATTGCAAAAACAAAGAAAATGCTAAAAAAAAATAGAAAACCATTAGAGACAGAGAAATCTAATAAGTTAAAGAAAATTTTATTTGGCATTCGACTACGTTATTATACAGGGTGTTACAAAAAGATGTTAAGAAATTATAAGGGCAGATTCTACATCTAGAAATATGAAAATAAGTTTATACATATAAACATGGGTTCTCAAACGCTTCTTTTTCGGGATACAGGGTGTTTAATATTTTCTTTTTTAAATGTTTCTTTTTAATTTCTCGAAAATGCGTTAAGATATTGACATGAATTTTGGTACACGCCAGTATGCAATTAAAGGGTAGGTAACTTTACGTGTAAAAATTTATTTTCTAAAGTACTTCCACCAGTAGCTTGCGTGCTGGTAAGTCGTTATTCTTAGCGAAAAAAATGGCACGTCACTGTTTTTTTGAAAAAATTTATATTGATTTTTTGAAGTCCAATTAATTCTGCGTCAAAACTGTCTCTTAAGCTTTTTTGTTCTGACGCACCGTTTTCGAGATAAAAATTAATTTATTTCTTACAATAAAAACAAATAATAAATTTTTTTTTTAAATATTTTTTGTTCAAAGAACTGTGCATTTTGATTTTAGTTTATGGTAGATGCTGGAAATGGCTTATCCGTGCTTTAATACATGCTCTAAATCGTCTTCGCATATTTCTCCTAACTCTTCGCAATACTTGAGGTGTGAAAATATTAAATAATAATAATAAGCTTCTTTATTTCAAGTCATGATCACAAAACAGGAAACACAAAATGAACTGACGTCAAAAAAAGAAATACATAAAGCTCAATTAACAAAATCGCTTAGACTACAGGGTTCCAAATTAATTAACAGTTTCCTAATTTTAACTTTAAAATGTTTTTGTGAGGTTAGTTGTTTAATTTCATTTGGCAGTTTGTTAAATAATTTTAAGAACATATAAAGAGGACATTTTTCTGTAAGTGCTAGTCTATGTATTGGATATAAAACATGTAAAGATCGTGTTATATATTCATGATTAACTATTAGATTAAAGAGATCTCTATGCTTAAAGAAATACACCAAACATTCATCTGATATAAACAGCATAAACAGTAAGTATTCCCAAGTCTTTAAACATACCCCTACAGCTTTCTCTATACTTCATTTTTCGATAACCCTTATCACATGTTTTGGGACTACAAGAATATTTTGGATTGAGTTGTACCTTCCCCAAAAACAATTCTGTATCTCAAAACAGACTCAAAATTTGAACACTACAGTATTCTGAGAGTCTTTTCTCCCACATACCTCTCCACGATTCGGATGCCATAACAAACAGAGCACAGTTTCTTTCTAAATTATTTAAATGATATGAGCAGTCGATATGCTCATTGATAGAAGCCCTAAAAATTTTGCTTCTGTTGAAAATGGGAGTCCTTTACTATCAACTACTAAATTTAGAGGTTTTTCTACGGTTGACTGCTTTGTTCTAAATAAAATAATATTAGTTTTATCTTTGTTACAAATTAATCTGTTTTTTGTAAATCATTCATTGGCAAGATTAAAAAAATATTTAGCTTTAGTGAGGAGTTCGTCTATATTTTCAACACCTACAATTAAATTAGTGACAACAGCATATTTGACAATATGTAGATAGTGTGTGTCCGTTATGTAAGCCAAATCGTTGATAAATATAATAAAAAGAATCTGTCCCAAAACACTTCCCTGTGTTATGCCTGTATTATTGGTTTCTATTTCTGATTTGCTTGTTTTTTCCATTCTTTGTAATTGATACAGTTTGCTTTCTGTCACTCAGATAAGACCTAAGCCAGTTTTTGGCATTTCCCCTGACACCATATATCTCCAGTTTTTTAAGCAATAACTCCCTATCCAGACAATCGTAGGCTTTTGAAAGATCTAAGAAGATCGCTGCATAGAAACACCCTATATCTCGAAAAAGAAGCGTTTAAGGATCCATGTCTATGTAAACTTATTTTCATATTTTTAGATTGTAGAATCTGCCTTTAAAATTTCTTAACATTTTTTTGTAACACCCTGTACATTGGCGTAGCTAGGGGAGGGCGGCCCTCCCCCGGTGACACCCTTTAAGGGGTGACACCCGCATCAAACAAAAATCAAAATTATAAAAATACAATAGCCTGCCCCGGGTGACACCCTTTAAGGAGTGACACCCGCATCCAACAAAAATCAAAATTATAACAATACAACAAAAATCGCACATTCGAGGGCAATGGGCTTGTTTAGATATTTCGCGTTTTCAATAAATATGTTAATATTATTTCACAATCAGTCAATCGAAACACACACACACAAAATTTTGCCGCCAAAAATAACCCAAACGGGGTAGTTTGGGCGTGGCACCCACCGCATTTTTTTTTCGCATTCATACCCTGCCATAGGGTGATACCATTGACGGCCGCCCCGGGTGTCACCCACCCTGGCTACGCCACTGACCCTGTATACAGAAGGTGACATTTAAAATAAGGAACTTATTGGTCACCATGGTATAAATGCACAATATTGTAATATTTTCAACATCCCGTATAACTTTTTGATGAAAACACTACTTTGTCTTAAAAGTCCAACCTCTTAGATAATTAATGATTGGTTATATGTATCACCAAAGTTAATAGAATTAGCAAAATAAAATTATAAATTTACCTTGCAAATTTACAAATTTTAAAATATTCCAAAAATTAAAAGACTTGGTGCATCAATTTACCCTATTTTGGTCTCTAGAAATCGAAAATGTTATAAAAACAGGACATTCGAAAAAAATTTAAATTTGTATCTGATCTTTCCTTTGGGACACCGTGTACGTGTCTAAATAATTTTAAATTGTTCCTCTAATGCCCCCGTGTCGGAAATGGTGGGCCACCCTGTATAGGTGCTTAAATATTTAAAAATACTATGTTATAACCCAGAAATATGTATTGACTTTATTTTTAACGAAACGTTGAACATAACATTGCAAACAGAATACATAATATACTATATAATACAATTTTTTTATAGTCACAGAAAGAGATAATCCGTGAAATGTTTTGATCCTCACCATAATTCACAATCCATTTTTTACAGATATCTTGCGATTTGATGGGAAATCTAAACAATCTCACTGTGGAATTTCTTCTTAAATTTCCATAGTTAAAATAATCTCATTTAGCACCTCCAGGACGCATCGCAAGTTGCTATTCACGGTGTCGTTCTTTGCGCAATGAAAGCTTTGAGAGAAATGAGTTGCTGTCGCTCCCAGTCGCTTGAACGCGTTTAAATTTAATCACAACTTGGCAATGCGGCTCCAGTAAATGCATCGGTCGTTGAACTGGTTCACCCGCTTTTCGAAGCCGGTGAACATTTCATACCCCGCGCGTAGACCATTGGATTATTTATCTGTTGCGTAGCTATATGGATCTGTGCTATTACTTAGTCTCAGTCGCAACAACCCCCGTTGTGACAATATAATGTATTCGTATCCCAAGTTAACTTGTTTTTATACCTGTTTTATATCTACTTAATATCAAACTTAATTTAGTATTGGTTTCTCAAGACCAAATTAAGTAGTCACTCAAATTTAATTCGGCCTTCCAAGATCAAATTAGCAAGGAAGTTAAACTTAATTTGGTTTTGATCTCTCAATACCAAATTAAATAGTAAACCAAACTTAATTTGACCTTCCAAGACTAAATTAAGGAGGAAGTCAAACTAAATTTAGTCTTGGTCTTCCAAGGCCAAATTAAGAAGGAAGGCAAACTTAGTTTCGTCTTGATCTCCCAAAACCAAATAAATAGTAACTCAAATTTAATTTGGCCTTTCAAAACCAAATTAAGAAGGAAATCGAACTTAATTTGTTCTTGATCTCCAAAAGCTAATACAATAAAGTTATCTTCACAGCAAAATAAAGATGATTTTTCAGACAGCTGGACATTTTTCTTTTGGTCTCGCTTAATAACTTTGCACCACTTTCTTCTGGCTTCGGATTTTTTGGGCACGCTAAAAAAAGTTTGTTCGGGCTCGTTGCACTGGTATTTGTGCACATTGGCACAATACAGTACTTTTTATAAGTTAGTTGTTTAGCACCCTCCATTTTTATATAAAATTATACGCCAAAAATTGTTAATTTTACAAATACGAGGGATTTATTCAATTTCAAATAGATTAGTTTTGTTGTGCAACACGAAAAACATCCGCGTTTTAGCATCCGAATTATTTTTTTCAACAAGGATCTAGGGAACCCGTCCGCTTCTTGATTGGTTTCGCTTGGCAGCAGACAGCTTGCCATTTGACTAGTGGGTTGTTTGTTTGTTTATGCTGTGAGCCTGTGAGGTTTAAAATCACACGAATTATAAATATACTAAAAATAATAAATAATATCTAGCCCAGATCGCCTCCAAAAGGTGCAGAAATAAAAATTGCATAATAAAGTCAGTTGTGCAATACGTGCTCGGACAGGTTTGCTCACTTTTCGGTTACATCAGTATCTTATTTAATAAAATGTCAGTTTTATGCGGTGTTGATAAAATTTTATACCAACAGGAATCGTGCAGTCGCAGTAAAAAACTCAACAATGATAGATAAAAAATTAAAAAAGATACTGATGAAACCTAAAACTGAGCAAACCTGTCTGAGAACGGTATTTAATAAATAAATATAATAAAATAAAAATAATGAATAGTAATTTTCACTTTCTTTGTTGTAGTTTGATTTAATCTCTAATGAAATTATTCCCCTTTCTTTATGTAAATAATTATTGGGTCAAATATTGCCTTCCAGGCTACAATAATTTGAAAACAATTTAAAATATTGGCTACAAATTGTAATACTATATTGTGCAACTAGTGTTGAAAATAGCGCTTTTCACACGCGTTATTTATTTGACATTAAAATATACATTAAGCCATACCCTTTTATTTTATTTGCATTAAGCTTTTTAGAACTGAACGGTTTTCTAAGCAGTAGTAGAAAATCCTTTTGACTCTTCATTCTTGCTTAACAATTCCAACGCGGTTATACAACCATATAAACACAGAAGTGTTTTGTTGGTTACATATCTATTACTTTACGCGTGCGTGAAGCCTTTGCATCAAGAAGCGAACGGGTTCCCTAGGTCCTTGTTTTTTTTCACTCCGCAGCACATCAGCTCTCTTTCTCTATGCCAAGCAGCTGCTCCTCTCTTTCCTCGTCAAATAAGAAATCAACCAATCATAGGAGCAGAAATGCAAGTGTGGACTGTGGAGACCGGCTTTATTTTCTCAGATGAGTTTGTTCTCAGCGGTTGTGTTTTGTGTCTTTATTACAGTGTTATTTGTGTCTAATTATTTTTATTAAACGTTAAAATCTATTAAAAAATAAACTATAAATATTGTAGTGTGCCAGTGTGCAAAAGTACCAATGCAAGTGCCCTGAAAACCTCCTTTTTCATGTACCCAAAAAACCTATGTCGAAGAAAGTACCTACTGAAAAATGATTCAAAAATTTTACATGAAGAGGTACCTGTAAAGGTTAGTATCGCTAAATTCAAGTAATCATATGTTGCTGTACATTTATTTTAAAAGTATAATAAACAATACGTGTTTGGAACTAAATTGTGATGGCAAATCCAACAGCATTATCTTCCAGCCAATTTTCCGATTTTCTTTTCACAAATGCCGTTTTGGTCATTTATAACCAGTTTGTTTAATAAAATAAAAGGATTTATATCGACTAAATCTCCTAGTCTTTGGGAAACACTCAAGAAAATTGATTTACACTGAAATTTACATTACACTAGCCATTATAAAACGTTTACTTAATTGAAACGTGACGTCACAAACAAAAGGAGAGCGTTTACACGATGTTAGATTTTGCAGGAAAATTTGAAAAATAAAACCTTTTTTTTTTTGTTAATAAATCCCAAAATAAATGGAAAGCAGCAACTGCCATCGACATTTAATTTATGTAGAGAATACAAAAAAAAATATTTCAGGTTTTTTTGGATTACATGCATATTCCCTATGAGGCATTTATTATTTATTGACCTTCATGCCAAAATCTGTGGGCAACCTTGTACCTGTGCAAAACACACCTCGTTTTTCCTTAGCTATTCTATGGGATCAGCCTTTTGGTCCCACAAGTAGGTACTACATAATTAAGAGATTACAACAGGTACAGTGACCTAATTTGCAGAGAACTGTGGTTGTGCTGTGTTAAGTATATTTTCATTTCAAATATCATAATGGCGTACCTTTACCTATACCTAGTTAATGATAGGTGTGATCGAAAAATTATTTAATCTACGTGCAAACATTCTAGCCGAATGGGGATAACCTCGACAAAAATATGTTCGGAGAGGACTGAGGATATATTTTCATATATTTTGTCAATATACAAATGTTGATAATTTATGTACACCTGTCAAGGTGTGTGTATTAGAACAACATTCTCAGAACATAAAAATTAACTTGCCTTGCCATTTCGTATTTATTTTTAGTATTTTTATTCTAGGATAGCTTTTATTCTAGGATCACGTTTCTTGCACCAATAAAAATGTAAACTACTATTTTTTATATTCCTATTCCATTAATTTAATAAACCAAAAATATACTTAATCTTCATATAGGTATATTTAGAAAAAATTAATGTATGTAATTGTAGTTACTGAAGTTCATATTTGCCGTAATTACCTACACAAATACAATGCTTTAGCGCAACTAACTCTCTCTCTGCATGTGAAGTGCAAAAACTCTCCAAGACAACTCGCCGAGAGAACCCAGGGTCAGTTGCGTTACATAAGGAAAACGTATATTTTTGCATAAAATAATTTGTTATATGCAAACATAATAATAATTATAATTAATAATTGACAATGTTTTTCCAAAAGCAACTAAATTGTAGCAAACATGTGAACCCATAAACGTCACGGGGTAGCAGGTAAATGATTATTATTATATCGGAGAAAATTGGTTACGGTTGCGGCGTTTGTAAAAATTCTACTTTTAAAGCAAATCGTTTTACTGGCCTTTCCTACCTTTTCTACCTTTATACCTTTACCTATTTTTTACAAGCTCTTTACATAAAAATTTAAATATATTGAATATTTGGAAAATATAAATATTAAGTGATACAGGAAAATAAAGCTGGGAATTTTTTAAACAAATATAATTGGAGAGAGTAAGAAGCGAATAGAATATATTAAGATATAACTAAATTTTTGGAATAATATTCTGACAAATTTTTATTGAAGTTGACAAATAATCAAATTCCAGTAACAATGCCAAAAAAGGGAGAAAAAAAAGAAATCTTTAGAAAACGATTCTTTTGCTGAAAATGATAATTATTTACCATTGAAATATCCTGAAACAAGCCAAAAAACAAAAGAAAAAATTATGAAATTTGAAATTTCTACCCAAGATCGAAAAGAAGCAGGACCTTCAGGTATATACTATTGTGGAGAATGTGACAATAAAATAAAATCAAATCAAGCTGCAATAGAGTGTAAAATAAATTGTAAAAAATGGGATCACTTTAAGTGTTCTAAACTAGACAATACTAATTTTGATTTTTTCTCAAAAGAATTAAAAAAAAAACAAAAGGTAAAAGATGGAGTTATTATAAGTGTAAGAAAGTTTCAGAAGAAGAAAACAAACAAAAAAAAAGGAAATGAAAATGAAGAAAATATTTTTGAAATTGTTAATGAATTAAGAAATTCTGTAATTTTTATGTCCGAAAAGTTTGACAAAATAGAAATGGAAAATAAAGAAATCTTTGGGATGTTTAAAACTATGAAGAAAGAAAAAGAAAGACTTAAAAAATAAAACTATTTATTAAAAGAAGAAATAATTAAATTTAAAAAAGAAGTCAATATTTTAGCAGACAAAGTAAATATAACTGAACAAGAAAAAATTATGAATAATATCGAAATAAAAGGGTTTCCAAAACAAGAAAAAATTATTGATGAGGATTTTACAGAAAAAATTTTAACAAAAATTGGTGTAAAATTTAAAAAAGAAAACATAATTAAAATAGAACGAGTAGATTTAAAGAAAAAAGAAAACTGCAGAAATAATGCTATAATCAAGGTCAATTTTAAAAATCAAGATACAAAAGAAGAAGTTCTAAAAAAGGCAAAAAATTACTTTAAGAAAAACGGAAAAATTACAAGTACAGATTTTAATATATCAGGACCTACATCAAGTAGGGATAGTTTGGGAGTTCTGCATCCACCCATCGCCCAAATTAACTGCGGATGCGTCATCTGCGCGCGCATCTGTCATCTGTCATACGTCATCTGTCATACGTCATCTGTCAACTGTCATCTGTCAACTGTCATCTGCCATACGTCATCTGTCGTCTGTCATACGTCATCTGTCAACTGTCACACTCTTGGACGTTAGTTACTTTGGTCTTAACTACTTGGGGCTTGAACTACTAGGGGCTTTAACTACGTGAGGGGGACACCAACCACTTGGGCACTATCTGTTTAGGTCCTAACTGCATCGGATATGAGTACTAATTGGTAAGAATATTATTAGGATTAATGGCCAGTTGTGCCATTTACCAAAACACCGTTTAAGAACTTAACCAGTGATTAGATTCAGAAATCCGTTGCACCGGCTGTATATCAGCAATTAGGAAGGAGTAATCTTTGATTAAATTAAACAGCCATTTTTGGTTGTTTAAAATATCGATTAGTTGTAGTGTCAATGATTAACGTCAAAGTGGCAGATTTTTTCTTTTTCGTTTTGTATAATTTGTTTATTTCTTTGTAACTCACAATGGATTTTGATGATTTAAATGAAGATATTTTTATTAATGATGATTTGGATATAATAGACATTGTTGATTTTGGAGTTCCGCGCAAAACTTATAAAATAAATAACAATTTCGACGTTAGATGCTTACACTTTCTTTAGACGTTTTCGACTCACTAAAAACACTGTATTACATTTAATAATAATTTTATAAAGTCGTCGCAGGCATCTTTTTTAAATTTGGGTTCCTGGCCTCCTCCGGTAGCATTTTTTTCTTTCTTTTTTTCCGCTGCCATTTTTCTTACTTCTCTTTGTCTATTTTCATAAATTCTTTTTAGAACTACCGCTGTTCTATAGGTACCATTTACTGAAGCGGAATTAACTTCAACGGAAATTCTTTCACAAGCTCTGTTTTTTTTCTATAGGGGAGATCTGGTCAGTTTTTTTATTTTCCAAAACATGTTTATAACGCGAATATACATTTGCTATTAGCAGTTTTTCATCTGAACTGAAGCTTATGCAGCAATCGCTTTTTTTCTTGTCAGAATTCATTTTCTTTAATTTACTTTGTCCAAACAGATCAAAAGAAATTGCAAATAATGAAAATGACGTTTACTTTCAAATATTATTAAAAACTGTCAAATTCACCATTGTTACCTAAGCCAACAAACAAAAACTGCATTGTTGCCAAGTATATTCCTTGATTAACTAAACACTATTATTTATCACGGTGCAACACTTTTAAAAATTAGCATCCCATTAAAGATAAATCAGTGATTAATTTATCATTGTTTACAGCCACAAAAGGCACAACTGGCCATAAGTATTTCAGGGAAAAATGACGTCAAAAACTTTTTTCTTTATTTTGTCCATGCTGGGATTAGAACCTGGGACCTGCATAGTGGAACAGCAACGCTTTAACCGACCTGGCCATCGGCTTCTCATAAAATAGTCAGTTCATAACATATAGGCTTGCGGCAGCTAGGCAGGAAAGTGGTTGTTGTTGTTTTTGAGCGAAGTCACGATGCGAACGATGGGTAAGAAATGTTGAGAAGGAAGAAAATACGTAGTAGTCGTAGGAAAATTATTTATTTAGCCACAAGATATATCGATGTTTAACAACTGTATAGACAAAATTAGTTAATAATATTGAACAGGTTACTACTACGAATACAAGTAAACTAGAAATACTGTTCATAGTTTCGGGAAAAGATGGCGTTAGTGTAGAATTAGGAGTAGTTGGAGTAGTAGGACTAAGAGTTGGAAATGTGGTCTCATTCTTGCACTCGCTAGAATAAAAAATCTGATATCACCCGTTAGTACGTCTTATTTAAAAAAAGATGTATTAGTAATGACTACCCTTTAAACGAAGGTATGTTAATGCAAATTACTATCCGAAAAACACCCGATCGTTATAAGTGGCAGTTGAAGTAATATTTTAAATTCGTAGAACTCCTTAACGATAAGTGGTGGAGACCGGATTTTTTGGGGGTAGATAGAAGTCATGAAGACCATTAGAGATACAGGTTCAGAAACCTCAAAAATATTAAGGCCATTTGGACAATTTCTCCTGCGTAGGCCAGAGAAGGCTCTACTTGGAGAACTTTGTAATAAAGAAGAATATCCATGGAAGGGAGAAATATTAAAGTACGAGGATGTGAATGAGTTAGTTGATAAGTTAAAATATTTAGAAGCAGAAAATACTGAAAACAATAATAACCTTGGAAAAATAATATCTATTCTGAAAGAACTGGAAAAACTTGGTGTAATAGAATTTTATTAAAATATTTTTTTGTTTTATTTGTTCTAAATAGGCATCACTTACTCTAAAATAATCAGTCCCAGATACATCTTTTAACAAGACGGTCTTATTAGTTTAGCCTTTTTGCAAGATGGAGCTGCTAATAATATTAACCCTAGTGCTTGTAAGTACTTTACACGCAGAATCAACATCAGGCGAAGAAGTAATACCTACTACAGATGAAGTTAACTATGACGAATATGAGTCAATATCAGAAGAAGAACAATTCACTCATGCAGAGGCATGGAAATATTTAGTGCAATATGGGTACCTTAACAGCACTAATACCAGCAACTCTTTGATGTCAATATCTCAAGGCTTGAAACAATTCCAAGAAAGCTATGAGTTACCTGCAGATGGAACTTTAAACGAAAAAACTATAAACCTGATGCGCAAACTCAGATGTGGTGTTAAAGATGTAGCGAAGTTTAAAACATCCTCTACAAAGTGGTCTAGCACATATTTAACATGGAATATTTATCCTCCAGCATTTGCTACATCTCTTTATCCATATCAGAGAGCAGCAAATGAGGCCTTTGGGATCTGGGAAGCAGCATCCAACCTTCGCTTTACCCAGACAAGGCAGAAGGATGCAAACATAACTATCGCCTTTAAGAACGCAAACCACTCAATGACAAACAAAAATACTTCCTGTTTATTCGAGTTATCCAAGCAAGTATTAGGACATACTTACTTCCCCGATGGAGGTAGTAATGTAGAAAATCATTTAAATGACGATCTTCCATGGAGTTTTACCAAAAATTTTTATAACACCCACTTCAATTTATTGGGAGCGATGGTACATGAAATTGGCCATACTCTAGGCTTAGCCCACTCAATGGATCCGAAGGCAATTATGTTCCCGTGGTACCAAGAACGCAATAACCTATCTGAGGATGATATATGGGGCATACAACAACTCTATGGGTCAATCACAAGCCCAATACCATCGCGACCCAAGAACAATTCCATACCTGCAAAGACACCTTTGGTGTCTTCTACAGAAAAACCACCACCACCACCACCACGTACGAAACCAACGGAAAAACCGGTACCACCACATAGGGAACCAACAGAAAAACCGTTGCCGCCAAGGAAACCAACGGGAAAAACACCGAGTTTGCAAACAACAACAACGCAGAAAATAGATATACGGCCAGAGCTATGTGATTTAAATTTTAAAACACTTAACACATTTTTAGTGGCAAAAAATAAGTTGTATATATTTTATGAAAAATATGTATGGCTGTTGAATTTAAATACCAAGGAAATTAATAACAAACCATTCCTGATAACTGATTACTTGCCATTTTTACCAAAAGATTTAGAAAGCATTACAGCTATTTATGAAAGACCTAATGGCGAAATTGTCACCATTGTAGGTGATACAATTTACTTTTTTGTATATGGAACCTTTAAATTAATACGCTCGAAAAATATTGATATGCTTGCTAGAAGAGGTGATAAAACTATAATTTATGCAGCGGTTAACACTAATAAGGAACGAACCTATTTGTTTATAAATAAATTTGAGGTGTGGGGTATGAATGAATGTAGCTTTAGTCCTAAAGAAACGCACCTAATATCAGAACTTTTTACTGGCGTTCCTGCTCGAGTAGATGGTGTATTTCGATACGTCGTCTATACTTCCTTCAAAAGGGAATGTATTTCGAATATGATGAATTTACCAATAGCCTCGTTAGCTCAGGAAAGATGGATCTTAATTTCTTCGGTATCAAATGCCCTAATCTAGGGCTTTTAGAACAACTCAAATATTACTAAGTAATATTATATAACAAATAATGTAAAATTATAGATAGAAATAAATAGCTATTTATACCTCATGACTTTTTCTACTAACGTAAGAACCCCAATAATAGTCTACTCCCTTATCAAGAAAGCCAACAGGGCCTAAAAATGTCTTTTTCTAGTAAATTAATAGGTGGTCTATAGAGGCCTGTATAAGTTTTCGTCTCATTTTTACGTCTAAGTGGTTAAATAAACATATGGGAGATTGAAACAATTAGGGGTGGACTGTTTTTCGCTGTTAACGTTTCAAATGAACAATTTTTGTTACAAGATAGTTGTCTTTGCTCAGGTTTGTTTGGTTGGGTTTGCTCAGGCTTGTTTCGTTGGGTTTGCTTAGGTTTGTTCAGGTTTGCTCAGGATTGTTTCATTGGGTTTGCTTCAAACTGAGCAAACCCAATGAAACAATCCCAAACCCAATCAAAACTGAGCAAAGACAACTATCTTGTAACAAAAATTGTTCATTTGAAACGTTAACAGCGAAAAACAGCCCACCCCTAATTGTATCAATCTCCCATAATATGTTTATTTAACCACTTAGACGTAAAAATGAGACGAAAACTTATACAGGCCTCTATAGTCCACCTATTAATTTACTAGAAAAAGACATTTTTAGGTCCTGTTGGCTTTCTTGATAAGGGAGTAGACTATTGGAGTTCTTACGCTAGTAGAAAAAGTCATGAGGTATAAATAGTTATTTATTTCGATCTATAATTTTACATTATTTGTTATAATATTACTTAGTAAATATTTGAGTTGTTCTAAAAGCCCTAGATTAGGGCATTTGATACCGAAGAAATTAGGATCCATCTTTCCTCAGCTAACGAGGCTATTGGTAAATTTATCATATTCGAAATACATTCCCTTTTGAAGGAAGTATAGACGACATATCGAAATACACCATCTACTCGAGCAGGAACGCCAGTAAAAAGTTCTGATATTAGGTGCGTTCCTTTAGGACTAAAGCTACATTCATCCATACCCCACACCTCAAATTTATTTATAAACAAATAGGTCCGTTCCTTATTAGTGTTAGCCGCTGCATAAATTATAGTTTTATCACCTCTTCTAGCAAGCATATCAATATTTTTCGAGCGTATTAATTTAAAGGTTCCATATACAAAAAAGTAAATTGTATCACCTAAAATGGTGACAATTTCGCCATTAGGTCTTTCATAAATAGCTGTAATGCTTTCTAAATCTTTTGGTAAAAATGGCAAGTAATCAGTTATCAGGAAAGGCTTGTTATTAATTTCCTTGGTATTTAAATTCAACAGCCATACATATTTTTCATAAAATATATACAACTTATTTTTTGCCACTAAAAATGTGTTAAGTGTTTTAAAATTTAAATCACATAGCTCTGGCCGTATATCGATTTTCTGCGTTGTTGTTGTTTGCAAACTCGGTGTTTTTCCCGTTGGTTTCCTTGGCGGCAACGGTTTTTCTGTTGGTTCCCTATGTGGTGGTACCGGTTTTTCCGTTGGTTTCGTACGTGGTGGTGGTGGTGGTGGTTTTTCTGTAGAAGACACCAAAGGTGTCTTTGCAGGTATGGAATTGTTCTTGGGTCGCGATGGTATTGGGCTTGTGATTGACCCATAGAGTTTGTGGTATGCCCCATATATCATCCTCAGATAGGTTATTGCGTTCTTGGTACCACGGGAACATAATTGCCTTCGGATCCATTGAGTGGGCTAAGCCTAGAGTATGGCCAATTTCATGGACCATCGCTCCCAATAAATTGAAGTGAGTGTTATAAAAATTTTTGGTAAAACTCCATGGAAGATCGTCATTTAAATGATTTTCTACATTACTACCACCATCGGGGAAGTAAGTATGTCCTAATACTTGCTTGGATAACTCGAATAAACAGGAAGTATTTTTGTTTGTCATTGAGTGGTTTGCGTTCTTAAAGGCGATAGTTATGTTTGCATCCTTCTGCCTTGTCTGGGTAAAGCGAAGGTTGGATGCTGCTTCCCAGATCCCAAAGGCCTCATTTGCTTCTCTCTGATATGGATAAAGAGATGTAGCAAATGCTGGAGGATAAATATTCCATGTTAAATATGTACTAGACCATTTTGTAGAGGATGTTTTAAACTGCGCTACATCTTTAACACCACATCTGAGTTTGCGCATCAGTTTTATAGTTTTTTCGTTTAAAGTTCCATCTGCAGGTAACTCATAGCTTTCTTGGAATTGTTTCAAGCCTTGAGATATTGACATCAAAGGGTTGCTGGTATTAGTGCTGTTAAGGTACCCATATTGCACTAAATATTTCCATGCCTCTGCATGAGTGAATTGTTCTTCTTCTGATATTGACTCATATTCGTCATAGTTAACTTCATCTGTAGTAGGTATTACTTCTTCGCCTGATGTTGATTCTGCGTGTACAGTACTTACAAGCACTAGGGTTAATATTATTAGCAGCTCCATCTTGCAAAAAGGCTAAACTAATAAGACCGTCTTGTTAAAAGATGTATCTAGGACTGATTATTTTAGAGTAAGTGATGCCTATTTAGAACAAATAAAACAAAAAAATATTTTAATAAAATTCTATTACACCAAGTTTTTCCAGTTCTTTCAGAATAGATATTATTTTTCCAAGGTTATTATTGTTTTCAGTATGTTCTGCTTCTAAATATTTTAACTTATCAACTAACTCATTCACATCCTCGTACTTTAATATTTCTCCCTTCCATGGATATTCTTCTTTATTACAAAGTTCTCCAAGTAGAGCCTTCTCTTTTGGCATATTAGAGACTGCTGGCAAATTCTTTAAATTGGATGTACAAATTCTCTGAGGTGGAAATAGTTTTGATACAATGTGTTTATATTTCCAACTACCGCTTGAACTGGTGTGTGCGTTTCGATAGAATCCACGCCGATGGGCACTAGTCAGTAGGAGTAGTTCCTTGTAATCCGCTAACTCGTTCTCCGTATATTCTTCCGGCTTCTTTTCGGTTAATAACTTTAACAGACCATCTGATAGAGGATATTTTTCATTCTCAATCAATAAAATGTTATCGTCAAATTCAACCGGTGTGTTTCCAATAAGCCACTTTGATCCATCTGTACGAAAACCAAACACGTTTTCACCAGTCATTGCTGCCAGTTTTAATTTAATTTTACGACTTGCCATCTTATCGCCATAACGTATGCAGTACTAATGGGGGTTGCTCACAGATGTTAATGCCTTTCTTTGTACACAACGTCTACACTACGCCTACACAACGTCGACACAACGTCGACACAACGTCTACACTACGCCTACAAAACGCAAACACCTATACAACAATAAGACAAACGTCACACAAACTTAATGCAAACGTACCACGACGTCATCGAGAATGGAGCTCTACTTAAGTTACAAATTTCACCTGCACCATTCCCCTCTTCATGTCTCAGCATACGTTTACGTATAAGATCGACATCCTCGTAGATTAACCGAATTGGTGCTTGGCATGTCTGAATTTGTGTAACTAACGCTTCGATGATAGTTTTGGTAAACCACTTCACTAAATCTCCTCGTTTAGGCAACTCCATTTCCATCGTTTTAAAATTCTTTTTTTCTTTCCCCGAATTACCACTAACGGAAAACTCTATCTTGACCACATCTGGTGTGCCACTTAAGTAGATAAGCAGCACCGCTTCTGGCCCAAAATCCCATGTATTTTCTTATGGAGGTTCATTCTGGTATTTTTGGTACACGACGCCTGCAGGGCGTGGTCCAAAATTAGGCGTCGCGACGCCTCAGACGTGACGTCCGTCTTCTTAGGTACTTGGACGTTAGCTACTTGGGCATGAACTACTCGGGCATCAACTACCTGGGCGTCAGCTACTGGATCCTGTTGCTAACGCCATCTGGGGGATTTGAACCGAGCCTTCAGCTAGTGGGAATATATTAACATAGTTCTAGTAGGTCTCGTCGCCGCCGTCGTCGTCGTCGTCGTCGTCGAACAGCTAAAGTTTCCATCTTTGAACTCCAACGCGGCGTCGTTAGATACTACAAGTAGTTCTTCAAGATGACGTCACAAACTTTTTTTTTTATTTATTTTACCCATGCCAGGGTTACAACCGGGGACCTATGGATTAGTACTACTTACTTACAAAACATTTTATTATTCCTAATAATATTTTCACAATTCACGATTACATGTCAAGATTAGTTTTTCGAGTACAATATATATTGAAGTATATATCCACAAGAAAAGCGCAGCCAGGCAATGGCTGGGGCTGGTGTTGGCCCTTTGGTAATGTTGAAAAGTTTAAATGCATTGAGATAGCCCTCCCCGAAGTAATCTTTCAAGGGCTGTGAATAATTTCAGGATTTTTGAAAAATAGGTAAGTATATAAAGTTACTAATTATAAATTTTATTTTTATGGATTTGCTGGAAAACTAAGCAAAAACCAGCTTTAACGATCAGGTACAAGCAGCTATTTACAAAGTCATATGGTATTCTTACGTGGTAGGTTTTATTCACTCTCTATCATTCTCTCCTCTCATTCATTCTTATTTACATCCCCATTCATTCCGTTAAAGTTAATTTGTTCTGTTTTTATATACAATATTTATTAGTGTAGTTATGTACATGTGTAATTAAAGTAATATTTACAAAGTCGTGTTAATAAGTATTTACAAGCTTCATTCCTTATGTCAGGATTTGGTTGAGTTTATTTAGTAACCCCTTGTCGCATTTTTTCTGGCATGTTTCTACGACGGTCGAGGAGCGACTACATTCGTAGCATAGCCTTTTTTTGCTTTTAAACGGTTTCAGCTCTCTTGACAAGCCACGCCCCAGTTTTGGCCGCGCGGCCAATGGGAGAGAAGGATTTGTACAGATGGAAGCCCGAAGTCATTTTGACGAAATTTTTCGTAGTAAAAGGGTGTAGGATTTGGTTTAAGGATTTATCTCCTCGAAATAAACTGGCAGTCTTTTGTACAGAGGTCCATGCGTGACTTCGTCGCCATGTCTAATTCTTGTTAGGTTTTGTGTTAGAACCGAGGAGTTTATTTTTGTTTTATAGAATTTATTTGATATTTCCTGCACAAAATCGCCAAAGAGCGGCGTATTGGCCATCCTGTGCAGGTCCCCTATGACTGTACGCCTTGGCGCCGAAGTCACGCACCTTAGGATTTTATTCTGCATTCTTTGTATCCTTGCCATCTGGGTGTCGGACATGCTGCACCAGATTGGTGCAGCATACGTCATGACTGGTTTTATAATTTGATTGTATACTAGCAGTTTATTTCGAGGGGACAGCGGGGAACGGGGGCAAAGGATGGAATAAAGGCTTTGCATTGCTACAAAGGCCTTTTGGATTATGTAGGAAGTGTGATTTTGGAATTTTAGACGGGAATCAATAATGACGCCCAGATATCTCAGTTTTTTAGACGGAGCAATCTGAGCGTCATTTATGCGGATGGGAATGTTAATGCGGTTATTTGTGAATTTTCTGGTAACTACGATGCATTCACATTTAGTTTCATTTATTTCGAGCTTCCATCTCGAGTACCAAGGGATAAGGGACTGAAGATGGTTAGTTATGTGAGATTTAGCCACGTTCGCGTAATAAGAGCTGGCGTAAACCAGCACATCATCCGCGAACATGGCTAAATTGGTTGATGGGAATTGGGGGATATCGGATGTAGAAAGGTTGAACAGTTTTGGCGACAATACAGTACCTTGTGGCACTCCTGCATTAATTGATTAGCTACAAATCAGCCACTAAAATTTAATAGTTAAAACAGATGAAATTTGCGCTAAGTGAGTAGATAAGCAGCACCGCTTCTGGCCCAAAATCCCATGTATTTTCTTATGGAGGTTCATTCTGGTATTTTTGGTACACGACGCCTGCAGAGCGTGGTCCAAAATTAGGCGTCGCGACGCCTCAGACGTGACGTCCGTCTTCTTAGGTACTTGGACGTTAGCTACTTGGGCATGAACTACTCGGGCATCAACTACCTGGGCGTCAGCTACTGGATCCTGTTGCTAACGCCATCTGGGGGATTTGAACCGAGCCTTCAGCTAGTGGGAATATATTAACATAGTTCTAGTAGGTCTCGTCGCCGCCGTCGTCGTCGTCGTCGTCGCCGAACAGCTAAAGTTTCCATCTTTGAACTCCAACGCGGCGTCGTTAGATATTACAAGTAGTTCTTCAAGATGACGTCACAAACTTTTTTTTTTATTTATTTTACCCATGCCAGGGTTAGAACCGGGGACCTATGGATTAATACTACATCGTCTTACACTTTACACTATCGAGGGATATTGAATATTTCCGTCTTGAATTTAAAGTTATAAATCAGGAGTACTTCATATATTTTTTTTTACGAAATATATCATCAGGATGACGCCACAGACTTTTTCATTAAGTTTACTTCTAATGGGTATCTTCGAACAGCCAAACTTTCCATCTTTCAACGCCGACGCTGCACCGTTAAATATTATTATTAAGGATTTCATGATGACGTCAAAAACTTTTTTCTTTATTTTTGCACATGCTGGGATTGGAACCCGGGACCCGCATATTGGAACAGCAACGCTCTAGCCGACCTGGCCATCGGCTTCTCATAAAATATTGAGTTCATAGCATATAGACTTGCGGCAGTTAGGCAAGCAAGTTGCTGTCGTTTATAGCGAAGTCACGATGATAACGATATGTAATAAAGGTATTTAAGGAAGAAAACACGTAGTAGTAGGAAAATTATTTATTTAACCACAAGATATAACGATATTTAACAACTTTATATACAAAATTAGTTAATAATATGAAACAGGTTACTGCTACGAATACAAGGAGACGAGAAATACTGTTCCGAGTTTCGAAGAAAGATGGCGTTAGTGTAGAAGAATTAGTAATTCATAGAGGACCCTCTCCCCCCGAAACGATAAGTGTTGGAGAATGAAAATTTTGGTGTTAGATAGAAGTCAGAAAGACCATGAGATATACAGGTCACAAACCCCAAAAAATATTAAAGTCATTTCGACGATTTCTCGGACGCTTACCAAAAGGGCCTTAAAATTTTTTTGCTTCGATAGGGGCTAAGGGTAGGATGAATAAAATACATACCCCAAATTTCATCGAAATCCGTTGAGCCGTTTAGGCGCTAGAGGGTTACAAAGGTGTTTCAGGTAGCAGGAGCACAGAAATGTGAGAGGTGAAATAAAAACTAAATTACGACTAGCGCTTAAACGATAAGTGTTGAAGAATTAAAATTTTGGTGTTAGATAGAAGTCAGAAAGACCATGAGATATACAGGTCACAAACCCCAAAAAATATTAAAGTCATTTCGACGATTTCTCGGACGCTTACCAAAAGGGCCTTAAAATTTTTTTGCTTCGATAGGGGCTAAGGGTAGGATGAATAAAATACATACCCCAAATTTCATCGAAATCCGTTGAGCCGTTTAGGCGCTAGAGGGTTACAAAGGTGTTTCAGGTAGCAGGAGCACAGAAATGTGAGAGGTGAAATAAAAACTAAATTACGACTAGCGCTTAAACGATAAGTGTTGAAGAATTAAAATTTTGGTGTTAGATAGAAGTCAAAAAGACCATGAGATATACAGGTTCAAAAACCCCAAAAAATATTAAAGTCATTTCGGCGATTTCTCGGACGCTTACCAAAAGGGCCTTAAAATTTTTTTTGTTTCGATAGGGGCTAAGGGTAGGATGAATAAAATACATACCCCAAATTTCATCGAAATCCGTTGAGCCGTTTAGGCGTTAGAGGGTTACAAAGTGGTTTAAAGTGTCAGGACTACAGAGAGATAAATAAAAACTAAATTACGCGCTTAAACGACACAAATTATTTCGCTGACCTTTTAAATTACGAAATAGCGCTTAATTAATCAACACGAGGCAAGGAGCGCAACAGTCGTTTGAATTGTCTAGACACGTTTTTCGAGGTACGTATATTAGTAACATGCTATAAAGATTGCATCATCATTCGCGGAAAATTACCAAATGACGCTTAATTAATCGACACGAGGCATGGACTCATCCGTCGTTTTCACTGTTTAAACGCGTTCTTAATTGTAAGATCATCAGTCGAGACAACAGTCACTCTTCAGCTTTCTTTCGAAGCAGTTAATTTTTGAAAAAATATACGTTGGTTTTGTTTTTTCTTGTGCAGTAAAGTGTGTGTAATATTAGTTGGTAAGTACGTTTAGTTATTGGGATGCGTTATATCAAGAAACAAATACAAATTAGCTAGGGTAGTCAAGCTAGGTTTGATATCTATTTTATCTATTATAATTTAGCAAAAAAAAAGTTAATTGATTGTGTATATAGTAGTGTTAAAGTAACACAGTCATAGTATTAAGAAAATTATAGTTGTGTCTTTTTGGCGCCTACTTGGAAACATATTTAAAACGATAGAAGTCATAAAGACCAGTATACAAGGTCAGAAACCCCAAAAATATTAAGGTCCTTTGGACAATTTCTCCTGCGTAGGCCAGAAGGGCCTTAAATTTTTTTTTGCTTCGATAGGGATTAAGGGTAGGATTAATAAAAGACATACCCCAAATTTCATCTAAATCCGTTGAGCCGTTTAGGCGTTAGAGGGTTACAAAGGTGTTTAATGTAACAGGAGCACAGGAACAGATGACGGTAAATAAAAACTAAATTACGGCTAACCCCTAAACGGTAAATGTTGGACAACGGAAATTTTGGTGGTAGACAGAAATCACAAAGACCATTAGATGAGATGTCTTAGATAAAAAATCTGAAAAGTTGAAATTTAGGGGCAATATTTTTTTAAATTTGCGTTTAAGTACCAGCATAGAAATCTTTAGTTATTTGCACTAATATTAGTACCAGGATCTCGGTCTAAAAAACCTTCGAACTTCTCTCGCTCATTCCGACCTGAATTATGGAACAAATTGCCTGCAGAGGTTTTCCCGGTCTGCCCCCAACGCCCACTCCTTGAAATCCGGTGTCAATAGATTCCATTTCCCTTCTCTTCAGACGCCCCCGGTTCGTTAGTACTTAGGCTTGGTGACTTAGACTGGGATGTCTTAGATAAAAAAAAATTTGAAAAAGCCGAAATTTAGGGGTATTCTTCTAAATTTGCGGTTAAGTAACAACATGGAAATCTTTAGTTATTTGCACTACTATTAGTACCTGGATCTAAGGATAAAAAAAGTCTCGAACCTCTCTCGCTCATTCCGACCCGAATTCTGGAACAACTTGCCTGCAGAGGTTTTCCCTTTCTGTTTTCCCTTCTCTTTACAAGCCCACGGTTCGTTAGTACTTAGGCTTGGAGTCTACGTGGGATGTCTTAGATAGAAATCAGGAAAGCCGAAATTTAGGGGGTATTCTTTAAATTTGTGTTTAAGTAACAACATAGAAATCTTTAGTTATTTGCACTACTATTAGTACCTGGATCTAGGGCTAAAACTAAGCTTCGAACTTCTCTCGCTCATTCCGACCTGAATTATGAAACAAATTGCCTGCAGAGGTTTTCCCTTCCTGTACCAATGTTCTATCCTTTGAATCTCACGTCAATAGCTTACATTTCCCTTCTCTTCAGACGCCCACGGCTCGTTAGTACTTAGGCTTGAAGTCTATGAGGGATGTCTTAGATAAAAAATTCTCTATTCGGTATTCAGAAGCTGTAGTTTGGCCTAAAATTACGCTAAAAACTGTAAATGTCGGGGAAAGAAAAATGAATCAAAAGCGTGTCGTAATGTATTTTGTTTTACTAATATCATTTTAATTACTTCTCATATGACCTAACACCACTAACTCATTTTTGCTAAAAATCGTGTTTCTAAACTCCACCGTGTATATAAGATTGCTAAATGACCCCCGAGGATACGCCGACTAAAAAAGGGCCCTAATATGATAAACTGCATGATGGGTATCAAATAAAAGGGGAAAATTTAGATAAATTAATGGTACTATTCTCGTTTCTTAATTCGGAGATGGAAAGGCATTAGCAATTAAAGAAAATTTAATGTTTTATTTTTAAATAATTTTATAAAGAAATCCAATTACGTTCTATACATATTTATGCATATTTATGGTAATATAAGTGTACATGTGCTGATAAGAGACCGGAAACACTTGCGGTTTATCACATCCGCCCGATATCTTTGAATAATAATTAGTACTTACAAAATAATAGGCCCTTATTAGACTTTAAAATGTTTTTTTTTAAATAGCGAGCGCGTTCAAGAATATGTATGGGACTTTAGAGCCGAGATTTGAGAAAGATCTTTAGACGTATTAGGTCGATAACAGAGGGAAATTTAACCTCCAAAACATTTTTGATATTGACGGCCGTAAGAGCCTTAATAAATTTTGGCTTTTACTATTGTTTTTGGGGTTTAAAAATTAATAGTTAGGGTGTGTTCACCGAAAAGTAGCAGGATCGTGCGTGATATCGACGATCGTAGGGATCCGACTAAATTTTTATTTGATAGGAATTATGGGATGGGATATCTAAAAGAAATACCCACAAAACCATAGTGCTGTCTAGATTTAGATTCATATAACTATCAAACTATGGGGATTAGTTTGAAAACTATAAAAGTAATTTCGGTATGTCGTGTTAGTGAGCTGGCTCCTTCTGGGTATAAAGGGATGGTCGACATTTTTCCGCATGGAAACACGTCAGGTACCCTTCCGAGGGGAGACGTACTGACTCCGGTGCTCGGTAATTCCTCTCTACAAAGGGGGTTGGCACCTTAAAGGAGTTTGGTATATACAGTGTTTTCCATATGTCTTATGGACATGATCAGGGGAAAAGTCGCCTGTTGGCTATTAAAGAACCATCCATCGGCCATGTTTCAACTTAAAATAACCTTTTGCGTTTGCTCTGTTACCTGTTCTCTTGTTTTGACTCTAAAAAGGAGCTACTTTTGATTACAGTGCTGGAGGCATGACTGTTTAAAATATGTCTTTTTATGCAATAACATCATAAAATGGTGCGAGAACTTTTTCTGTGAACCATTTAGTGATTTATTGTCATATCTGTATACTAAGAATATATTATGGTCCTTTAGACATCCTCACTGAGGACCAAGTGTTGTGAAATTGGTTTCACAAAAAATTGCAAGATAAGTCTCTCCAGACAAGGAAATTTCTTGTCAAGTTCACAAGGTGATATTCGACAAAATTATGCATAAAATGCATAAATTGAACAAAACAGTTACAGGGACGTTAAATCCCAAACGCCCTGTATAAATAAATGCAATAATAACAAAAACCAGTCCTAATCCAACGCTCGCTGACGGGAGACAAAGTGGTGCATCGACTGTAATTTAGTATTTAAGATACGGCCGACTCCCTTGAGAAGCTCCGCCCCTTTTACATCGAGAAGCGATTAGGAAAGATACTGGTTGAAAACGGAAATGCATTTCCCGCCAAAAAATGGCATAAATATACGCACTGGACGCGGGAGATCATCAGTTTTCAGTGTGCAGCCAAGACGTAGCTTACGTGAAGTAATCAGCCAGCATTTTGCAGGAGCGCCGAGGGAAAGAGAAAACTACGGCGATCTTTAAGACGGCTTCAGGAACGTTCCGAGGAGAATATCCGATTACAAGTCAACGAGATTACCGACAGCAGCTTTATTCCGGGGAGAATAGCTGAGGAGACTGATCCATAAGAAAACAGCAGGACAAAGCCTGAACAATTAGACCTTCTAGTGAGCTTCAAGAGTCCCGTGCGCACCCGGGATATCGCGATTCTACTCCAAACATTTTAATCCATCGGTTCTTTATTGCTATCATCTATATACCAATTTGGATCGTTGGGTTGATTTGGTTTGAGCCGATTTGGTCCAGTTACTAAAAAAACTTGGGGATACTTCTTAATAGTCGTTGCCCCCTGGAGACTGGCCAAGTCGGAGCTAGCCTTAACTTTGTAAGTGTTAAGTGAAGTCATCCGCGTACCAGAAGGCAGCAAGAAGACAAAAACTCACGGTCGCGAGTAAGGCTAGGCTATGCATCCGAAGCGCTCGAAAAAGCCGCTAACCAGGTGTTAGGGAAGGCTTAGGTACGGATCGCTAGCCGGAATAGCCAAAGTTCGTCCCAATACCAAGGCAACGCTGTCCTCGAACTGGAGGTAGCGTCCGGCTGCGGTGGGAATAAGATATCTCTCAAGATAAAATAAAAACTTTCGTCGCTAAAATAAAATCCGTTTTTTCGACACCCAGTCACTAATCGGTTGGCCCCTTTTTCGGTGTGGAACCACCAAAGAAAAGCGGGGTTTTTTGGCGCGAAAAAACATTCTTTGCATCTGTCCACACGGGACTTTAAGGGCTTAACCCAAATTTCTCAAAATAAACATAAAAAACCTCGATTTCGTACGTTTGCGAAACACCCTAAAATCGGCGTAAAATTAGCAACAGAACTCAGGGATAAAAATCAAACCCAACCAACTGTTCTCTGTCATTTTACCGCTTGGGTCGCGAAATCTAGGTAAAACTAAAATAGTCATAAATCAGAAACGGTTTAGAAAAATCGATTCCGGTTTTCGAAAATACTTTCAAAATTTAATTCTTCAATTAACTTAGACCTGGAGAAGGGCCTCTGCCGTCGAGGGTCCCATCCCTGCAAGCCTTTAGGTCGGGGAATTTAAGCAATTTCGAAAAAATAAATTTTTTTCAAAATTAAATACCGATTGTGTCTAAGGGCTTTAAGTTTGTCCCCAACTTAAAATAGTGCCCTTTTGGTCGATTAGTAGCAGAAGAGCCCAAGCTGTGAAACTAAAATCGATTCTTATGTAAATAAATAAAACCGCGAATTGTTAGGAAAATACAGGTTATCTTAAGTACGTGCTAGGAGTGACTGGTCGCGACTCGGTAGCCACACGCGTCCTTGCCTATTAAACAAATCCGTGAGAGAGGCGCAGCCTCCTGATAGACGAGAAACCCTAGGCAAGCGGCGTTTATCGATCTCATCAGTAAAATAGCGCGACAGTGAATATAGACACTAGTAAGTGGTATTCACAAAAAGGGACTAACCATTCAGTGTCAGATATATAGTGTTATTATACCGTGTCCAATATTTAATTAGGGAAAGTGCAAAAGCAGCGACCACTGTTAAGGTCATAATACCTAAATTAAATTAAGGCCCCTTAGTTATAACATCGGGACTAGTTTTAAGATTATACCCGGAGTAGGGATTTTTAGTTTGTTACCCGTAGGTAGTCTTAAGGGGGTCGCGGAACTTTACCAACAAAGGACTCAACCTTGATAAGAAATAAATTCAAACACGACAAACCTTAGACAAAAAATATTAAGCCCTCCGTGCAAAATTTCATGTTTGAATAGTCACGACTACTCAAGCAAATAAATCGCTGGACGTGCCCGTGCCAGCTTTCTGATTCCATAGAACTGTCTCCAGGATAATCCGGGCTTTGACCCAACCTGAAAGGACGTTCTAAAAATCAAAATCCCCTTTTTAAATTTTTTATAATATCGTCACCTCTCTTCGCTGGTGGACTGCTAGCGCCTTCCTGCTAGCGGGGAAAAGGAGGTGGGTTCACCCTGACAAAGACAGACGCGCTGTCTGTCCTTGTCCATTCGGTACACAATTGTACCTGGCATCCCTGACAACAAAAAAGACAAAATGGATAGTGTAAGCCAACAAGGCGATAGGGCCTCCGCGCCTGATTCCTTTATGGGGGCGTTCGATACACTCGATATGACTGAAACTATCGAGCGCTTCTTGGAGCGGCATGGGGACCTAAATGAAGGGCAAATTGCGCCCCAAGACAATTGCAATTTAGAGAATACCTGGGAGGGGATTCAGAACCCTTGGGAAGAGAAATATTCAATGGAACAAGTAAAACAAAATTTATTTGACAATTCAGGGGAATACGGTGAGACGCAGGACGGCCTCCCCGGACAGTCTTTTTCTAGAATATTGATTAACAGTCTTTTCAGAACAGAAGCCGGGGGGACCGTGCCTCCCTGTCAACAATCACCGGGGCTCCATTGGGGGGTTCTGGGGAGACTAAGGGCAGAGATACCGCTCAAGATGGGGGGGAAAAGAGCGACACAAGATAGTGGAGCTTGATTTGTAAGACCTCCCTACAAAAGGGGCAATTCGAGCTGTGAAACCTATCTTCCAGCGTCTTTTGGAGGCCCTTGTTACTCTTTTTATACGATCTAATCAAATACCGTAACTGTCGTCTTAAATAAAAAATAGTCGTAAAGTTTTTCAAAATATGTACCTATTAAAATAAGGGAAGGGTTGATTCCGTTTTGCACTTTTCTTTGCTGTATTTTGAAAAACGCGTTTTACAACTACCCACAAAAATGGTAGTGCTAAAAATAATCTCCTTTGACTGCCCAGTTTTTCGAAAATATAAGACTTAGCATAAGAAAAATCCACGTTATTATTGTTTCAAGAGTTTTGAATGAGACATTTTTGTATTAACAGCATTTATATTTAGATATAAAGCCCTTAACCGGATGCATAATTTTTCGGCATAATTTATTTTTTACTATATCTCAGATATTACAGGGTGTTTAAATAAATATCAACGATATTTTTCATACTTTTATTCCAGTTTTGTATTAAAACATATACTATACAGGGTACACCAAAAACCTTGCAATTGTTCTATTTATTATTAACACTAATAAAATTCTATAACGCCGAGTCTTTCAAGCTCCTTCAGAATCGCCATTACTTTTGGGGTGTTAACACCCGAAGTATTGCTTTCTTCTAAATACTTCAGACGCTCTACCAGCTCATTAACATCATCGTATTCTTCTACTGCATCCATTTCTACATCGTGTTCATTTTCTTTCTCGTATTCTTCCTTACTTCGATAGTTGCATTCTTCAGCGGTGGGTGTCTTTTGACTTTCCAGTTTACATATTTTTTTCCTTAGGGCTTTTTGGTTCTCCATTTCAGGTTGTTTCTTTTCTGTCTTACCCTCCATTCTTGAGATATAACTTCTTTTAGGAGGAAACAGTTTGGAAATGATATGGGTATATTTCCACCCTTTGGAGGCTAAAATGTTCTCGTCTCCATTGAAACCCTTTCGGTGTGCATGTGTAATCAATAAAAGCTTCTTATAATTATTCAAATCGTTTGAATTAAATTTTACTGGTTGATTTGTAGCTAATAAATTAAACAGTCCATCCGTCAGCAAAAATTTTTCTTTCCCTATTATGAGAACATTATCTTTTATTACAACTGGGATATTTCCAAGAAAGAACTTAGACGCCTCTGTCCTAACACCATATTTAACAGCTGGTGTTTCAAGAAGCTGATACTTTAGCCGGTTGGCATACATCTTATTACTATGACATTCAGTTCTCAACTAAAACCTTTACTCTGGACCTGTCCTTTTATCCTTCACAACCTCGTTCTAACACACACACACACAGGACAACGTCATGACGTTATCCGGACAGCAACCGGACGTTAATAGGACAACGACAGGACAGTAATCGGACAACAATAGGGGGTTCACAGGGCGTTAACGAGGCGTCACACAACACAAAGACAAACGCCATGAGAAAAGCTCGAATCCTTTGGAAACAGAAACTTTTCTATTTATAGCCTGAGGCTGAGAATCGTTTAAGTTTCGAAGAATTTTGTACCACCTGCACTAGAATATTTGTTGAGGTTAGGTTTGATTGTTTCAGGTAGTAAAACATATAAACGACTTGGTTTAATTCTTTTATTTAATACATCTAGCTACATTTCTATGGATAATTTTTCTAAGAGTTTTAAGTTTATCTGGAGCGTTGGAAAAGTATTGGTGTGTTGTGTTTGTTCTCTGGAACTGATTGAAAATATCTAGCATTACTGCTGCCTCCATCTCTGTACTTACACTAGGATCTTCTTTGTACACAAACTTCGTAGGGTCTACGGATGGCATCATATGTTTTATAACTTTGGTGGTGGGATCGTAAATTTCTCCTTCAAAGACGTTCCAAAAATGAATGTTGCCTCCTATTTCCTCATAGAAAATCTTTCGACATTTTGGCTCTACATGTACATTATATTTTTTAGCAAGTTCCCAAACCATTAAAGTTGCAGGTAAACAGGACCCATAATACAGGTTCCGACTGAATATTTCTTCAATGTTGGCACGAATAGTTTTTAATATTTCCGCCATGTTAATCGTTTGACGATTGACAGTATACTAAACATTTCTCACCGAGTCATTCTATTTAGATTCCAAATTTCGTCTGCGCCACTCCCTTCTTCGTGTCTCAGCAGACGTTTACGTATAAGATTGACATCCTCGTAGATTAATGCGTGCATTAAGATTTAAAAACCAAATAGGTGCTTGATATGTCTGAATTTGTGTAACTAACGCTTCAATGACAGTTTTGATAAACCACTCCACTAAATCTCCGCGTTTAGGCCACTCCATTTCCTCCGTTTTAAAGTTCTTTCGTTCTTTTCCAGAATTAAAATCAACGGAAAACTCTATCTTGACTATATCCGGAGTTCCACTTAGCGCAAATTTTATCTGTTTTAACTCGGCACGAAAACAGCCTAAAAGCCTAGCGCGAATATCTTCCTATGTCTGCGATTTAAAAAAAATTTGTTCTGGCTGAACTGGATTCTCAACTATGGCCTTTAATAATTCAAATCTTGCTTGTTCATATTGCCCGACATCTTCCTGATAACAGTCATAACAATAAGTTTTAAAGTCGTAATATGTGATGTTCTTGCGATCTTTTCTTCGTTTACCACCAACTTTATATCCATCCTTGTCTAAACATATTTCACATTTTTCCTCTAGCTCTGGTTGACACTCACTACAATCGCAAGGCCTTCCCCAAAAGCACTCTTTAGGCATTGTGCTCGCTTCAACTGATCAACAAAGACTGATTGTTACAGATGAAAATAATAAAATATATAGTTATTTAGTGTGAGGTAAAGTTTTTTTTTTTGTTTCAGATTTTGTAGTACTTGAACATAAAAATTTAATCCTCGTTAATATGTAAGTAGGAATAACAAGAGTTTTTAGAGTATTAGTGTTGGTTGTTCCAAACAACCATAATTTAGAGTTGAGAATCCCAGTAAGAACGATAAAGGCTTAAGTTCAATGTTCTAGAATTTTCTCGAATATTCTAGTAATTTCGTTTTGAATTTCCCGCTTCGGAACGTACTCTAAAACATTTACGGCCATCCTTTTTGATGTGGCATGTAAGAGAGAGAGAGGGAGAGAGAGAGAGAGGGAGAGAGAGAGGGGGAGAGAGAGAGAGAGAGAGAGAGAGAGAGAGAGAGAGAGAGAGAGGGAGGGAGGGAGAGAGAGAGGGAGAGCTAATTTAAAGTTTTAGAATTTTCTCTAATATTTTAGTAATTTTTCCTTTGAATTTGTAGATTTACGGACGTACCCCTGCTTCTGAACGTGCCTTAAAATTTTTACATTTATCCTTTATGTTGTGGTAAGTAAGATAGAGATAGACTTAAGATTGAGAAACCTGTAACTGTTTGTTTTGTTACAGATAGTTTCTATTAATTGATCAAAGTTTAGGAAACAGAATATTTTAGTTCTATTCCTATCTTGGACTTTTACTGCATACTAATCCTTGACTTCACATTAAAGGTAAGTTTTCCGAACGCACCCTAATTTCCGAACGCACCCTAAAATTTTGATTTAACAAACCGAACCGAGGTTATAAATAGGGGTCAAGTTTAGGCTCAAGCTCATTAACGTTTTATGCGTTCAAGAGAGTAGACGTGTGAGCTCCAGTCTTTAGTATTCTATCGTTAAATATTGTTCCAGCTGCAGAATGTCTTTTGCTGATAAACTGGTTGAAAGTATCAAGATTTTGGTTTACAGCCCCACGCTTAATGGAAACAAGAATGCAGTTAAAGATGGTCTAAAGCAATGTGCACAGGCTTCAAAATTGATAAATCGAGCATTGAAAAATACCGCAACAATAGGAGCAAAAAATAATTTATTAGCCTGCTTAGGTCAGATCAAATGCTTTAGAGAAATGTTTAAAGCTGCGGAAGTTACTGGTTCTGGATCTATACCCAGGAAGGAGACTGCCAAGCACCGGGTGAAATGGGAAGATCTACATTCAGCCTTCCAATCTCGAATTCGGACCGGCATCGTCATTAATCTCAAGCATGCTGATGTAAAATCATTCTTGGAGGTTGCTTCTGCCCTGTTTAAAAGGAGGATTCAAAACGCACTGAAGAAAGACGATGCCTTGAAGGTTAACGCTGTGTTGTGTGGAGAATTTAAAATTCAAAAGGCCGATAAGGAATTGTGTGAAAACAAGTATCTCAACACCGCTAACGCTCCAATCTATAAAGATACGAATTTGGACCTATGGTTTGTCGACAATATTATACAACCTATATTAACTAACTTGGGTGAATTTCAGGAAAAAGACTCCAATTGGGCGCTATCTCGCGTCGTTAACTTAATGATTAGCATAAACAAATTTAATCCATTACGAGTTGGAAATTACATCGAGCTCCCAAAGCCTATTTCCCAAAGAAAGGCTTGTATTAATGTACAGAACAGTGATGATTTGTGTTTTGCTTGGGCAGTTGATTCCGCCGTGCACCCCGTTAACAATCATTCTGAGAGGACGTCATCATACCCAAACCCAAAGGATGTGCTTAATTTAACGGGGATACAGTTCCCCATGACGATACGGCAGATTCCGCGATTTGAAAAACAGAATCAGATCTCTGTAAATGTGTATAGATTAGAAAAGAGGTCAAAGAAGAACTTTCAGATTATACCCTATTATTTGACCAAGGATAAACTAGAAACGCATATAAATTTACTTCTAATTCAGGACGATTACGTAACCAAGGATAGCTACAATGATCTGTCCCCAGTTAAGCTTCATTACGTTTGGATAAAAAATATGTCTCGTCTTTTGTCTTCGCAGTTAAGTAAAGAACGCCACACAAAGTTCATTTGTGACCGATGTTTACATTACTTTCGTTCTGAAGAGAAATTACGCCTGCATACCAAAGATTGTTTAAAACTAAACAATGGCACCACCATTCCGCAAGCTCCAAAAGAAGAAAAGAAGTGGGTTGAATTTAAGGACTTTAAGTACAAGGAAAAGGCGCCCTTTGTAATATATGCTGATACCGAGTGTTTGCTGGTTCCTGAAGCAGATGACTCGAAGAAAAATACACAAAGTCTGCAAGAACATGTACCCTACAGCGTCGGGTATTACGTTAAATGTCAGTATGATGACACATTATCATTTTACAAGTCATATACTGGACAGGACTGTATGGAGTGGTTCGCAAAAGAGCTTCAAGATTTTGCAGAAGATGTGGAAACTGTGTTTTTATGCGATTTACCCATGGATAGCTTAACACCCGAGGAACAAGAACAATTTAATAATGCTACCATCTGTCATATATGTGAAAAGCCCTTTGTAGCCGAAGATAAAAAGGTTAGAGATCACAATCACTTCACGGGGAAAATAAGAGCCGCCGCCCACGAAGTTTGTAATCTAAATTATCAGGATGACTGTACCATACCGGTCCTTTTTCATAACTTGAGTTGTTATGATGGTCATATGGTTATTAAGCTTTAGCTGAGGTAGAAGGACATATTGATATTTTACCTGTCAACAAAGAAAAATACATCTCTTTCACCAAACATATTCCCGATAGCTTAATTAAATTCCGATTCGTTGACAGTTTTAGATTTCTGGCTTCCCGATTAGATAAGTTAGCTGCAGATCTCCCTGATTATCCAATTCTTAAGTCGGGATTTGAGAACCTAACAGAAAAGCAGTACTCGCTGTTATGTCGAAAGGGCGTATTTCCCTACGGCTTTATGGATAGTTGGCATAGACTTGAAGAAGATAAACTACCAACAAAACTTGAATTTTACAATAGCTTGAGCGATTCCTCGATCTGCGATGAAGAGTATGCACATGCGCAAAGAGTGTGGAACAGTTTTAACTGCAAAACAATGCGTGAATATTCAGAGTTGTATATGAAGACCGATATTCTACTGTTGGCTGATGTATTTGAAAAATTTCGCAACACGTCGCACAAAACATATGGGTTGGATCCAGCATGGTCGTATACTTTACCTGGTTACGCCTGGCAAAATATGTTGTTTCAAATGCAAAGATCAAGTAACACCAAACTCGAGCTTTTAACCGAACTAGACATGATATATTTTATTGAAAAAGGTATTCGCGGTGGACTAAGCCAGTGTTCAAAAAGGTATGCTGAAGCTAATAATAAATTTTTACCTGATTATGATTCTACCAAGGAGAACGCATATTTAATGTATTATGAAGTTAATAATCAATACGGCTGGGCGATGTCGCAGTACCTGCCATATGGAGGATTTAACTGGTTATCTGACAGTGAAATTTCTCAACTGAATATTCAAGATGTTGCTGATAAGGCAGATATTGGCTATATCTTGGAAGTAGATTTGCAAGTACCAGAAGTACTTCATGATAAATTTTCCGATCTCCCACCCTGTCCACAGCATGCAACACCTGAAGGATCTAAAAATGAAAAACTGTTGGCAACGCTGTATGATAAATCCGAATACGTCATTCACTATAGAAATTTACAGCAAGCTTTGGCATTGGGAATAAAAGTAACAAAAATACATCGTGTTTTAAGCTATAAGCAGTCGCCTTGGTTAAAAGAGTATATCGACCTCAACACTAGACTTCGCCAAGTTGCCAAAAACGATTTTGAAAAGAATCTCTTTAAATTAATGAATAACGCGGTATTTGGGAAGACCATGGAAAACATTCGAAATCATTCTAATGTAAAATTGATAACTAAATGGGATGGCAGATATAGCGCCGAAGCTTTAGTATCAAGGCCCGAGTTTAGAAGTAGTACTATTATAAGTGAAAATTTAGTTATTATTGAATTGGCAAAAACTAATATTTATTTCAACAAACCAATCTATGTGGGTATGTGTATTTTGGACTTGGCCAAGACAACCATTTATGACTTTCACTATAATTATATGAATAGGACATTTGGGGATCGTTGTCAAGTGTTATATACTGACACAGACAGTCTTATTTACGAAATTAAACATGAAAACGTTTATGATGTTATTAAAGCAGATTGTCATCAGTATTTTGATACCAGTGATTACCCAGAAAATAATGTATATGGTATTCCGAAAGTAAATAAGAAAGTTCTGGGTATGATGAAGGATGAAAACAATGGTCGAATTATGACGCATTTCATTGGACTTAGATCAAAAATGTATGCAACTAAAGTTCTGTACACACCTGAAGAAATAGAGACATCACGTATGAAATTGGAGAATGCTAATAAGGAACGTGCCGATATAGATAGAGCATTGGCGAACTTGGGTATAACAAAAAAGATTAAGGGTATAAAAAAGCTGATATTACATTTGAGGACTATGTCACCTGTTTGGAAACATTTGCCGAAAAATGTATTTCACAAAAACTAATTAGATCTAGACAGCATGAACTCCACACAATACAGCAAACTAAAATAGGATTAAGCCCCCATGACGATAAAAGAAGAATATCGAAGACTTCACCTACTACATTACCTTGGGGACATTATAGCATAATGGAGGAATAGGATCAAGAAGATGAGCAATTTTTACTTGTTGATATATAACACATTTTGAAACACTTATAAATATACACTGTAAATATGTTTTGGTTTCAAAATAAAGAGATGTTTAAAAGTTTTTCGTTTAATTAAAAACTATGGTTTTTGCTTTCAAATTTTCGTTTTTTATCCTTAAAAAATCGAAACTGGAGCGCGCCTGAGGGCTCAGTTCACGCCTGGCAGCTCTGTTAAGGTGTTATTTTGTACTTGTTAATGCCTTGGTTTAATAAGTATTATAAATCTTACTCTCAATAATAATCATCTGAATAATGTTGAATTTAAAGTTTGTAATATTGGTTTTACCTTTGGATTTACCAATCATAAAATAAGACCGACCGGAAGCCCTCATACTTTCCGCCAACATTATGTTAACTTGGAGAATTAGCTATACTGGATGGTGGAATAATTAGGTATATTTTTTTTCAAGTCTTTTATTTTCTACTGCTCAACGTTTTTATCACCTGTCCTCATCAAGATACCGAATTTTACATTCTAAATCCCGATCTTTGCGTACATAATGACAGTTGACACATTGAAGATGACAAGTGACAGCTGACATACTTTTACATATGTCTTAAGACGTCATCCTCAACACGTTACCTATGTTGAATTTCTAATTTGTCGTTTGACAGGTGACAGCTGACACACTTTTACGCATGTCAAGGTTTCTTTTTACACGCCTTCGGACATCATTCCCAGCACGTGACCTACGTCAGTTTTTAATTTTGATATTTGACAAGTGACTGGTGACACATCGAAGATGATAAGTGACAGCTGATATACTTTTACATATGTCTTATCCTTAACAAGTGACGCACGTTGAATCTTTATTTTTGAAGTTTGACAAGTGACAGGCGATAGTTGACATATCGAAAATGACAAATGACAGCTGATATACTTTTACGTCTATCTTATGACTTCATCCTTAACACGTGACCTATGTTAAATTTTTATTTTGCCGTTTGAGAAGTGATATTTGACACATTGAAGATGATGGGTGACATAAGACTGGATGCTTATTTTTAAACAGATAAATGTCTGATTAGTAGCAGCAACATTAGTACCCGTATATTTCCGAAGAAAATAGTCTGTATATTGTTTCTATATTAGCAAGTACGAATACGAATTACTGTTCCCAGAAACAAGACCTATTTCTTAGTTGTTTCACAGCTGTTAGGAGTTGTTTTCCGAAACAGGATATGTTTTTAGCTGTTTTTAGCTGTTTCATAGCTATTTCCAGAAACAGGGTCTGTTTCTTAGTTGTTTTTAGCTGTTTCCTGAAACAGGGGTCTGTTTTTAGCTGTTTCCAGAAACAGGTGTCTGTTTTTTAGCTGTTTTTTAGCTGTTTTTAGCTGTTTCCCGAAACAGGGGTCTGTTTTAGCTGTTTTTTAGCTGTTTTTTAGTTGTTTCCAGAAACAGGGGTCTGTTTTTTATATGTTTTTAGCTGTTTTTAGCTGTTTAATAGTGGTTTCTGAGCTGCTTTCTAGAGGTCTTTGTTTCCTTTATAATCTTTTTAAACCTCATACAGTAGTTCTATTTACTTCTTGTAGGATATCACTTTCCTCAACATTTCTTTCGTCTCTTTTAACTTGCCCTCCTCCGACAGATCTATATGGAATATTAACTACTTGTATCATCCTCGTGTTTATTTTTCCTGTGTTCACTAACATATCTTTTCATGGCAACTACTTCTCTTTGAAAACATTGCACTATATTCTTATATCTTGTACGTGTTCCCTACTATTTTGTCTCTATTTTTCTATCTCTTTCTACGTTTTGAATAACCTTAGTATACCTAAAAGGGTATTTTAGTACTTAAACAGTATATATTTATTAGTTTTCGGTTTATTTAAAGGAGTCTCTCTCTGTCCACCATTCGGAATCCTTCCCTTCTTACCGTTAGAGCACTACTCTGAAAGTCGCATTTTAGTTCTAAAGACCTCTATCGACGATCTTAGTCGAGATTTTCGAAGTTTTTACAACAGTTGAAACATCTTTTCCCCTGTCTCTCAAACATCCGAATTTCATCCCTCCCCCTTCAGCCGTTAGGTCTTTTTATAAACGCCTTCTGACGCCGTCCCGAATACGTGGCGTATTTTAAATTTTCATTTTGACGTCTGATAAGTGACAGGTGACATGTGACTGCTGGAACGAAAGGGCCGATTACCGTATTTTTCTTTATGCGATGTCTGACGTCATCCTGAACACGTTCTATATGTCAGTTTTCCATTTTGATATTTGACAAGTGGCATGTGACAGCTGACACTTTGAAGATGACAAGTGACAGCAGACAAAATTTTTTCATATATATGAAGACGTCATCTTTACCACGTTACCTATGTTAAATTTCTATTTTAGCGTTTTACAAGTGACAGGTGACAGCTGACACATCGAAGATGACAAGTGACAGCCGGTATGCTTTTATGCATGACTTATAACGCCATTTTGAACACGCGACATATGTTAAATTTTTATTTTGGCGTTTGACGAGTGACAGGTGACAGTTGACATATCCTAAATGACAGGTGACAGCTAACATCCTTTTACACATGACTTCTAACATCATTCTCAACACGTGACGTATGTTAAATTTCTAATTGAAAATGAGGGCTCTTCTAGCTGCAAGTCTATATCTCATCAGCACAATATTTTATGAGAAGCCGATAGCCAGGTCGGCTAGAGCGTTGCTGTTCCAATATGCGGGTCCCGGGTTCCAATCCCAGCATGTGCAAAAATAAAGAAAAAAGTTTTTGACGTCATCATGAAATCCTTAATAATAATATTTAACGGTGCAGCGTCGGCGTTGAAAGATGGAAAGTTTGGCTGTTCGAAGATACCCATTAGAAGTAAACTTAATGAAAAAGTCTGTGGCGTCATCCTGATGATATATTTCGTAAAAAAAAATATATGAAGTACTCCTGATTTATAACTTTAAATTCAAGACGGAAATATTCAATATCCCTCGATAGTGTAAAGTGTAAGACGATGTAGTACTAATCCATAGGTCCCCGCTTCTAACCCTGGCATGGGTAAAATAAATAAAAAAAAAAGTTTGTGACGTCATCTTGAAGAACTACTTGTAATATCTAACGACGCCGCGTTGGAGTTCAAAGATGGAAACTTTAGCTGTTCGACGACGACGACGACGACGACGGCGGCGACGAGACCTACTAGAACTATGTTAATATATTCCCACTAGCTGAAGGCTCGGTTCAAATCCCCCAGATGGCGTTAGCAACAGGATCCAGTAGCTGACGCCCAGGTAGTTGATGCCCGAGTAGTTCATGCCCAAGTAGCTAACGTCCAAGTACCTAAGAAGACGGACGTCACGTCTGAGGCGTCGCGACGCCTAATTTTGGACCACGCCCTGCAGGCGTCGTGTACCAAAAATACCAGAATGAACCTCCATAAGAAAATACATGGGATTTTGGGCCAGAAGCGGTGCTGCTTATCTACTCACTTAGCGCAAATTTCATCTGTTTTAACTATTAAATTTTAGTGGCTGATTTGTAGCTAATCAATTAAACAGTCCTTCTGATAACAGAAATTTATCCTTATGAGAACGTTATCTTTTATAACGATGGGTATATTTCCAAGAAACAACCTCATTCCCTCTTTCCTTACCCCATATTTAACAGTTGGTGTTTCAAGAAGCTGATACTTTATCTTGTTGAGATATCACCATAATATTTACATTCGAACTAAACCTAAAAATGGAACTATGACATTTAATATATTCCCAAATATCCGCTAGAACATCAGAAGTTTAGTGTTTTTCGAACGTCTTTAGGACGCTATTAGGAAGTCTTTAGAACAGCATCCGAACACTATCTGAACCGGATCCAGACAGGATCCGGACACTATTCGAACCCCACTAGGACTCTAATACCATCTTTCAGATAGCTACTAAATAACCCCTGTTTCTAGCAGCTTTGCTTATTGGTGATCTGGTTCTTCGCAAAGAGGTTAATACAATAACACATAACTCCAAAGAATATACACTTTATTTCATACATCTAGATACATTTCTATGGATAAATTTTCTTAGAGTTTTAAGTTTATCTGGAGCGTTGGAAAAGTATTGGTGTGTTGTGTTTGTTCTCTGGAACTGATTAAAACTATCCCACATGACTGCTGTCTCCATATCTGTGCCTATACTAGACTCTTCTTTGTACACATACTTCGTAAGGTCTACGGATGGCATTACATGTTTTATAACTTTGCGGGTGGGATCGTAAATTTCTCCTTCAAAGACGTTCCAAAAATGAATGTTGCTTCCTATTTCCCCATAGAAAAGCTTTCCGCACTTTGGTTCTACATGTACATTATATTTTTTCGCAAGTTCCCAAACCATTATTGTTGAAGATAAACAGGCTCCATGATACAGGTTCCGACTAAATACTTCTTCAATGTAGGCAAGAATAATTTTTAATATTTCTGCCATGTGAATTGTCTGTCGGACAGCGGTATAGAACTCAGTTCTTAGTTGAACACCGCAACGTCACCGATCGGCAACAGCAGTTTCCTCGGTTTCCGCCTACTTGAGCCCAGTGGCGTAGTGTGCTGTATTAATATTATTTATTTAATATTTTATTTATATATTTAATAATTATTATTTTTTAACTTATATTTTTTTAAGAGACGTTTTTGAAAGTAATTAAACAATGAAAGTAACTTGAATAAACTAATACACTATAAACACACACTAAAACACCTTTAAACTGCCCCGCTGTTATAAATAACTCAAAAGTAAAATAGAGAAATAAACGCCGCCTATGATAAAAAACCATAAAAGCCAGGCGAGACGGTACGGTAGTCAAGGAAGCCGCGCGTCGCTAAGTAAAGGAGGAGCTTAGCTGCCATTATGACGGTGACATTGCGGTGTTCAACTAAGAACGTGTGAGCTTTACTAACCATTTCTTATAAGCTATTCCACTTAGATTATCAATTTCGTCTACATCACTCCCTTCTTCGTCCTCTTAGATTACAGCATGTAATAAGATTTACGAATCAAATATAAATTCTTATTTATAGAATTCAATTACTCCAGGTTGTTCCAATTCCTGCAAAATGCTCCAAATCTCGTTCATGTTATTATTGTTGCCAACCTGATTGGAGGCTTCTAGCTTTTTTAGTCTTTCAATGAGCTCATTTACATCATCATAGTACACAAATTCTTTGGGTTTTTCGTTGTATTCCATTAGCGCTCGACCCAATTTTGACGGCGACGACGACGACGTCTTCGACCTTGTTGGGATTCTTGTTGTACTTGGAGGTGTTTTTGCTGATTTCGTTCTAAGTTTCGAAACTTCTGCCGATACTGAGAGTAATGGTTTCACAATATCAAAACAGAAGATCGTAGAGCCCTTGAGTTCCTCGGTATTCCGTATCGCCTACTTGAATATAACCATTTTTCAAAAAATCAACCCGTAAACCTCATAGTTTCCATGCATCGGTTTCGATATCGTGCTTAAGATCCTGTGTGAGATCAATATTGTCACAACGGGGGTTGTTGCGACTGCGACTAAGTAATAGTCTCTGGGATCGTATGGAGGAAATGAAGTTAAAACAGGTTATAAAAAATATAACATTTAATAATTAATCAACAATAATAGCAATAAAATAAAGTTTGGCTTTAAATAAATAAAATGAGGCACTTACTTATACACTTCCCTTACATCTTCTCTATAAGGGCGGCTCTTCTCCCGACCAGCGGGCACATGTCTTATCTCGACATCTTAAGAACGACTACCTATCACTCCATTATGCAGTTATCGACAATCGGTGCCTTGCTAGGTCAGCATACCTTGACTTACTCAATAAAGTTAAACAAAACCAAGCTGACCTTCAATGTCATCACCAAGTCAACCGAATAACAGAGTGTCTATTCATCGTTATTGTCAAAATAATCTTTATATAAATAAAGTGTGATTTTAGAAATAATTAATAAAATAATCCATAATAACATAACTATGACATATGCCCCTCGTTCGCGAAAGCTGGACACACAGCTTTACAAAATTTCCATCTTCCTATGCAACACAAATATGTTGGTCAAGCCGCCAGAAGTTATTTAAATTTACAAAAACAAAATACGATTTTTAATAAAACTTATAAGTTGATGAGAAGTTGTAAAAATTTCTATCTAGTATTGATCAAAACAAAAAAAAAATCTTAAATGCCATATAGAAGGCTCAATCTTATCAACTTATAAAATATTACTTTTTATACTAAAGAGACAATTGTAAAAGCGAAAAATATAAAATAAAATAAAACTTGTTGATACTCATAACATTTCTTTTAAATATTTACATAACAAAACCTCAAAAGTAGCACTCTTTCAAAAATGAGATCGTGACACGGGCATTTATGGCACAAGATACTGTTAGGTGTTAGGTTACCTAAAGTGATGGTGTAACTGCCTATTCTTTGGTTGCGTGCGTTGTGGTGACGTTGCGTAACAGCTTCTGTTTGCTCAGGTTTAGGTATGATGGATATATTCTGGCTTCCCTTTGTTGTAGGAAGTTATTGTGCATGTTATTTGGCTCATCCCCAATCTCCACTGCCATTGAGCTATTGTGTCCAGGTACATGAAACATAAAGAGAGTGCGTATCAACACTTATGAATATATAGTCCTACTTTTACTTGCTTTAATTATTTACAAAATTAAAATGAGAAAAACATTTCTCTTTACACGTACGTATATCTAATATTAAAAATCCCTAATATTTAAACTAGTCTATAAACTAAACTTAATTTGCACATCAATAATTAAATTACAAATTCTTGTAAAATCAAATAATACATGCATGTTTAAAATAATAACATAGCACTCGTATAACAGAACAACTATCCCTGTTTAGTTTCAGTTTGCTCTTTTTCTACCTCCAAGTATACTGAGTTATAACGTTCGTCTAGTTTTTAAAATGGAACTTTAGTGTTAGGCTTAGAGTATACCTTAATATTTAACTTCTAGTATACCTAGGATTTTTAATACTAGAATAAATAAAAAAGCAACTCTTTAGTACAAAGTTGAAAGTCTGGGTTAGTACTTGCTAATAAAATTTAAAATGTTTTAGGATTATTTGAAAAGCTTAAATTATATCAATTTACTGAGAGGTAGTACGCAGTTTCGTGACAAAAAAAAATTACTTTGTGCTATTGTTTTTTCAAAAATATGTCTGACGATATTTTACATGCTGTCAACAATAAGTAATAACCGTACGAACATTTGAGCAGTTTTAGCTCACGCAGTATTTACAAATACCAGAAACTCTTAAGAAAATATGTAAACCTTCCGTAAGGGAAATAGATAACTTCAGGCTTATCTCACCTGGTAACATCCTGTACCACTAAACATCGTCGATTTGTTTAAACAGTGTGCTCAAACACTAGAGTCACCTTTTATGAAGACAACATGCGTAAATTCTTAAAACAACTACTCCCCTGGCTACGTGCCACGCAGGGTATTGAATAACATAAGACATTCACTTGTCTCTTCTTCATAAAATTTGTTACACTTGAAAACCATTTCAAAATACCTTACTTGTCAGTAAAGTTTAACCTGCAAATGACTTTTTTGCAGTAGGGCTATAGCATTGTTGCTAATTGCTAATTCTCTAGGTACCCTTTTCGTAACACTTATTGTGGGTGCCTTATTATTTCATAAAATATGTACCTATAACTTTTTTGACAAAAATGAATTCGCAACTTTTCTATCCCTGCTTAAAATGAATCGTTCTGTACTCTAGAATAATAAATACATACTCGTGTATTTAACTTAAGAACTTAGGCACGATGCTTTAATACTGCATCGAATTAAAAAAAATCTCTATATATTTTCATTTGTAACACTCTTACTTTCTTACGTAAGTTTATTATAAGTTTGGCAATCATCTCATGCCAAAAAAAAAAAATGTTTTATGCCTCGATTAACTAGATAATAATTCTGAATAAAAACTACTCTGGTTTTGCACGCATAAACCCTTTTTCTTTTTCCATTTAGCTTTTCATAATTCCTTTGATTATGCGTAAAAATAAATAATATGAATGAGTACTTGCAGCATGCGAATATGAGACGCGTGCTAGTTCGGTAACCTTGTGCCATTATTGTATAATAATATAAAATTCTTGGTACCTGCCATTCTCTGGGTCGTATTTATTATGATTTATTATGAACTTGAAATAAAGCAAAAGTATGTAAGCTTTTGATAACAAAAATATTTTTTATACCTTGGACGTATAACAATTACGTCTAATAATATTTAGTATTTCTATAAACGTAAGCAATAATAATAAAATGTTGATATGTATACTAGTTAGTTATTTAAGAAATATTTAATTTTAAAACAAACTTCTGAAATTGAAAAGAAAATTGTCGCTGGCTATTATGTTAAAAATACAACACATTAATGCCCTTATTTACCAGTGGTGTTCGTTAATTGCGTAAAACTTGATTTATTCTTTTTTCGCATGACAAAACACATTTTAAAACTTGTAACTAGTACTAAAATTAAAAATAAAAATCTAATCAAATTTTTCTGTTTATTTTTCTTTCATATCGCCTATGTGCATATGTTTAATAGTAAATAATTTACACATGAGAAATAGATTTTTTTTACGGCACAAAAATTGAAAGTATAAACAAGCAATATAATTTGGATTTTGTCTTCCAACGTAAAAAAAACACATAGAAAATGTATCAAGAGGAGACTGACGAAATGTATTGTGGACATTAAAAAAAATTGCAACTTCTGCATAAAAATATTGACTTGGAACTAAAATAGTATGCAATGTTAGATAAATAAAAAAAAATCAATTTTACACTAAATTTTGAACCAAAGAAAAATCAGTGCAAATTAAAACGAGAAATATCTCAGGTGTTAGATAGGTACTTGAATTCATAATACCTTGATACTCATACTTGCTTAAAATCTTACATTCAACTAGAAAAATTATTTATAAGAGAAGCATTTTCCGGTATAACTAAGCACCTTTTTTGCTAACGTATTTTATATTCTGAAATAAAAGTTTAGTAGAGAAACAAATGTGACGAAACGTAGATACATACATACGTACGTACATATGTATATGTATATGCACACTTTAACAAACGCTTTGACTTAGTTCTTTGTTACTGTAATACAAAAAAAATATTTTTTCTTCTTGTAAACGTCAGGATACAATAAATAGCATTTACTTAAAACAAAATTTTCAAAAAAAAACTCTTTGTGGATATTATTTTATGTAAAATAAAGGTATGTAAAAGAATAATTATTAGGTTTTTCTTTATTTATTTTTCCCTTTGACCTATTTCTTTTTAAACAAATATACTTTGCGCCGTTAAAGTGTTTGGCGGTAATAAAAAGCGTCCTAGAGTTCTGTTTTTAAATATAGTAACTGGTTGGTTCGAGTTTGTTGTGAGCTCAATTTTGATTTTATTTCTGTCAATATAAGGCCATTTATATAGTATAATATCCAATTTATTAAAAAGATTTGTATTTACCGCAAAATTATCTCGTAATTGCTTCAAATATCTAATATCGTGTTCTTTAGTTTTCAAAACAATTGATTTAATTTTGTTGTTAGTTAGTTGATGTTCTTTAGTAGTTTTAGCCGATTTTAAGAATGCTGATTTAGAAATTGTCTCTTGTTTTAAGCAGTGGTGTAAATTTTCATTTGTTTGGTCCATTATAGTTTCTTTTTCACTTGTATTGTAAGGTTGAGTAGGGTGTAATAATAAAACGTTTTGATTAGATTGTACATGGGTGCTGGTTAGGTATTGAAAATTACATTTTTCATTGATAATAACCGTGCGGTTAACCGTTAGTTCCCATATGTTGTGCAGTTTGAGAATAAGCTGATTAAAATGATTTTTTGAAAGATCTGGGTCGTACAGAAATTTATAATTTTCTTTAAAGGAAGGATGTAGACCTTTTTCAAAGTATCCTATAATTTTATCTAACGGCATTTTAGGATCAATAATGTCGCATAACATGATTGTATCGTAATAATAATCTTTAATACTTTCATTTTGCTGCTGTTGCCTATTTAGCAGTTTGATTTCAAATTTTGATACTTCATATTTTCCTCCAAATTCAAATAAAAAATCTCGGGAGACTTCCTCCCAATTTTTCTTTAAGTTTTCCGATTGTTTAATATAATTACTATACCAAATGTAGGCAACACCCTCTAAGGATGATAAAAAATAGTAAATTTTGTCTTTGCCAGACCAGCGGTTTCTTTCAGAAATTTTATTAAATACTCTGAGAAATAAAACACAATTATTACTCTTAGGACAGAAAATAGGTGCCTGAAAATATGGAGGTAACACTGGTGTAATACGAGTATTTAAAGCTTCTTCCAAAATCATTTTTTACTTCTCTTTAAGGGACAAACTTGTATATTATATTTAAAATAAACACTCAACGTGAAAAAATGTATCGTAATATAGTTTTATTTTGAATAAAAGCAAAAATTGTACCTATATAAATTACCATTAAAATTTCAGAATACTTTTTGAAGAGGCCGAGTTTGGAAAATTAAAATTAACTTGCACCACTTATTCTATTATAGACGTAAAGTCAAAATTGTCAACTCTTATTTTATACAATTTAATTAAAATATACTTCATTCCCTCAGATTCTAATCAAATGTTTATCTATACTTAAAGAAAATTTCTCACACAATGGACAGAATTTATTAAAGAATATTTAATTTTTTCACCAAAAAAGTTATAATTTATTGTGTATGGAGAGTAAAAACGGCGCTTCCACCATATGTCACAACGGGGGTTGTTGCGACTGCGACTAAGTAATAGTCTCTGGGATCGTATGGAGGGAATGAAGTTAAAACAGGTTATAAAAAATATAACATTTAATAATTAATCAACAATAATAGCAATAAAATAAAGTTTGGCTTTAAATAAATGAAATGAGGCACTTACTTATACACTTCCCTTACATCTTCTCTATAAGGGCGGCTCTTCTGCCGACCAGCGGGCAAATGTCTTATCTCGACATCTTAAGAACGACTACCTATCACTCCATTATGCAGTTATCGACAATCGGTGCATTGCTAGGTCAGCATACCTTGACTTACTCAATAAAGTTAAACAAAACCAAGCTGACCTTCAATGTCGTCACCAAGTCCACCGAATAACAGAGTGTCTATTCATCGTTATATTGTCAAAATAATCTTTATATAAATAAAGTGTGATTTTAGAAATAATTAATAAAATAATCTATAATAACATAACTATGATAATATCATCTGACTCTCTCCAATATTTTGATATGTATTCTCGAGCCATTTTAGGATATTGATTGATAAAGTCGGGAAATGCAGAAACATTTTCTCTATAGGTGGTTTCTAGATCCTCTTTTAATTGCGGTATGGGTTTTTCTTCTACAAAAACATCCTCATCATCATCATAGTCGTTATTGGACAAATCTCCATATTCGATTTCGGCCTCTTTTGACAGGAATTTCGCCGGATAAGGAGGTTCGCTTTGCTTGATTTTAGGCTCATTTTCTCGAATTTCTGATTCTTCGGCTTTAATCTTTCGCTTTTTCGTTTTCCGTGATGTCTGTACTGAAGTTTATTTAGGGGGTTTGTGATGGGTTTCCAGAACTTGTTTCGTGCTTCATCTTCACTCCGCTCCAACTTTAAAACCAAGTATTTTTTTTCTTATTGTATTAGATGCTTGAATTATTCGACGCTTAACATCTTTATCAAGCTTACTAAATTGTGAAGTCATAATAACACAGAACAGTAATAATAGGCTCATATCAATAGCAAAACAGCCTGTTTCATGGAAAACACCTTGTTCTTTGAATGAAAAACAGCAGTTTCAGGAAACGGCTATGAACAGCTACTTGCAAACCCTGTTTCTAGGGACTTAACACATCTTGCTTCTAAGGCGTCGAGTGTTACACGGAATCTCGAGGGTTTGGGGTTGTAATATTAACTACTGGCATCATCCTCGTGTTTCTTTTCCTGTGTTTGCTACCGTATATTTTCGTGGTAATTTCGTGGTATCTTTGAAAACACTGCGCTATATTCTTATCTCTTGTACGTATTCCCTAATATTTTGTCTCTATTTTTTTCTATCTCTTTCTCCGTTTTGACTAGCCCTAGTGTACATCAAGGGGTAGTTTAGTACTTAAATAGTATCTCTTTCATAGTTTTTGGCTTCTTTCCCTACGATTTCCACGAGAGTCTCTCTCTCTCTCTCTCTCTCTCTCTTTCCCACCTTCGGAATCCTCCCCTTCTTACCGCTAGAGCACTACTATGAAAGTCATATTTTAGCCCTAAAGACATCTATCGATGATCTTATTCGAGATTTTCAAACAGTTTTTACATCAGCCGAACCATCTTTTCCACCTCTATCCCACACCGGAATTTCATTTGCGTACTACTTACCGGTATGGCGTTAATAGGAAAGCTTCATTTTAGACATTACGACCTTTAACGGTGTTCTTGGCCCCGATTTTTGAATTTTTTTTACCGCAGCTCAAACATCTTTTCCTAGTACTCATTCTACCCTAACGCCATCTTTATCCGAAACTCTGAACAGTATTTCTAGTTTGCTTGTATTCATAGCTCTAACTTGTTTAATATTCTTAACTACTTTTGTATTTAAGGTTGCTCCATTTCGATATATATTGTGGTTAAATACATCATTTTTCTAATTACTAGTTTTCTTACATATTCGTACCTCGAAAAACGCGCCTAACCCATTAAAACGACTGTTGCGCTGACCTTGCCTCGTGTCGATTAATTAAGCGCTATTTAGTAATTTAAAATGTCAGCGAAATATTTGTGTCGTTTAAGCGCGTAATTTCGTTTTTATTTATCTATCTCTACTCCTGACACTTTAAACCCCTTTGTAACCCTCTAGCGCCTAAACGGCTTAACGGATTTCGATGAAATTTGGGGTATATATTTTATTAATCCTACCCTTAATCTCTATCTCATCCAAAACTTTTTAAGGCCCTTCTGGCCTACGCAGGAGAAATGGTCCAAATGGCCTTAATATTTTTGAGGTTTCTGAACCTGTATATCTAATGGTCTTTATTACTTCTATCTACCCTCAAAATTTCCGTTGTCCAACATTTACCGTTTCGGGGTTAGCCGTAATTTAGTTTTTATTTACCGTCCTAAGTTCCTGTGCTCATGTTACATTAAACATCTTTGTAACCCTCTAACGCCTAAACGGCTTAACGGATTTCGATGAAATTTGGGGTATATATTTTATTAATTCTACCCTTAATCCCTATCTAAGCCAAAACTTTTTAAGGCCCTTCTGGCCTACGCAGGAGAAATTGTCCAAATGGCCTTAATATTTTTGAGGTTTCTGAACCTGTATCTCTAATGGTCTTCATGACCTCTATCTACCCCCAAAAAATCCGGTCTCCACCACTTATCGTTAAGGAGTTCTACGAATTTAAAATATTACTTCAACTGCCACTTATTACGATCGGGTGTTTTTCGGATAGTAATTTGCATTAACATACCTTCGTTTACAGGGTAGTCATTACTAATACATCTTTTTTTAAATAAGACGTACTAACGGGTGATATCAGATTTTTTATTCTAGCGAGTGCAAGAATGAGACCACATTTCCAACTCTTACTCCTACTACTCAAACTACTCCTAATTCTACACTAACGCCATCTTTTCCCGAAACTATGAACAGTATTTCTAGTTTACTTGTATTCGTAGCAGTAACCTGTTTAATATTATTAACTAATTTTGTCTATAAATTTGTTAAATATCGATATATCTTGTGGCTAAATAAATAATTTTCCTACGACTACTACGTGTTTTCTTCCTTCCCAACATTTCTTGCCCATCGTTCTCATCGTGACTTCGCTCAAAAACAACAACAACCACTTTCCTGCCTAGCTGCCGCAAGCCTATATGTTATGAACTGACTATTTTATGAGAAGCCGATGGCCAGGTCGGTTAGAGCGTTGCTGTTCCACTATGCAGGTCCCAGGTTCTAATCCCAGCATGGACAAAATAAAGAAAAACGTTTTTGACGTCATTTTTCCCTGAAATACTTAATCCTAATAATATTCTTACGAAGTAGTATTCATATCCGATGTGGTTAGGACCTAAACAGATAGTGCCCAAGTGGTTGGTGTCCCCCTCACGTAGTTAAAGCCCCGAGTAGTTCAAGCCCCAAGTAGTTAAGACCAAAGTAACTAACGCCCAAGAGTGTGACAGTTGACAGATGGCGTATGACAGATGACAGATGACGTATGGCAGATGACAGTTGACAGATGACAGTTGACAGATGACAGTTGACAGATGACGTATGACAGATGACGTATGACAGATGACGTATGACAGTTGACAGATGACAGATGCGCGCGCAGATGACGCATGCGCAGTTGATTTGGGCGATGGGTGGATGCAGAACTCCCAAACTATCCCTACTATATCAGAAATTTATATTAATGAACATTTAACTTATAGAAACAAATATTTATTGGGAAAAACAAAAGAATTAAGAAAATATAATTACAAATTTATTTGGTGCAAAAATGGAAAAATCTTTGTAAGGAAAAATGAACAAGAAAAAATTATACATATAACAAACCAGGAACAAATACAATTTCTAAAGAACAGGGGGTACATCTTATAGCTTCTTACTTTTTCCTTCTATAATTTTTGAAATTTTAAATTATTTTTTTATAATCCATTTTTATTTAAATATAATTTGAAACTGATGGTTTAAATCTGAAAATAGACAAATACATTAAGGATTTTAAAATAACTGATATTAAAACGCAGCTTGTGAATGATAAAAATGAGTTTAATAATTTTATGACAAGATCACCAAATAATATTTCAGTATATCATAATAATGTTAGAAGTATTGCCAAAAATTTTGATGAAACTAAATTATTTTTAAATTATCTTGACCATGATTTTGATGTTATTATATTAACAGAAACTTGGAAGATATTTAATACTGATTTATTTCAATTAAATAATTACGAGTTAATTTACAATAATGGAAGTTTCAAAAAAAATGCCGGTGTTTTGGTGTATGTTAAAAATAAGCATAATTATTTTTTTGATATTATCTCTTTGGGAGAAATCAAAATAATTTTTTCGAAAATATGTCTTAAAAATGAAAAAAATTAATATTATAAGTATATATAAACCTCCACCTATAAATGTCTTTGAATTTAATTTAAATTTAAAAAATTTCTTTGAAAATATTAAATATAATTGTAAAAATGAAACAGTCATTGTAGTAGGAGACATTAATATCGATATTTATTCCAAATCTAGAGAAACTAATGAATATTTAAACTTATTGAGTGAATATGGTTTCATATCATTAATAAATAAAACCACAAGAGAAATAAAAGACCACAATTCTTGTATTGATCATATATTTGTTAAAACAGGGGAAAAATTGGATAATTTTAAATCTTTAATTTTTAAATATCAAATCACTGATCATTACCCAATAATTTTATAAAAAAATATTAATAATGATAATAATAATAAGGAATATATATCAAATTATAAAAATTATATTAATTATTCAAAACTTAAAAAAATATGACAAAAATCGATTCGTCAAACTTCTACTCGTATTCAGAAACGGAGGAATTCTCTAATAATTTAATTAAATAAATTCAAAATATTGTAGAAATATGTACAACTAAAATCAAAGTAAAAATTAGAAAAAGGAAAGAATGAATTACTAATGGATTATTAAATTCCATTAAGACAAAAACGAACTTTACAAAAAATTACAAAAAAATAAAAATGATCGATTTTTATTGTACAAATATAAAATATACAAAAACAAATCAAATTAACTAATAAAAGAGACGAAAATTAATTTTTATAAATCTCAAATTGATAAATGTGAAAACAATAATAAAGATCTTTGGAAAACCATTGAAAAATTATGTAATAAAAATCAAAAACAAAAAAATATAAATGAGATTAGGGTTCAAAACAAATCAATTACCGATAAGAAAGTTATGGCTAATAGTTTTATTGATTATTTTTCTGAAGTGGGAGAAAAATTAGCGAACAAGATAAAAAACGGAAATAACAGTAATTCATTTCTAGATAAAACAATCAACAACATAAATTCATTTAATTTAGAAAAAACTAATTGGCAAGAAGTTGAAGATATGATTGATAGTTTAAAAATAAAAAATCACCTGGTGCTGATGGCATAACTTCGGAAATTTTAAAATGTATTAAAACTAGTATTTCTAGACCACTTACTTTTCTTATAAATAATATTTTTAAAACAAGTATATATCCAGAAGCTTTCAAAATTGGTGTAATAAAACCTATTTTTAAAAGTGGAGATTCACGTAAAATTACTAATTATAGACCGATAACATTAATATCTTCATTAGCTAAAGTTTTTGAAAAAATTTTAAAAATAAGAATTGATAATTATTTAAAAAAATTAAATTTTATTTCTGAAAAACAATTTGGTTTTTAAAGAAATAAGTCAACACAACATGCTATTTGCCACTTAACGGAAAAAATTTATGATGCATTCGATAATAAAAAAACCCTGTATTGCTATTTTTCTGGATTTAGCAAAGGCCTTCGATACTGTTAGCCATAATTTACTTATTAAAAAATTAGAAAATATTGGATTTAGAGGAATACCATTAGAGTTGATAAAAAATTATCTGGGAGATAGGCCAAACCATGTTATGATAGATAAAGAAGAAAGTTATCCAAAAGTATTTAAATACGGTGTTCCCCAAGGAACAATTTTAGAACCTTTATTTTTTAATATTTACATTAATGATTTATTTAGTATAAATTGTGATGGAGAAATTCATAGTTTTGCAGACGATACTGTTATTTTTTATAGTGATACAAATTCGAACAACATACATAAGAAAATTAAAAATATTTTAAAATAGTTAAAAATTGGTTTGATAATAACTTATTAACAATTAATTTTGATAAAACAAATTATCTTACTTTTAGTCTAAATCAAAATAATAATACCTCAAATTTGGATAGTATTAAAATAGACGATGATATTCAAATTTTAAAGACTAACAGTGTTAAATACTTAGGAATAATTTTTGAGAGGAAATTAAATTGGGATATACATGTAGATTACTTAATTAAAAAATTAAGAAGTCTGCTACCAATATTCAGAAATGTTAAAACCTTTTTGGATACAAAACACTTAGAAACACTATATTATGCCTTAGTTAGAACTCATTTAAATTACGGAATTTTAGGTTAGGGAGGAATAAATAGAATTTTAGTAAAAAAATAGAAGTGTTGCGAAAAGGATTTCTAAAAATTATATTTAATAAAGACTATTTTTATCCTTCAAAGGAATTATATTCAGAAACAAAAAAAATGGACATTAGGCAAATATATATTTATAATATTTTAGTATACGTTTTTAAAAATAAAAATCTAATACAATTTAAAAAACATAACATGACACGCGTCATAAAAATGAAATTTCCATTAAACCAAAAATACATAAGTTTATAGCACAAAAAAGTTATAAATATTTATGTTTTTATTTAAACGATTATTTACCAATAAATATTAAACGAATTATATCATTGAAAAAATTTAAAATTGAAATAAAAACTTGGATATTAACAACAAATGATTTAAAGAAATTTTTGGAATTACTCTGATACTATTTTGTATAATAAAAAAATATTTATTTGTTTTTCTCTAAGGACCTAAAAAAGAAATTGTATGTATGGATTTGAGTATGAATGTATATATGTATGTGTGTATATGTGTAAGTATATGTGTGTGAATGTGTATATGTATGTATATGTGTATATATATATATTTTTAAATTGAATAATTTATATAATAAAATAATATAATGCAGAATATAAGATTTACCCCCAACAAGCACGCCTTCGGGGGTTTTAGCAAGTTTATTTATAATATACATATGTGAAATCATGTTTAAATTGTAATTAATTTAAATTAACTTTATTATTCTTATTATTATTATTATTCAACTTTTTAGCCAAGCTTATACATTAAATTTTGATCACTTAACATAAAAATATTAGTAAATTTACAAAAATGCAATTAATAGTAGATTAAACAATAAAATAGTACATAGTAAATACGAAATAAGAATTGGAAAAGGAATATAACGTCTGTCGTCAAAGTACATCAATGCAAGCCGCGTCGTCGGCGGCGTTTGATCTAGCGGTGCAAGTACTGAGAAAAATTCGTAGCGGGCTTAAAAGTATTACACAATTGTTAAATTCGTTTGGTGTGTCGTGAGGTAAAGATCTCCTGCAGGATGTCATTTAGTTCGTGTGTATACTGACTTTAGTGTTTGTTTAAATTTGTAAAAAAGTAAAGAAAGTATTAAAATGAGTGCGAAAAAAAGCTGAAGTTAGAATGGTTAATACCTCATACTGATGCTTTATTTCAAAGTGATACTGAGTAAAGAACGGAGTTTTGTTTTTTCCATTAGCAAATAACTTTAAGTAAACATCTAGACCAAGAGTCAGTAACTAATTTCTAGTAGGGTTCGGATACTTTGAAAAATTGATTCGAGGTCCGGGAAAAAAAAACAGAAAAACTTTAAATGGACCGCAGATAATTGTTGTTTCTCAAAAAGGAACGTAGCTCATAAAAAGTCTATTATTTGTTTTAAACCTTTATTTTTACTCTTAAAAATAATATAAGATAGATAAGTATTTGTTCTTACAAATCAATTAAGATTTTTTGGCCGTCTAGTTTTCTACCTTCCGCAGTTGCCGACCCCTGCTCCAGACCCATAGTCGTTCCACGTAGTGGGTAGTAGTTGTTAGTGTTACATTGTAGAAAAAATTATTTTGCGGCTATTTGCATACATATCAGTTCTATCCCCTACGTACCCTCGGGGCATACTAAAGTAGGGGGAGAAGAGGAGTTCACCATCCTCCGTCCTCCGGAAGGACTGCGCATGCGCGACTGCTCGCGCATCAAGCTGCGCGCGCATCTGTCATCTGTCACCTGTCACCTGTCATCTGTCATCTATCATCTGTCATCTGTCAACTGGCATCTGTCAACTGTCATCTGTCATCTGTCAAACATCATACGACATCTGTCAACCGTCACACTCTTGGGCGTTAGCTACTTTGGTCTTAACTATTTGGGGCTTTAACTACTTTGGGCTTTGACTACTTGGACATTAACTACTTAGGCATCAACTACTTGGGCACTATCTATTTGGGGTCTAACTGCATCGGACTTCAGTACTACTCCTTAAAATATTATTATTTCACGAATATGACGTCAAAACTTTTTTCTTTATTTTTGTCCATGAGTAGAGTGTTTTCAGGCATACCAGACCAGGATATATCAGGATATATATCCAAAAATTCCCCCCACTCTTCACCCCACCAAATCCCCCCACTCTTCACCCCACCAAAATCCCCCCACTCTTCACCCCACCAAATCCCCCACTCTTCACCCCACCAAATCCCCCCACTCTTCACCCCACCAAATCCCCCCACTCTTCACCCCACCAAATCCCCCCACTCTTCACCCCACCAAAATCCCCCACTCTTCACCCCACCAAATCCCCCCACTCTTCACCCCACCAAAATCCCCCCACTCTTCACCCCACCAAATCCCCCCACTCTTCACCCCACCAAAATCCCCCCACTCTTCACCCCACCATTAAAACCATTCCACAACACGCACTCTTCACACTACCAAATCCTACCACTCTTATATCAAATCCATTCCTCCTACCCGCCACACCACTTTTATTGCTATAAATTCTCAATATTTACAGTATTTAACACAATTCACAACGATGTCTGTAGCAGTCCCTATTGATTATTCATGGGACACAGAACATTGCGAAAGCTATAATCCACAAGAGTACATAGAAAACAATTTGATAATAATCAATCCACCTCCCAATCCATCTAAGAGTGCTAAAAAAAAGTTTCGAACTCAACAGAGAAAGAAAGTTCAAGAATTGGAAGCAAAAAGAAAAACTATGTCTTGTCCAACAGCAAATGTAATGTTTAGTCATGTAAGCGGAAAGAAAACCTTGATAGATTTTACTACAGAAGAACTAGAAATGTTACCTTTGGAATATCTAATTAATTATGCAGATCCTTTGGAACTCTTGGATGTATGGGGAAAATTACCAATGTCTTATAAATCAAGTTTTGATCTTCAAATTAAATTGCCATGTTTTTTTCATTATAATCGTCCTGACTGGAGCACACAATTCGATGGTCCTCCTGTATCCCAGAAATCATGTTTCGTGTGCTATAGAAACATAAAGTAGACTAATGTAGATAAACTCACTGTTATTTTTGTTCAAAAGTAAACCTGTATTTTAATATATGTTTTATAAATGTCAAACAAATAATTAGAAGTATTATTCATTAATCCATGGATTTACAGCATCCCACCACCACCAAATCCCCCCACTCTAAATCGTTAAACATCATTACACAAAGCTTCACTCATTTCATCGTATTACAGCGCGTTACTTAAAAGGGTAAGTGCGTTTAAAACGCAAGTGTTGTACTAATTCGAACAATACACAGGTCAATACAGACCCCATATGTAGAGCGGTAGACCCGCCCAAAACAACAAATTTTTTATTTGTGGCTTCACTATTGGAGTTATATTCTTAAAAGTGGGTGGGTTGGAATGTACACACCAAATTATATCTCCTAACACTCCGTGCGCATGTCCGGCACGCTCGATGTGCGCGTGGTACGCATTTTGGTCTACTGCGCATATAAAAAAATGGCGGCTCAAAAAAAAAAAAAAAAAAAAAAAAAAAAAAAAAAAAAGCGGCTCAAAAAAAAAAAAAAAAAATATTTTTCGTTTTTTTACATCTGCGCAATAGAGATGCGCATGGGCATGCCCCGCCCACACGGATTCTCTTTATATTCTCTCTTCGCTTCTCGTTCTTAAGTGTTCGCAGTCGCACCTTGAGCTCGACAGTTGTGCTTTCTCCTTGTTACCTATATATCCTCAACGGTTAGTTAGCGTTGATATTATATTAATTGTTTAGTTTGCAAAAACAGTATTGTGCAAAGTGTTGTGAGAGCAGTTAAAAATATCCCAAGAACTGTTGAATAAATATCAAACTTTTCTGCTTTTTTGTTCAGTTCTCAAGATGTATCAGTGCAGTGAATGCAACAAGAGTTTTATTCATCAATCGAACGTGTATAGACATAAAAAAGAATCGTGCGCCATGAGGCCATCTTGTTCTCGCAAAAAAAGAAAGGCTAATACCCAGGTATGTGATGTATCCATGAAAAAAGCTAAAATAGAAGACAGACCTCCAATACCTAAACTTACTTTATCACGATGTAAAGATTGTGATACTTGGTATGTGAAAAATAAACTTGCTGCGCATTTACGGTCAAACCTACATAAAAGTGCACTTAAAAGTGACGATAATGTAAAAATTTTAACTTCCGCGTTTAAAAACAGGATTGTGTCTTACATGCTGCTTCCATCGAAAAAGTACGTGGACATTGAAGAATTTTTTGATGAAGTACAACAAAAGTTTGTAAGTTTACTTTCCGAAGAGTTAGTTAATCATAAAAGTGTTAAGATTAATGTAGAACTGTTTGGACAATATCTCTTACAAATAAAAGAGACAATCGAAACTAAATCGTTTAATGCGAAAAATAAGGTCATAACTTCAACAACAGATTTATCTGATATTTACAAGAAATTTTTGTCTGAAATAAAAGAAAAGATGTCAATATTTGCGGAGAATGGTTCAGGTTGGGCGTTGGAAAAAATATTACATTTGGAGCTTAATATAAATAAATTTAATCCAATTTAGAGCTTCATAGCTTGGGGACACAAACATATAAGTATTTTGGAAGAGAAATCCAAGACTGATGATGATCAAGTTAATAATGTAATTGATATTCTAAAAGATTTAGTTCGTGACGAATATAAAACATAAGAACCCTGGAAAAATATTTTATTTTGAAAATGGCTCTGCTACCAGTAGGAGTTCTATTTCTATCAGCATTCGTTAACAATACTTTGTTCATACAAGTTGATCATAATGTTCGAGAAGCATTTATTTGTCTATCTGTTAATAATGTAAATAATGATAGTTGGCCTTCAACATGGAAAAGAATGAATATAAATAATGGTTTATTTACCCACAAAATAGATGATAATATTATAAATGATTCTACCATTGTACAGTATAAGTTAAGATTATATTATTTCAATAAAACTTCAATAGTGACACAGGAATGGAATCAGTTGTATAGAAAATCTTGTATAGCAGAATGTAATTCAAATGAGTGTGTAGTATTATTAAGTATATTGTTAGTAGTGTTTCTATGTTCAATAGGATATATATTATTCAAAGTATATTTGTATTATAAATAAAATTCAATAATAAAAAACATATCTACCATTGTACAGTATAAGTTAAGATTATATTATTTCAATAAAACTTCAATAGTGACACAGGAATGGAATCAGTTGTATAGAAAATCTTGTATAGAAGAATGTAATTCAAATGTGTGTCTAGTATTATTAAGTATATTGTTAGTAGTGTTTTTATGTTCAATAGGATATATATTATTCAAAGTATATTTGTATTATAAATAAAATTCAATAATAATAAAAACATATATATAATAATGGTTTTTATTCATAACAATACCTATAATTATATAACAATTTTACGTTTGCTAATGCACAATGCCATGGATTCACATTTTTGTGAAAATAACATTCTGGAATTTTCTTAAATTTACTTAATTTTGGTTCTTGGGCAATGGGAATAGCGTATATGAAATCTTCATCCAAAAACTTTTTTAAGAAGTTGATTTTTTCATTCCCTTTCACGTAAATTTTGGGCGATTGGTAAACTTCTAACACATGCTTTAAAATATTATCAATTTCATTAAGTTCTATATTTCCAAATTCCCATTTTAGTCCATGATACTCTTCGCCCCATTTAACCATTTTGAGATCGAGAGCAGATAACATATTTTTTTGAAATGGTGATTTAAACAGATAATTTGAGCAACGAATACCATCATAAATCGCTAATTCTTTTGGAATGTATCCAAAGGAACTGTTATATCCTTGAATGTCGATAAAAAGTTCTGTCTTACACTCATTCATGGTTAGTCGCTAAATGATGTTTAAATCTATAAGATTAGTGTTTAAATCCCCACACCACTCTTACTACTACCCACTACCTCGCTTATTATCCCCACTACCACGCTTGCTTATTTAAGCACTCACCCACAGTTCTACAACCATTATTTCAATCAAGCATCTGAAAATGTATCAACCAACAAGCCAACAAGAGTTTAGTAAGAAGCGCAATGCAGCTCTCATCAATGAAACCATCTACTACATAAACAAATCCAAATCCAAATGGGTCAGCATTGGATTTTCCTTAGAGAGAAAATATATTCCTGTTGTTAAAATCTGTGGCTACAAATATAATCAAAATGTGATTTTTAATGAAGATCAATGGATTTCCTTCCTTAATAATCAAGGAATTATGTTAAGTTTCATTTATTCCAACAGCACCGGGTGGCAACCCATGAAGGGAAATGGTTATGAGATTCACTTTGTGTTTATTGGTGATGCAAGAATAATTAAGATTACACAAGATGGAGGTAATGAAGTATTCCTTGCTGGTGATACCATAAATGAATTAGTGAACTTGGCAAATTTAATCAAATATCGTGTTGATATCTTAAAAAACCAGGAATTTTCCAAATATTACAATATTTTAGTTAGTGGAATCTCTATGAAAAATGACGATTTGTTAAAAAATGTATATGATGTTATTTCACCTATGGAAAATAGTTTAAATGTTTGCTGTGTTTTAGAATTATTAAACTTTTACTCAGATTGTGTTCTGGAGGATGTAGAAACATTCGTATGTAATGAATTTGTAAAAAGTTGTATTGAAAATAAAAATGTATAGGTATATTTTTCTTTTTATTCCGCCCACCTCCTAAATTAATTTTTAAAGCTCTGAACTTACTTTAAGTGTCACACATATGGAAAATAGTTTAAATGTTTGTAGTGTTTTAGAATTATTAAACGTTTATTCTGATTGCGTTGTGGAGGATGTAGAAACGTTCGCATGTAGTGAATTTGTAAAGACTTGTATTGAAAAATAAAATTTTAAAATATATTTTTCCTTTTTATTCCTCCCACCTCCTATTCCTCCCACCTCCTATCCTAAATTATTATTTAAAGCTCTGAACTTATTTTAAGTCTCACATACTCATACAAGATGTGGTTAGCATATACATCTCAACGAGTAGCATATAACCTAACAAGCGCTATAGAGAATCTATCACATGACTTTAGTAACTTAAAATTTGATGCTGCCCATGAAGCCGAGTATGGATTCGAAAGATTTTATACATATGATGAATGCATGGATATGGAAAGAAAGTATGAAAAAGCTGCAGAAGCCTGTAACATATATTTACATACTTTTGATATAAGAACTTTTCTGCAAACCATAAAGGAAATGGGATTTGAGGAGCATTTGGGTGAAGTAAAACAGTTTATTCCACAAGATATCATTGAAGAAATATTTGAAACCTAATTTATATGAAATAAAAAACTTTATTTCATTTATGTGTTTTATTCAATCATTAAATAATTATTATATAAATTGTATACATTAGTAAGTGCACATTTAGAATGATAAAAACAATGAGCTTCTCCTTCTTGTAACGATGGATTTTCATCAAGTTCCATGACTGGTTTTAATGAATATTTTCGAATGTATTCGGATTTCTCTCTCCTTTTTACTACCTCTCCTATGCCACCTCTCTCTTATGCTACCTCTCTCTTATGCTACCTCTCTCTTATGCCACCTCTCCCTACCACTCCTCTCTCTTATGCTACCTCTCTCTCGCTTTTACTAGCTCTCTCCTCTCTCTTATGATACATACCACCTCTCTCTCTTATGTTACTTTCTCGCTCTCTCCCTATGCTACTTCTTGCACACAAGCTGTCGTTTTACCATTTGTTTCAAACATTACATAGTTCTAACGTATAAAAAATGTACAAGAAGTTATAAAATATCCCTTTTTCTAACTTTGGTTTCAGATTTTTCCAATTTATCTTTATAATATTGTTTATTACCTATACCAAATTTAAATTAGATTTATCAGCCACATCGCCAGCTAAAAGCTTGGTTTTTCTCTTCCGAGCCAGAAAACGATTTCTTCCATGCCTAATTACACACTCTTTATGTTTCCCAACTAATACCTCCAAATGAGAGCCATTCGACTTATCATTAACTCAGTCCTCCCAAGAAAACTCTCTTATTTATTTTCTACAAACTCCTGCCAACGCATAACTGGTCAACTAGAACACCTTACTTTAAACCAATACTAAATCTAAACTTTCCTAGTGAATCTGAACGTTTATGTCGACAACACCAAAAAAGTATTAATCCAGTACACTTTGACGCTAAGAAATGAAACATCCTTTGAAGCTATTTTTAATAAATTTGATCTTAGATCGGTACACTTAATTGTAGCAGCTCGAAAAGGCGGATTAAAACTTTGTTCTTTAACTTGATGCATCCCAGAATAATATAATGACAACTTGTGTTACTATCTTTATTTAACCCATCAGTGTACATCTTACCTAGTAAAAACATTATTGCATTCACAACTAAAACTATTAATAAAACTCAATTCCAAGTTGCTCCAGTTCTCTTAAAATACTCATAATTTCAGGTGTATTAATGCCATCCGTATTATTCTCTTCCAAACATCGAAATTGGTCTATCATGTCATTGACATCTGTGTACTCTAGGATAGGACTCTCCGTCTAACTTCCTGAAGCCCACCTCCCCATTTTTCTACTTCGTAGTTCCCATCGCTAGTGTCTTCGATTAATTTTCTCCTTTGGATTTCGTTTTGAAATTTTAAAAATTTTAAATATTTCGTATTTTTCTTTTTAGCCACTATATTATTCAATTCTTTATAAGTGCTTCGGGGAGGAAATAGCTTTTTAATAATATTTACATACTTCCAACCAGACGATGAACTAATGCGTTCACACCGTTTAAAGTTTCTTTTGTGGGCATTTGTTAGAACTAAAATGTTTCTATATTGTAAGAGGTCGTTATCGGTGTACTCTACAGGGTGTTCCTCAGTCAGGAGATTTAGGAGGCCATCTGTTAACTTAAACTCCTTCTCACTAATAATTAGAGTATTTCCTTTAAAAACAGCTGGCACATTTCCAAGAAACCAACTGGAGCACACCTCCCGAAAACCAAACACGTTTTTATTTGACATTTCCATCAACTTTAAAGTTATTTTGCTGGTAGCCATCTTATCTCTTTGACATCTAACTTGATAATGAAGCTTTCTTAGTGATAGTAGGATATTTATTAACACGTAATGACGTCGTAAAATAGACGTAACATAGACGTAACATAGACGTAACATAGACGTAACATAGACGTAACATAGACGTAACATAAACGTAAAATGGTATATGGCCTGTTTTTACCTGGTTTTCAGCTGGTTTTAGCTGTTTTAGCTGGTTTTTACCTGTTTTTAGGAAGAGTCTTTTCTATCAGTTAAAAAAATAGAATATTTCTTAAAACACAATTTATCCCTCGCCTTCGGCTCGGGATGGTGCCACACGAGTGTGGCGTTCGATCATCCCTCGCCTTCGGCTCGGGATGATGCCACACGAGTGTGGCGTTCGATCATCCCTCGCCTTCGGCTCGGGATGATGCCACACGAGTGTAAATTGTGTTTTAAGAAATATTCTATTTTTTTAACTGATAGAAAAGACTCTTCCTAAAAACAGGTAAAAACCAGCTAAAACAGCTAAAACCAGCTGAAAACCAGGTAAAAACAGGCCATATACCATTTTACGTTTATGTTACGTCTATGTTACGTCTATGTTACGTCTATGTTACGTCTATGTTACGTCTATGTTACGTCTATGTTACGTCTATGTTACGTCTATTTTACGGCGCCATTACGTGTTAATAAATATCCTACTATCACTAAGAAAGCTTCATTATCAAGTTAGATGTCAAAGAGATAAGATGGCTACCAGCAAAATAACTTTAAAGTTGATGGAAATGTCAAATAAAAACGTGTTTGGTTTTCGGGAGGTGTGCTCCAGTTGGTTTCTTGGAAATGTGCCAGCTGTTTTTAAAGGAAATACTCTAATTATTAGTGAGAAGGAGTTTAAGTTAACAGATGGCCTCCTAAATCTCCTGACTGAGGAACACCCTGTAGAGTACACCGATAACGACCTCTTACAATATAGAAACATTTTAGTTCTAACAAATGCCCACAAAAGAAACTTTAAACGGTGTGAACGCATTAGTTCATCGTCTGGTTGGAAGTATGTAAATATTATTAAAAAGCTATTTCCTCCCCGAAGCACTTATAAAGAATTGAATAATATAGTGGCTAAAAAGAAAAATACGAAATATTTAAAATTTTTAAAATTTCAAAACGAAATCCAAAGGAGAAAATTAATCGAAGACACTAGCGATGGGAACTACGAAGTAGAAAAATGGGGAGGTGGGCTTCAGGAAGTTAGACGGAGAGTCCTATCCTAGAGTACACAGATGTCAATGACATGATAGACCAATTTCGATGTTTGGAAGAGAATAATACGGATGGCATTAATACACCTGAAATTATGAGTATTTTAAGAGAACTGGAGCAACTTGGAATTGAGTTTTATTAATAGTTTTAGTTGTGAATGCAATAATGTTTTTACTAGGTAAGATGTACACTGATGGGTTAAATAAAGATAGTAACACAAGTTGTCATTATATTATTCTGGGATGCATCAAGTTAAAGAACAAAGTTTTAATCCGCCTTTTCGAGCTGCTACAATTAAGTGTACCGATCTAAGATCAAATTTATTAAAAATAGCTTCAAAGGATGTTTCATTTCTTAGCGTCAAAGTGTACTGGATTAATACTTTTTTGGTGTTGTCGACATAAACGTTCAGATTCACTAGGAAAGTTTAGATTTAGTATTGGTTTAAAGTAAGGTGTTCTAGTTGACCAGTTATGCGTTGGCAGGAGTTTGTAGAAAATAAATAAGAGAGTTTTCTTGGGAGGACTGAGTTAATGATAAGTCGAATGGCTCTCATTTGGAGGTATTAGTTGGGAAACATAAAGAGTGTGTAATTAGGCATGGAAGAAATCGTTTTCTGGCTCGGAAGAGAAAAACCAAGCTTTTAGCTGGCGATGTGGCTGATAAATCTAATTTAAATTTGGTATAGGTAATAAACAATATTATAAAGATAAATTGGAAAAATCTGAAACCAAAGTTAGAAAAAGGGATATTTTATAACTTCTTGTACATTTTTTATACGTTAGAACTATGTAATGTTTGAAACAAATGGTAAAACGACAGCTTGTGTGCAAGAAGTAGCATAGGGAGAGAGCGAGAAAGTAACATAAGAGAGAGAGGTGGTATGTATCATAAGAGAGAGGAGAGAGCTAGTAAAAGCGAGAGAGAGGTAGCATAAGAGAGAGGAGTGGTAGGGAGAGGTGGCATAAGAGAGAGGTAGCATAAGAGAGAGGTAGCATAAGAGAGAGGTGGCATAGGAGAGGTAGTAAAAAGGAGAGAGAAATCCGAATACATTCGAAAATATTCATTAAAACCAGTCATGGAACTTGATGAAAATCCATCGTTACAAGAAGGAGAAGCTCATTGTTTTTATCATTCTAAATGTGCACTTACTAATGTATACAATTTATATAATAATTATTTAATGATTGAATAAAACACATAAATGAAATAAAGTTTTTTATTTCATATAAATTAGGTTTCAAATATTTCTTCAATGATATCTTGTGGAATAAACTGTTTTACTTCACCCAAATGCTCCTCAAATCCCATTTCCTTTATGGTTTGCAGAAAAGTTCTTATATCAAAAGTATGTAAATATATGTTACAGGCTTCTGCAGCTTTTTCATACTTTCTTTCCATATCCATGCATTCATCATATGTATAAAATCTTTCGAATCCATACTCGGCTTCATGGGCAGCATCAAATTTTAAGTTACTAAAGTCATGTGATAGATTCTCTATAGCGCTTGTTAGGTTATATGCTACTCGTTGAGATGTATATGCTAACCACATCTTGTATGAGTATGTGAGACTTAAAATAAGTTCAGAGCTTTAAATAATAATTTAGGATAGGAGGTGGGAGGAATAGGAGGTGGGAGGAATAAAAAGGAAAAATATATTTTAAAATTTTATTTTTCAATACAAGTCTTTACAAATTCACTACATGCGAACGTTTCTACATCCTCCACAACGCAATCAGAATAAACGTTTAATAATTCTAAAACACTACAAACATTTAAACTATTTTCCATATGTGTGACACTTAAAGTAAGTTCAGAGCTTTAAAAATTAATTTAGGAGGTGGGCGGAATAAAAAGAAAAATATACCTATACATTTTTATTTTCAATACAACTTTTTACAAATTCATTACATACGAATGTTTCTACATCCTCCAGAACACAATCTGAGTAAAAGTGTAATAATTCTAAAACACAGCAAACATTTAAACTATTTTCCATAGGTGAAATAACATCATATACATTTTTTAACAAATCGTCATTTTTCATAGAGATTCCACTAACTAAAATATTGTAATATTTGGAAAATTCCTGGTTTTTTAAGATATCAACACGATATTTGATTAAATTTGCCAAGTTCACTAATTCATTTATGGTATCACCAGCAAGGAATACTTCATTACCTCCATCTTGTGTAATCTTAATTATTCTTGCATCACCAATAAACACAAAGTGAATCTCATAACCATTTCCCTTCATGGGTTGCCACCCGGTGCTGTTGGAATAAATGAAACTTAACATAATTCCTTGATTATTAAGGAAGGAAATCCATTGATCTTCATTAAAAATCACATTTTGATTATATTTGTAGCCACAGATTTTAACAACAGGAATATATTTTCTCTCTAAGGAAAATCCAATGCTGACCCATTTGGATTTGGATTTGTTTATGTAGTAGATGGTTTCATTGATGAGAGCTGCATTGCGCTTCTTACTAAACTCTTGTTGGCTTGTTGGTTGATACATTTTCAGATGCTTGATTGAAATAATGGTTGTAGAACTGTGGGTGAGTGCTTAAATAAGCAAGCGTGGTAGTGGGGATAATAAGCGAGGTAGTGGGTAGTAGTAAGAGTGGTGTGGGGATTTAAACACTAATCTTATAGATTTAAACATCATTTAGCGACTAACCATGAATGAGTGTAAGACAGAACTTCTTATCGACATTCAAGGATATAACAGTTCCTTTGGATACATTCCAAAAGAATTAGCGATTTATGATGGTATTCGTTGCTCAAATTATCTGTTTAAATCACCATTTCAAAAAAATATGTTATCTGCTCTCGATCTCAAAATGGTTAAATGGGGCGAAGAGTATCATGGACTAAAATGGGAATTTGGAAATATAGAACTTAATGAAATTGATAATATTTTAAAGCATGTGTTAGAAGTTTACCAATCGCCCAAAATTTACGTGAAAGGGAATGAAAAAATCAACTTCTTAAAAAAGTTTTTGGATGAAGATTTCATATACGCTATTCCCATTGCCCAAGAACCAAAATTAAGTAAATTTAAGAAAATTCCAGAATGTTATTTTCACAAAAATGTGAATCCATGGCATTGTGCATTAGCAAACGTAAAATTGTTATATAATTATAGGTATTGTTATGAATAAAAACCATTATTATATATATGTTTTTATTATTATTGAATTTTATTTATAATACAAATATACTTTGAATAATATATATCCTATTGAACATAAAAACACTACTAACAATATACTTAATAATACTAGACACACATTTGAATTACATTCTTCTATACAAGATTTTCTATACAACTGATTCCATTCCTGTGTCACTATTGAAGTTTTATTGAAATAATATAATCTTAACTTATACTGTACAATGGTAGATATGTTTTTTATTATTGAATTTTATTTATAATACAAATATACTTTGAATAATATATATCCTATTGAACATAGAAACACTACTAACAATATACTTAATAATACTACACACTCATTTGAATTACATTCTGCTATACAAGATTTTCTATACAACTGATTCCATTCCTGTGTCACTATTGAAGTTTTATTGAAATAATATAATCTTAACTTATACTGTACAATGGTAGAATCATTTATAATATTATCATCTATTTTGTGGGTAAATAAACCATTATTTATATTCATTCTTTTCCATGTTGAAGGCCAACTATCATTATTTACATTATTAACAGATAGACAAATAAATGCTTCTCGAACATTATGATCAACTTGTATGAACAAAGTATTGTTAACGAATGCTGATAGAAATAGAACTCCTACTGGTAGCAGAGCCATTTTCAAAATAAAATATTTTTCCAGGGTTCTTATGTTTTATATTCGTCACGAACTAAATCTTTTAGAATATCAATTACATTATTAACTTGATCATCATCAGTCTTGGATTTCTCTTCCAAAATACTTATATGTTTGTGTCCCCAAGCTATGAAGCTCTAAATTGGATTAAATTTATTTATATTAAGCTCCAAATGTAATATTTTTTCCAACGCCCAACCTGAACCATTCTCCGCAAATATTGACATCTTTTCTTTTATTTCAGACAAAAATTTCTTGTAAATATCAGATAAATCTGTTGTTGAAGTTATGACCTTATTTTTCGTATTAAACGATTTAGTTTCGATTGTCTCTTTTATTTGTAAGAGATATTGTCCAAACAGTTCTACATTAATCTTAACACTTTTATGATTAACTAACTCTTCGGAAAGTAAACTTACAAACTTTTGTTGTACTTCATCAAAAAATTCTTCAATGTCCACGTACTTTTTCGATGGAAGCAGCATGTAAGACACAATCCTGTTTTTAAACGCGGAAGTTAAAATTTTTACATTATCGTCACTTTTAAGTGCACTTTTATGTAGGTTTGACCGTAAATGCGCAGCAAGTTTATTTTTCACATACCAAGTATCACAATCTTTACATCGTGATAAAGTAAGTTTAGGTATTGGAGGTCTGTCTTCTATTTTAGCTTTTTTCATGGATACATCACATACCTGGGTATTAGCCTTTCTTTTTTTGCGAGAACAAGATGGCCTCATGGCGCACGATTCTTTTTTATGTCTATACACGTTCGATTGATGAATAAAACTCTTGTTGCATTCACTGCACTGATACATCTTGAGAACTGAACAAAAAAGCAGAAAAGTTTGATATTTATTCAACAGTTCTTGGGATATTTTTAACTGCTCTCACAACACTTTGCACAATACTGTTTTTGCAAACTAAACAATTAATATAATATCAACGCTAACTAACCGTTGAGGATATATAGGTAACAAGGAGAAAGCACAACTGTCGAGCTCAAGGTGCGACTGCGAACACTTAAGAACGAGAAGCGAAGAGAGAATATAAAGAGAATCCGTGTGGGCGGGGCATGCCCATGCGCATCTCTATTGCGCAGATGTAAAAAAACGAAAAATATAAAAAATCTTTTTTTTTTTTTTTTTTGAGCCGGCATTTTTTTTTTTTTTTTTTTTTTTTTTTTTTGAGCCGCCATTTTTATTTTTATTTTTTTTTATTTTTTTTTTTTTTTTGAGCCGCTTTTTTTTTTTTTTTTTTTTTGAGCCGCCATTTTTTTATATGCGCAGTAGACCAAAATGCGTACCACGCGCACATCGAGCGTGCCGGACATGCGCACGGAGTGTTAGGAGATATAATTTGGTGTGTACATTCCAACCCACCCACTTTTAAGAATATAACTCCAATAGTGAAGCCACAAATAAAAAATTTGTTGTTTTGGGCGGGTCTACCGCTCTACATATGGGGTCTGTATTGACCTGTGTATTGTTCGAATTAGTACAACACTTGCGTTTCAAACGCACTTACCCTTTTAAGTAACGCGCTGTAATACGATGAAATGAGTGAAGCTTTGTGTAATGATGTTTAACGATTTAGAGTGGGGGGATTTGGTGGTGGTGGGATGCTGTAAATCCATGGATTAATGAATAATACTTCTAATTATTTGTTTGACATTTATAAAACATATATTAAAATACAGGTTTACTTTTGAACAAAAATAACAGTGAGTTTATCTACATTAGTCTACTTTATGTTTCTATAGCACACGAAACATGATTTCTGGGATACAGGAGGACCATCGAATTGTGTGCTCCAGTCAGGACGATTATAATGAAAAAAACATGGCAATTTAATTTGAAGATCAAAACTTGATTTATAAGACATTGGTAATTTTCCCCATACATCCAAGAGTTCCAAAGGATCTGCATAATTAATTAGATATTCCAAAGGTAACATTTCTAGTTCTTCTGTAGTAAAATCTATCAAGGTTTTCTTTCCGCTTACATGACTAAACATTACATTTGCTGTTGGACAAGACATAGTTTTTCTTTTTGCTTCCAATTCTTGAACTTTCTTTCTCTGTTGAGTTCGAAACTTTTTTTTAGCACTCTTAGATTTGAAGGTGGATTGATTATTATCAAATTGTTTTCTATGTACTCTTGTGGATTATAGCTTTCGCAATGTTCTGTGTCCCATGAATAATCAATAGGGACTGCTACAGACATCGTTGTGAATTGTGTTAAATACTGTAAATATTGAGAATTTATAGCAATAAAAGTGGTGTGGCGGGTAGGAGGAATGGATTTGATATAAGAGTGGTAGGATTTGGTAGTGTGAAGAGTGCGTGTTGTGGAATGGTTTTAATGGTGGGGTGAAGAGTGGGGGGATTTTGGTGGGGTGAAGAGTGGGGGGATTTGGTGGGGTGAAGAGTGGGGGGATTTTGGTGGGGTGAAGAGTGGGGGGATTTGGTGGGGTGAAGAGTGGGGGGATTTTGGTGGGGTGAAGAGTGGGGGGATTTGGTGGGGTGAAGAGTGGGGGGATTTGGTGGGGTGAAGAGTGGGGGGATTTGGTGGGGTGAAGAGTGGGGGGATTTGGTGGGGTGAAGAGTGGGGGGATTTTGGTGGGGTGAAGAGTGGGGGGATTTGGTGGGGTGAAGAGTGGGGGGAATTTTTGGATATATATCCTGATATATCCTGGTCTGGTATGCCTGAAAACACTCTACTTCCATGCTAGGATTAGAACCAGGGACCTGCATAGTGGAACAGCAACGCTCTAACCGACCTGGCCATCGGCTTCTCATAAAATATTGTGCTGATGAGAAATAGACTTGCAGCTAGAAGAGCCATCGTTTGCAATTAGAAATGTAATATACGTAACGTGTTCAAAGCGGTGTTAGAAGCCATGTATAAAAGTATGTTAGCTATCACCCGTCATTTAAGATATGTCAACTACCACCAGTCACTTGTTAAATGCCAAAATAAAAATTTAGCATACGTCACATGTTCAAAATGGCGTTATAAGTCATGCGTAAAAGTATGGACTTTCCACTTGTTAAACGTCAAAATTAATATTTGACATACATCACGGGTTCAACGTGACGTAACAAATCGTTTGGAAAAAACCCGAAGTCAATCGACCAACTCGTTCGTGAGCTATCGCTTATTAAGCTCAATGCCTTAATGGCTGAAAAGAATCAGTCAATCTTTCTATTAGTGAAACTGTTTTAAACATCACTTAGATTACTGCTAAAGCCCCACAACACTGCAATGGAGTGGCCATTGTCAATGATCTTTGCGGAGTATATGTAATAAAACTAGTAATTATAAAAAATTATTTATTTAACCACAATATATATCGATATTTAACAACTTTATATACGAAATTAGTTAATAGTATTAAACAGGTTACTGCTAGGAATACAAGAAGACTAGAAATACTGTTCATATTTTCGGATAAAGATGGGGTTAGTGTAGAATTAGTAGTAGGAGTAATAGCAGGATATGTCGTCTCATTCTTGCACTTGCTAAGGAACTGCATCCATCCTGTTTCACCAGTCGTCGAATCTTGAGAAAGACAATGAACCTCGTACCGAAAAGAGCTGCTGCTGTTTGATGGAGGTATCGGGGCGGTGAATACAGGCAGGTGGTCAGCAATCTGAGGGTTGAAAGCCATCGGAATCCATGGACTGCTAGCGTTAGAATCGTCAAAATCGAACAAAACAGATGCGTTTTTAACATTCAAAGGCCGATATACGTAGAAGACATTGTGTACTACTGCAACTAGCAGAATGAAGGATGAACTTAACAGAGCCATGGCTAACGCCAAAATGATTTAAAGCGTTGAAGAATAGAGAGTTATAAGGTCGTATAGATGTATAATTCCGCTGAATGATAGTACGAAAAGCGATATTACGAACAGAGAACTAACATGGAGTGTTCGGAATGGTTCTGGTTTTATCTTTTTCAAGCTTCGGGGTGTGACTACTTTTTTCCTTTGTCGACACTTCCACAATGCTTTAGCTAACCGGCAATGTTTAGAGTACTTATAGTGATCGGCTAACGGATCGTCTCCTTCCTTCCAATCAGTAAACTCAATGACAAAATGTACTTTTAACTATATCCTATATCCAATCGCTGAGTGTAATAAAAACCAGTCTGTGCTAAGTCTTTAAGACTAACTTTATTGGTCCAATTTTCAAACTTAATCAGTCTTTCTTCAAAAGTACGAATAACGACAAAACCGTCGTCTAAGCAATCAGTACAATCTACACTGCGGCTAACCATTTTACGTCTTTCTGCTTAGACTAATCTAACTAAACTAAGAAATAAAACAAACAAAATATGTTATATATTTTTATTCCATATCATTTAAAAAACAATGTCGGAAATTATGCAATAACTTAACATTATTACAGGCACAATGCCAAACAGTAAAGTCCTTATGATGAAAACATTTACAACTTTTTTATATTTACTTAATTTAGGTTCAGTCTTTAAAAGAATACTAAATATAAGACAAGAATCAAAAATCTATTTTAAACAAGTTGCCTTTAAATCCCCCTTAACCAGAAATTTAGGAGAATCATACTGAAGACGGACGTCACGTAAAACACTTTCAAATTAGTTCAAGTCCAAATAACCAGACTCCCACATTAGTCCATGGTATTTCTCCTCCAAATGTTCTACTATTTTGAGGTCTTCAGGCTTTAAAAATTTTCTACCATACGGAGGCTTGAAGAGAAAGCTGCAAAATCGAGCACCATCATACACAGCCAACTCCTTTGGTATAAATCCACTAGCTAAAGGATAACCTTGCAGATCGATACAAACTTCTTGACGTTCTTTAGGCATTTTGTACACTGGCTAAACTCAAAGACAACAACGTCGGTGTTGAACTAACTTCTAAACAGTCTGCAGACAAGTCACGACAGGTCTCGATAGGTTAGAACTGTATGTAACGATTGTTGAAATATCTATGAAATCTCTGCTAGAATCGGGTTGTATTTATTAGTAACAGCAGAAGCATTAGGGCTGGAGGGAAAGGAGAGGGAAGGGCGAAAGGAAAGAACCTAGAGCCTTAAAATATTTATTATTATGAATCATCAGCATACATGTACAGTTTATCAAAGTCATCGAGCAATTTTTTGCGGATTGTAATGCAATAATTCCAACATATAATAACTTTGTTCAAACAGGTTTAAATTGCAGAGATTGGTAATAATTTCAAAAAAGTTTTCCTTAATATCAGCGAAACATTGGGCATACTGTAAAGTATCATCATAATAGGTTCTAAATTGTAAACGTTTCACTAATTCTAATCTAAAGTTAATTAAACTCTTAATGCTAACAATAGAATTTATATCATTACAAGAAAACGTTAAAGTTACATCATTGCTTCCAGGTCGAAATATTCGCTCGTTTAAAAGAATAGCACTGGACACGTTAAAATTTTTCGATAACGACATCTGCATTATTGTCACACTTCCATCAATATCTTCAAACATCTTGTCAATGCTCTCCAAAAACTCGATCCAATCAGAATGGCTGAGTTAGACTGGCTCATGTTCAGGCGTTGTGAGAACTAGTTTAACACTTGGTATCATCCCCCGGGCAACACTGAGACCCACAATTACTGTAAAATTACCAGCAGGATAGCAAAATTCGCCCAAAAGTTTATTCTCCTTGCGAATTTCTCTATTACTTCGGAGAATCATACTGTCTAAATAAGTCCAATAGGGTGATGAGCTTTGGGAACTATCGTCTTCTTCTAGCAGCTCAGGAGCAGCAGCGGTACAACTTTTACTTGCCATGGTTCACACTAAAATAGTGACGTCTGCCAACGTAGTATTGTTATTATAGAGAGAACTCTACCCCCATTCCACATTTATTGATGTTAAGTTCGAGAAATAGTAGTTTGGATAACACCCATCCGCTTCCCATCTCTGTGAATTAGGAAACTTTTTTCACTAGAGACATCTGATATTCGCTGTAAAAGTCCCTCAAATTAGTGCTGGGAGAAATAACACTAAATTTTGTATTAAAAGATTTAATGTCTTGTTCTTTGGTTGACGCCAACAGATAACAACCATATAGCTCCATATTAACTTTAAGCTGGGGTAAGTCCTTAAAGGATCAGTAAGTAGAGTAAGAACCGTATCTTTTAGATCTACTTATTGCTTAACATGTAACATGTAAAGTACGTAACGGGACCTACTTGAATATCACCATCCTTCAAAAACTTGACGGGCTGTGTACCCAAATGCCAAGAATCAGTGGCCATATCATATTTCATGCCGTTAGCATCTATTTCGGCAGAGTTAAACCAAAATGTTTCCAAATACTCTTGTGTAATTTTAGGATATTGTTCGACAAAGCTGTTATACACCTCCGGTCGTCGAAGAGAAACCTCAAACTCAGCTTTTAGATCTCGAGCGGATTTCTCTGCTAGGTCTTGTTGCGCTTCTTCAAACACATCATCGGAAAGGTCGTCCTTTCGGGACTCAGTAGCTACGGAGGACGGGGGCGTTGGTATATTTACTTCCTGGGCTTGAGAGGAAGAGATCTCTGTAGGCTGCTCGAATTTTTTCACCGATTTTACACCGTCACTCCCTTCCACTTTAATCTTACGTTTCTTAGCCTTTGTACCGATTGAAGCATCCACGAGCTTATTCAGAGGGTCTGTAATAGGTGTTAAGAATTTATTAAGAGCTTCATCTTCTTCACCTCGCTGCAATTTTAATGCTAAAAACTTCTTTCTTATTGTTCTAGCAGCTTGGATAATTCGACGTTTAACGTCCTTATCAAGCTGGTTAAAAGGAGTAGCCATATCCGCTCAACCGTTCAACCGTTCAACCGCTCAACCGCTCAACCACTCAACTGCTCAACCGTTCAACCGCTCAACAGCTGAACCGGTAATTAAACAGATTTTGTTTCTAGAAACCTGTTTCTAGAGATCTGTTTCTAGAGACTTAGCACATCTACCTTCTAGGACGTCAAGTTTTACACTGAACCTTAAGGGGTTTAGGGTATGATATAAGTATCAAACTTGCTAGGATATCGACCTTTAGCAATATCATTGTCTTTTACAATTACTAAGAACCCATACCTATCCTTAAAACATTCGGAACAAATATGTTTAAATGCATCGAATGTCATGTCTGTATTAACCTGATCGTCGTAGATATGTTTCAAGTTTAAGTCGTCTTGCTTAAATAAAATTCATACATTAGCATTATCACGAACCAGCTGTTTAGGTTTTTTCGAGTAAGTTTGCGATAAATAGAAGGAATCAATTGAATTATGTCGACCCATACAAAACTAATTACGTATTTTATCCGGCTTCTCACATGCCACGTCATCAAATATGAATACAGAATGAGGCCGGACACTGGAAGGATCTAGAACTTCATCATTATCGCTGTAGCTGAAATAGCCTAAACGGGAATGTTTCATAGTCTGTTGAAGAAAGTCATACTTGTCTTGCTGCAGAGATTTTGAATACACGTACACATTCTCGAATTTTAAACCATTTTCAATTCAAAAGACTAATCATTACATTGGTTTTGCCACAATTACTAGGACCACATATTAGCGACCGAATTGTAGAAGGGAAAAGCTGGCCATGTTTGCTACTTCGGGACTTGTCGTTTTTCATATCGCAATTATAAACTTGGATTTTGAGTTTCTGCTTCTCTTGACGCATCTCTATAAATATTACTCTACACCCTCCCAGGACTTCATTACGAATGAAGACTTTGCAGGGTGCTGGTGTGTTAAATACAGCTATCAGCAAGCTCCCGTTCGAGCTTCATTTGCCTGGTTATTCCTATTGCGGTCCTGGAACCAAACTTCAAGAGCGGCTGGCTCGAGGCGATCAACCAAAGAACAAATTGGATAGTGCTTGTCGAGATCACGATATCGAATACGCAAAGTCTAAAGAGTTGGAACAAAGACATCGAGCCGATCGAGTGTTGGAGAATCGGGCTTGGGAACGAGTAAATTCGTAGTAGATTACAGTTTTGGTGAAAAAGCTTCAGCGTGGTTAGTAACTAACGCTATGAAGGTAAAACGCAAGTTGGGTGCTGGCAAGAAGAACATGAAACCCCTATCATCAGTGGTCACTCTGCTTAAGAAACAACTTAAACATACGGGTACTGGTGATGTTAGTAAGACAAGGACTCTCAGAAAAATACTTAAAGCTGCACGAGTAACGGTCAAGAAGGTGGGAGGGCGTAAGAAGATCAACGTACCACGAATAATACCATTACCGAAGCAGGGTGGGTTTCTACCACTTATTCCCATATTTGCAGGACTTAGTGCCCTGGGAGCACTAAGCGGGGGCGCCGCGGAGATAACGAAGGCTGTTAATGACGCTCAAAGTGCCAAGGAGAAGTTAAAAGAATCTAAGCGACACAACGAAACAATGGAAGCGATTGCATTGGGAAAAAAGGGTAGCGGCTTGTATTTAAAGAAACACAAAACTGGCTATGTATTGTTTTTACGGAAAAATGCCAAAAAACTACCAATAAAGCTACCTGAAAAACAGTTATCCGATCACGATATTAATTCGTACGTCACTCGATTAAAAATACCGCATTTTAGGGGAGTATTTATGCGAGACACTTTACCGAACGCTCACCTCAAAACAGAGTGTGGTGTTATTAATTTGGATCGGAACACAGGATTCGGAACACATTGGGTATCTTACAAGAAACACGGTAATCGAGTTGTTTATTTCGATAGTTTTGGCAACTTGGAACCGCCCAAGGAATTTGTCAAGTACATGAAAAATGTTAAAATATATTTTAATTCCGAACAGTATCAGGATTATGGAATGACAAATTGTGGACATCTTGCTCTAGCATTTCTCTACAATGAAACTTTATAAATGCAGGTATTGATGCTTATTGACATCAGTCATGTCACAGACATTCACGTTAAATGGTCGCTCTCACCGATTTGAAGCATACTTTGTACCTCCCATAGAGCTCGATTCCAGATTTGATTACTCTTTAGCATTAATTTCGCTAAACACTTGGAACACAATCCCTAATATAGAAGAGGGACGAAACAAGATTTATTACATTGTCAATAATCAGGAGGAGCGAGTATTGGAAATACCAACCGGGTCCTACGAGTTGGAAGATATCGAGCAGTTTCTACAACGTAATCTCCTAGCTCCCAGTGTTCCCGCAGACGAACGGAATCGCATCTTATCGCTTAAACCCAATAACAGTACGTTAAAGTGCGAGTTAACCAGTGTCTACGACATAAACTTTAAGCCAAAAGACAGTATTGCCAAGTTGTTGGGATTTTCACCTCAACTGTTAAAGTCTGGTAAATTCCACGAGTCAGATCAACTTGTGGATATTATACAAGTTGTTACTATTAGAGTAGAGTGTAACATCATTTCCGGCTCATATTACACAAATCCCACATACTCTTTACGAATTTTCACCGACTGTCGATCCCGGCTACAGTATAAATATCGAACCAAGGAATCTAATCTATTTACCTGTGAACCAAAAAAGCATCTATAACATTACTCTCACGCTAGTAGACCAGGATTCTAGACCCTTTAATTTTCGAGGTGAAGAAGTAGTAATTCGATTAGAACTTAGACGAAATGGTTCTAGTATTTAAAAGGTATTTAAACACTAATACCTCAGCTAACAGATCATTCAGTGATCAGAAGTCGAAGGGGTCACTCACGTTTTCAAATATCTTATATTTGCAGTCTAGAAGCAGTCATTACCGCTACCATGTCAGAAAAACTTCAAATCTTCAATCAGATCAAGAGCGATGAGTCGGTCATTCGCGAAGAATGGCACACTTATCACCCCTTTACCAACTCCTTTAATAACAATGACGAAATCGAGATTGTTATCAATCAGCAAGATGTCTTTTTGGATATGAGTGAAGCTCAACTCTACATAGAGAGTACGTTTAAGGTGGAAGCAGATGCCGCTGATAAGACCGGTACTTCCGATCTAACCAATAATGCTGGCGCCTTTCTCTTTGACATCATTTCCTATGAAGTTAATGGCAAGGACATTGAAAAGATTCGCGATCCTGGTATTGTTAGCACAGTTAAAAATATTCTATGTTTAAATGAGCAGGAAAGCCGTGCTCTAGACATAGCTGGATGGAATTGGCCTAGTGGAACTGTTCAGACCTTGGACGAAACTTCTAAAGACTTTAATTTTCGCATCCCACTTTCAATGTTGTTTGGCGTGTTTGCCGATTACCACAATGTACTAATGGGTAAACAGAAAATTAAACTAGTTCGTGCTCGTCATGACGACAACTGCTCCACTGGTACTAAGAAGGCAACAATAACGTTAAAAACGGTTGAGTTGAAAGTTAGACATATTTACCCGAATGATGCAGTGAAATTAAGGCTTTTGGACGAAATTGCAAGTAACAAACCGATAATATATATATATATATATATATATATATATATATATATATATATATATATATATATATATATATATATATATATATATATATATATATATATGTATATATATATATATATATATATATATATTCCGTTTAGAAACTAGGAACTACATGAACTTCCTGCTTTGAGAACAACAAAGCGTGATATTTGGACCGTTAAGGCCATGTCTGAGAGAGCCCGATATGTTATTGTATTTTTTATGAAGAAGCGAAAAGATAGCTTTGAAGCTGATTGTACCTACTTTGATAATTTAGACATCACCGACGTTAAGTTGCATTTAAATTCTGAAGTTTACCCCTATGAGTTAAAACTAAACTTTGCCAATAGACAGTTTGCAGAAGCCTATCAGATGTATACGAACTTTCAAGAAACCTATTTGGGAAAACAACGGTGTGAGCCGCTCTTGGATTCTCTCGCTTTCGCTACTAGAGCCCTCTTTGTTATTGACTGTTCCAAACAAAATGAAGCCCTCAAGAGTAACACTATTGACGTTAAGTTGGAGTTTCAAAGTTCCGAAAACTTCTCGGCTGAGTCATGTGCTTTTTGTATAATTATTCATGATCGAGTGCTCGAGTATCAGGCTTTAACAGGTCAAGTACGTGATCTGTTGTAGTCAGTTACTATTCAACCCAGACACGATGAAGTTTGTTGTGGTTGACGTTCAAGGATTCAGCGTTCCAGAATTTCAAGCTAAAGAATTGGCTATTTACGATGGAAAGCAAATAAAAAACTATCTTTTTAAACCAGTTAAACCGTTTCATGAACTGTCGTATGATTGCCAGAAGCAAGCAATGTTTCTATATGGGAACCGACATGGTTTATACTATAATTCTGGTGAAACCGATTACAATGAACTTCACCGCATTATCTACAACAATCTACGGGATGTTGACGTCATCTATGTGAAGGGATATGTAAGGAAGGCCTTCTTACTGGAAACTTTTTCCACGATGAAATATCTTAAGCATATACCCGATATTATTAATTTAGAATTTACTCGGGACTGTGTTAATGTACCGAAATTATCTCTAAGTAAAACCACTTGTTCATATCATGGTTTAGAATATTGTGCTTATAGTGCTGAGAATTCAAAAATCTTGTATGAATATATTTATGATTTTTGACCTAAATAAAGAAGTTAAATTGTATTACATGTTTAATTTTATCCTATATTACTAGAACCCCTTGAGAAATTTGGGCATTTAGTCTCGAGCACATGACGAAGACAGCCGACTTGTCAGTTAAATTAGACAAGCATTTGAAAAAAATACGCAAGCTGAAAAGAGACATCAAGTTTTACAAAGAAAAGAAACCTTTGGTTAGAATATTTTTGAAACTTACCATTTAAACTTACCAATGGCTGCCTCCTCTTCCAGCTGTGATAAGGTGTTTGAATCTCCTTCTAGACGTCCTGATGTTCCAGTTCTTAAGACTAAGCCTAACCGAGTTTACGAGATTGATGACTTTATAACTGTCATTTTTACTACGTCCGAAGAGGAACGCAAACAAGTAATTTTGGATACTATTGGTTATGGCAAAATTTCTTTCTCTAGTGATGAATTTGAAGAATTTTTAAGCACTTTTGATTGTTTCAATACCCATTGGGTAGATATATGTATGATAATTGGACAGTACACGCTAGTGCTTCATCGCAATGGCGATAAGGGAAGTCTCAAGTTTGAAGATGCCACAACAGACAAGTATCTATTTCTGTTGACGGAGAAGCTAATACGCCTATTTGCACAGCATGTTTATGAATTGTATAAGCTTAATATACAAAGAGTATTCTGTTACTAAATAAATAGCCTAATGTCAATTTGTTTTTTCTTTGCTCTAACTAAGGAAATAAGACGCCAATATAAACACAAAAAAACAAACATTTATTAACGTGTAAAAAATTTAAAAAGTAAACAAAACGACCGAACAGTGGTCTGTAAAGAGTAAATAGAGTAAAATCCACAATTCACAAAAATTGGGTAAACTTGGGTACAATATACATATAAAGTAAATAGGTAAATACATTAAATAGGGTAGATTAGAATAAAATACATACAATAATTAACTAACTAAAATAAATTATTAGCCTAATATCACTGCCTCTGAAGTCATACATTTAGCTACCAAAGGTGATTGGCCTAAAGTTAGCTGTCGGTGACCAGTCTTAGCTCATGGAATTTCCGATGATTTCTTATACTTTTGAATATCTCGATGACCCCAAGCAAGCGTGTTCTCCATGTCTCCGGGAATAAGATAGCGCTTATCGTCCGCGTGTGATAACGCTCCCTTATTTTTAAGTTCGACATACATATCGTGTAAATGTGAACGGAAAATGTTCATCTGTCGATGAATGTGAGTTCCTTCTACGTCAACCGCTTCTCTGTAATCATCCAGAGTCAGTTCTTTCTGGGTGACGTAATCAGGAACTCCCTTAGCTTTTTTGGTTAACTTTCCCTCCACATTTACACAATATGCCTTCGCCCCGGTGCCGTAGAAATCTCAAATGATTTTACCTGCATGCTCATCTTTCATTTTACCCAAAATTGATTGTTTTACAGGAACATCATGTGGGTTATCTTGTGAGTAATTGGACGTATCGAACCTATCTAAATTTTGTTTCATGTCCTGATAGAAATCTTCCGTTGTAATTTTTAAAACATGGGAATCGGTGTCAGTGTAGAGTAATACTGCGTTATTGCCGTATTTTGGTTTGATATACCCGTACAAAAAGTCACACATAATAGTCTTGGATATTTCCAAGATGCTAAAACCTACGTAAATAGGCTTATTATATGTGACTTTTTGTTTTTCATCTGGATAGCTACCAGGTTCTCGTTGAAAATAGTGCGGTCTTTAAAATGAGGTTTCGAGATTAATGCTTCGGCTCCCAACCTTCTACCAATATTTTCCCAATGAGAAACAAGTTTAACATCTACCCGTTTCTCGCTTTATTGCGCATAACTGTGTTTAGGTCAATGTATTTCTTAAGCCACGGCGATTGATCAAAAGATATAACGCGATGAATTTTTGTGAGCTTAAGCCCATAATCTAAAGCCTGACGCAAATTTTGATAATGAATTATGTATTTACTTGTAGGTTTAAAATTTGGAATTAATTTTTTAATGTCTTGGAATTTTGATTCTGGTGGAGCTATGGATTGTGGACAAAAGGGTAGTTCGTTGTGTAAATAATGTAACTGTTCGGGATATTCTAAATCTACCTCTAATATGTAGCCAGTTTTAGAATCATTCGCGACATTCATGTAATCTAAACTTTGAATTTCGGTCTCATCCAACCACTTAAAATTCCCCGCTGGTAAAAATTGTGACATGGCTGCACCATATAGGTTGGTGGCATCCAAATACATGATGTAGGAAGTGGGTTTGGAAGCGTCATAATGAGGTATAAATTTATTGTTCGCAAAAGCTTTTCTAATGCTACACTGACTGACGCCACCGCGAATACCGTGTTTAAAGAAGTGTATCATGTCTAGATCTGTCAGTAATTCCAAGTTAATTGATGTGGCCTTGAGTGCAGAGTCCATTGAAAGGGAAGGCGCTGTGAAATACTGCGCAGGGTCTAGACCGTAAGTGCTATGGCACACGTCTATAAAACTTTCAAAAACATCTGTTAATAATAAAACGTCGGACTTTAAATAAATATCTGAATATTCGCCTAAAGTTTTGCATTCAAATAAATTCCACACAGCCCAAGCACGCTTGTAATCCTCTTTGCTAATGTCTTCTTTCTTTAGCTGGTTGTAAAAGTCTTTATGTGATGGTAGCTTTGTATCGTTCAATTTTGCGAAACTATCCACGTAATTATATGGGAAGACACCCTTCTGTCGAATAAGCTGAAACTTATTTTCCTCCTCGAAATATTTTCTAACTTCTCGACATTGTTCTGGTTTTAAATTTTGACTAAGTTTTGACTGCTGGCCATGAAACGAAAACTGTCGAGAAAGCGTAATTTTAAAAATACCTGTCGTTGTTTACCATCCTTGTTCACGATGTTATCCACCAAAACATGTTTAGTAAATGAGATATACTTTTCCTTGTTTTGGGGGATAACATCCAGCTTTTCTTCGTTGGCAGCCAATTCCTTAACAAACAGGTGGGAGTCAAAGTTGGACATATTATGGAAAAAGATGGGTATAAATTGAGGGATTTTGTAATTTAGGTTGCATACAGAGTGCGCAGGCCCCCGATATTGGCCATTTGTGTGATCGTGATCGTGCACGCGATCGTTTAATGATACATCAAATGGCTTTTCGCATATATGACACACCGTAGTATTTTGATGCTCAATCTCTTGTTCCGCAGAAATGGGAATCATGGGTACTACTTCCTTCATAAAGCGATTATAGATTGATTTACAATCAGTCTCTAAACGTTTTACGAATTCTTTGTGAGCATCCGGACCACTATAACTTTGGTAAATCGAATGAGTATCATCAAAGTCACATTTGATGTAGTAACCGAAAGAGTACGGCACATGCTTGTGCGTTCTCAAAGTGTATGACGTATCGGGATCCTGAGCATTTTTCTCTGTATCGATAGGTTCAAGGATAGTCTCAAAATCGGCATTAACAACGAAAGACACTTTTAATTTTTTCTCAAAGTTTGTAAATTTCAAAATATTCTCGGGAATCTCTTCACCATATTTATTTTTTAAAAAATTTGTCGTTGGGACTTTAGCTAAAACGTGCCCACAATCATGTTCTTCACGTTCTTTTAATTTTTGTTCTGAATAAAAATACGATAAACAACCATCGCATAAATACTTGGCACCATGCCGTAAGGATAACTGTCTTGAGATCAGGCGAGATAAACTTCTTATTAAGCAGTAATGACTATTGCCATAGTCATCACTGATTACTAACAAATTTAAATGTCGCTCTCTATTACGAGAATTTGTAAAGTATAAGGGCCCCACGACTTCAATAATATTTTTACCGTCTTCGAACAGTTTCTCCAGTCCATATACGTTGATAGAAATATTATTCAGTCGTTCAAACTTAGTTACATCGGTAAGTTTAATCGGTAATTCCATACCTGTAAAGTCCAGCCCGTTTTCAAAAGGCGAATAGTTCGCGACTCTATTTGCATTTTGAATCCAATGAACTGGATGTAAGGCAGCTAGGACTGACCACATGAAACATTTTTGATCGGTGTTTTGAATGTTCAGAACAGCTTTCTTTGCTTCAATCTCCTTTGGTAGCGGAATGTAGGAAGATGGCTTTAGACGCTTGATCTTGTTGATACCTAATTCTAAGTGGAGGAGTTGTTGGAGCGTCCACCCTGTAACAATAGAAATATTTATTAGTAAGAAATCTTAAACAGTTAAAAAAAAATTTTGCATTAGCTTTACACTCACCACTATCCTTTTCCCTAAATTCGGAATACTTTCGGTCTAGGATGGCGATGAACTGCTCGAACAGCTCCTCCAAGTCCGTAGCCCCATTCACCATCTGATACTTGCTGTTGAAGGACTTCACCTCTGACGACTCGTTTGTCTGTTGGAGGAAGCGGCCGAAAAGCTCCAGTCTGACCTTAAGCTGCTCATACTTCGCCCGAATGTCTCCCACCAACTTGATGAATTTTTGTTTTAGATGCTGTAGATAATCCTTTACGTTGGTGGGATCTTGGCTTGAAGTAAGTCGGTACGTAGCAATTCGGCTCCTGAATGATGTTTTTACCAGCTCTACACCTTCCTCCTGTGCCGCGCAGCATTTCTCCCGTTGCCCTAGGGTCCTTAGATGTCCACCCCATCGGTTAGTGGGAACCTCTAGTTGGTATGTTGCACAATGCTGTGTGGATGATGTTGTTGGTTCTGAAAAATTAGTACCTGAGTTATATAAAGACACATATATTATTTAGACCACCAGAAATTTCAATTTTAACTACTCACCATCTGTCTAAACGAGTCTTGCTCTTTTCGCCATGGGTGTCTGCGTGGTATTCGCTGGTCTTTTGGGAGCTGAGTGTTTCTCCTTCTGGTGACGAAGAAGAGCCCCCTCTGACTTGAAAATTCCACTGCAGACGTCGCAGATCTTGATCGCTATGGGGCAATGTCCATGACGCTTGAAGTTGTCCTTCCTCGTGAATGTACGGCTGCAGAATTGGCATACAAACATTTTCTGTAAAATAAAATATTTTGACTGTGGGTTGAGGTTAGCAGCGATTGACATTTTTTGTTATTTCATAATATTGCGCAATATTATTTTTTAACCTTATAGAACTATTGGCTTATGTGGCAGACAAACGAGCAAATTATTATTTTGTAGAAATAATAAAATCGTCTTACACAGTTAAAAAGACACAAAGATAATTTTTACTAATAGGTCGGTGTTGCATATAGACAGACTTGTAATATTTTTTAACACTACATAAACACAAATTTCTTATTTTGTAGAAATAATAAAATCGTTTTTACAAGCAACAGTTAAAAAGACATATCTATAATTTTTTACTAATAGAACTGTGTTGCATACAGACAGACTTGTAATATTTTTTAACACTACTATAAACACAAATTACTAATTTTTGCTAAATCACACTACGACACAATAAATTTCCACCGCAGAATTAATACTATCACTAATTTTTGTTTGTTTCTTGATATAATGCATAGAAATAAATGTACTTACCAAATAATAAGACACACACTTTAAACACACACACACACACACACACACACACACACACACACACACACACACACACACACACAACACACAATAAAACAAAGCAAGCTTATATTTTTCACGAACTGGCTGTTCTGAAAGAAAGTTTTTGAACGACTGCTGAATCGTCTGTCGGTTTCCCAATTAAGAACGCGTCTAATAATAATACAATACTCCCGCTTGGTCTGTGTAGTGTAATTACTACTGCAATATAATATCATTTGCGCTGACCTTATTTGGCTCGCTTTGCATAGTAAATTTTCCCAATGATGGTGCAATCTTTCTGGCATATTGCCAATAATGTGGTGTACGAGATATAAAAATATTAGAATATACGGGGTGATGTATATCTTACTACGCAAAGATCATTGACAATGGCCCCTGCATTGCAGTGTTGTGGAGCTTTAGCAGTAATCTAAGTGATGTTTAAAACAGTTTAACTAATAGAAAGATTGCCTGATTCTTTTCAGCCATTAAGGCATTGGACTTAATAAGCGATAGCTCACGAACGAGTTGATCGATTGTTCTCGGGTTTGTTCGAAACGATTTGTTACATCCCGTTGAACACGTGACGTATGTCAAATCTTAATTTTGACGTTTAACAACTGACAAGTGATAGTTGACATATCTTAAATGACAGGTGACAGCTGTCCTACTTTTACGCATGACTTTTAACGTTCTTTTGATGAACACGTGACATATGTCAGTTTTTAATTTTGGCGTTTGACAAGTGAGAAGTGACCGTTGACAGATCTTAAATGACAGGTGAGAGCTAACATACTTTTATACATGACTTCTAACATCCTTCTCAGCACGTTACGTATGTTAAATTTTTCTTTTGGCATTTCACAAGTGACAAGTGACAGTTGACATATCTTAAATGATAGATGTCAGCTGGCATGCTTTTACGCGTGTGTTATAACGCCATTTTAAACACGCGACGTGTGCTAAATTTTTATTTTGGCATTTGATAAGTGACAAGTGACAGATGACATATCTTAAATGACAGGTGACGGCTAACATACTTTTATACATGGCTTCTAACATCCTTCTCAACATGTTCCGTATGTTAAATTTTTCTTTTGATATTTCACAAGTGACCAGTGATAGCTGGCCTATCTTAAATGACAGGTGATAGCTGGCATACTTTTATACATGTCTTCTAACGCCCTTCTCAATACGTTCCGTATGTTAAATTTCGAATTGAACAAGGGGCCCCTTCTAGCTGCAAGTCTATATCTCATCAGCACAATATTTTATGAGAAGTCGATAGCCAGGTCGGTTAGAGCGCTGATATTCCAACATACATGTCCCGGGTTCCAATCCTAGCATGGCCGAAAATAAAGAAAAAAGTTTTTGACGTCATATTCGTGACATATTTTAAGGAGTAGTACTAAAGTCCGATGCAGTTAGTTAGTTAGTTAGTAGTTGATGCCTAAGTAGTTAATGTCCAAGTAGTTAAAGCCCAAAGTAGTTAACGCCCCAAGTAGTTAAGACCAAAGTAGCTGACGCCCAAGAGTGGGGCGGTTGACAGATGACGTATGACAGTAGATAAGCAGCACCGCTTCTGGCGCAAAATCCCATGTATTTTCTTATGGAGGTTCATTCTGGTATTTTTGGTACACGACGCGACGCCTACAGGGCGTGGTCCAAAATTAGGCGTCGCGACGCCTCAGACGTGACGTCCGTCTTCTTAGGTACTTGGACGTTAGCTACTTGGGTATGAACTACTCGGACATCAACTACTTGGGCCTCAGCTACTGGATCCTGCTGCTGCTGCTGCTAACGCTATCTTGAGGATTAGAACCTTGCCTTCAGCTATTAGGGTATAGTAACATATTTCTAGTGGGTTTCGGCTTTGGGAACGGCTAAACTTTCCATCTTTGAACTCCAACGGGGCACCGTGAAATATTACAATTATTTCTTCAAGATGACGTCACAAACTTTTTTTATTTATTTTACCCATAGTGGGAATAGAACCAGGGACTTTGGATTAGTAGTGCATCGTCTTACACTTTACGCTGTGGAGGTATATTGATTTTTTCCGTCTTTAATTTAAAGTTATAAATCCGGCGTACTTCAGATATTTTTTTTACGAAATATATCTTCGGGATGACGTCACAAACTTTTTCATTAATTTTACTTCTAATGGGTATCTTCGAACAGAAAAACTTTCCATCTTTCAACTCCGACGCTGCACCGTTAAATATTATTATTATAAAGGATTTCATGATGACATCAAATACTTTTTTTTATTTATTTTGCCCATGCTAGGATTAGAACCGGGGACCTGTATGTTGGAATATCAGCGCTCTAGCCAATCTCGCTATCGAGTACCAATAAAGTATTGAGTTCGGGAGATATAGGCTTGCAACTATAAGAGCCCTCATTTTCAATTAGAAATTTGACATAGGTCACGTGTTGAGAATTATGTTGTAAGCTGTCACCTATAATTTAAGATATGTCAACAGTCAACTGTCACTTGTCAAATGTCAATATAAAAATTTAACATACGTTACGTGTTCAAAATGGTGTCATAAGACATGCGTAAAAGCATGGCGGCTGTCACCTGTCACTTGTCAAATGTTAAAATAAAAATTTAACGTAGGTCTCGTGTTCAAAATGGCGTTATAAGCAGTGAGCGGAATCACGATGCGACAACAGAGTCGCACTCAGGACAAAAGGAATTTTACACGTTATTACATTATCAATTTTTTTTCCAAATACTAAACAGATTTTACAGTAGAATATATACATATATATATATATATATATATATATATATATATATATATATTTATATATATATATATATATATATATATATATATATATATATATATATATTGATATAAGGTGCTTCTCACTTCCAAAGCAGATACACGGTAAACGTTGTCACTTCATATATGGCGTTGTCACTTCCATGAACGGAAGTGGCAACGAAAACGCTTAAAATTTGGTAAATATATTACAAATGCCTCTGTCAAGCACACGGTAAAATTTTGTGTAGAAGTGATTTTGTCCTAGTTTATCCCCAGTGAGACATTTTAGTTCACCTATATATCGCTGGCGCTGCAATCGGCATTAGGCTATATATGGTCAGATATCGCTATGACGAAGTCACTTCAGATTATAGTACGGTACGTTTCAACTTCATTTTTTCGGCAACAGTGCTTTTCTGCGACGTAGTGAAATACAATGATTAGTGCTAGAAGTTATAGAATATACCAATCGGCCGTGTCTGCAGGTAAGTTAAATAGGAAATAAATGGTTTTTAATTTATTGGCATATATCTAGAACTTGCTATTGAATTAGCTGAGGTAGGTATATCAGATGCGGTGAAAAGGAGGGTTGTTTTTTAAAAACGGGCATTTTTTCGAAAAGTATGCCGTGTGAGGTATCAAATGAAAAAGAATAATTGACTAGAGATTTTAGAAAAAGTAACATTTTACTGGTTATTAGGAGTGAAAAAAATGGGGATTGTATTTACCAAACACACATTTTTTGAAATGTATGGCGTATGGGATGTCAGATAAAAGCCAATTGACTTTAGATTTTAGAAGAATTAACATTTTTTGGCGTAGATATATTAGGGGTGGTGAAAGGGGGGCGGGTTGTTGTTAAAAACGCGCATTTTTTCGAAAGGTATGCCGAGTGAGGTATCAAATGAAAAAGAATTGACAAGATTTTAGAAAAAGTAACATTTTAGTGGTGGGTATATTAGGAGTGACGAAAATGGGGATTGTTTTTACCAAACACACATTTTTTGAAATGTATGGTGTGTGGGGTGTCAAATAAAAGCAAATTGACTTTAGATTTTAGAAGAATTAACACTTTTTGGAGTAGATATATTAGGGGTGGTGAAAGGGGGGCGGGTTGTTAAAAACGCGCATTTTTTCGAAAGGTATGCCGAGTGAGGTATCAAATGAAAAAGAATTGACAAGATTTTAGAAAAAGTAACATTTTAGTGGTGGGTATATTAGGAGTGACGAAAATGGGGATTGTTTTTACCAAACACACATTTTTTGAAATGTATGGTGTGTGGGGTGTCAAATAAAAGCAAATTGACTTTAGATTTTAGAAGAATTAACATTTTTTGGGGTAGATATATTAGGGGCGGTGAAAGGGGGGCGTGTTGTTGTTAAAAACGCGCATTTTTTCGAAAGGTGTGCCGAGTGAGGTATCAGATGAAAAAGAATTGACAAGATTTTAGAAAAAGTAACATTTTAGTGGTGGGATATTAGGAGTGAAAAAAATGAGGATTGTTTTTACCAAACACACATTTTTTCAAATGTATGGCGTATGGGATGTCAAATAAAAGCAAACTGACTCTAGATTTTAGAAGAATTAACATTTTTTAGAGTAGATATATTAGGGGCGGTGAAAGGGGGCAGGTTGTTGTTAAAAACGCGAATTTTTTCTAAAGGTATGCCGAGTGAGGTATCAAATGAAAAATAATTGACAAGATTTTAGAAAAAGTAACATTTTAGTGGTTGGTATATTAGGTGTGAAAAAAATGAGGATTGTTTTTACCAAACACACATTTTTTGAAATGTATGGCGTGTGGGGCGTCAAATAAAAGCAAATTGACTTTAGATTTTAGAAGAATTAACATTTTTTGGAGTAGATATATTAGGGGCGGTGAAACGGGGGCGGGTTTTTGTTAAAAACGCGCATTTTTTCAAAAGGTATGCCGAGTGAGGTATCAAATGAAAAAGAATTGACAAGATTTTAGAAAAAGTAACATTTTAGTGGTGGGTATATTAAGCGTAAAGAAAATGGGGATTGTTTTTACCAAACAAACATTCTTTTGAAACGTATGGCGTGTGGGGTATCAAATAAACGCAAATTGACTTAAGTTAAGATTTTGGAAAAAGTAACATTTAAGGGGTGGGTATATCAAGAGCGAAGAAAGTGGGTGTTGTTTTTACCAAACACACATTTTATTTTTAAATATATGGCGTGTGGGGTGTCAAATAAAAGCAAATTGACTTTAGATTTGACAAGAATTAACATTTTTAGAGGCACATATATTCGGGGCCGAGAAAAGAGGTTTGTTTTTTAAAAAATACATATTCTTTAAAAGTATAGCGTGTGCGGTATCAAATGAAAGAGAATTGACTCAAGATTTTAGAAGAATTGACATTTTTAATTTTTCAAAAGCCATTGAGGGATATCAAACGAGAGGAAATTAACTTGCCTTTATTTAAATAAAGTACCTACTGCTTAAAAGTATTTGGGAGCTTTATACACGTGAATTGTCAAAGTATTTTTAAGGGTGATGTAAAGCCAGTTATTATTTTGCAGTAAATCCAAAAGACAACACTGGGGATTCAAACCGAAATAAGAATGAGAAAGGTCATAAGGCTAAAAATGTAGACGTTTACGTAAGTAAATAATTTAAAAATCTTTACTCGAATTTCCTAGCCATCATATTTTTTCACATGTTAGATTTTATATAGCTTTACAAGAATAGCAAAATTGACTGTTTTTTATCTGTTTAAAAGCAGTTGTATATAACAAAATACATATAATAATAATATATGTAATATTGTTGTAAAATACAGATATATAAGACGTGTTTAAACCAGTGGCGGTTCCTGGAATTTCAGATCGTCGCATCTGAGTTCCAACGCATGGGACTCACACCAAATTATAAAATGTTACTGTTGGGTACTCTACAATCGTTTTCGTGAAAAAATATTTTATTTTGAAATTTGCGAAAAAAAGTTAAATTTTTGGGCCGCTTCACCTGAGATCTGAGAAAACTCTGAAGAAAATTTTACTGAGCATATTTTTTCATGAAGTACCTATGTCAAATTGTAACGACAAATTCCAAATTTCGTGAAAATATTCTAATTTTCCTTAAAGAAATGACATTTAAAATTATTTCTTAGATACAATATTTTAAGGTAAAAATTTTAAAAACTAATTAATTTCAAGATAGTAGAGGTAATTCAATGAAATTTGAATTTTGTAGATAAAATCTGATAAAATTTATGAAAAAACCTTGGAAGTAAAATTTTCTTCAGAACTTTCTCAGATCTCAGGTGAAGCGGCCCAAAAAAATAACTTTTTTTCGCCAATTTTAATATCAAATATTTTTTTACGAAAATGTTTCTAGAGAACCCAATAGTAACATCCTATAATTTGGTGTGGGTCTCATGCGTAGAAACTGAGATACGACACATCTAAAATTTCACGGGCCACGCCTGGTTTAAACCTGCTGCTGTTCAAAACCCCGTTTGACTGATTTTAATTAAGTACTGTTTTACTTTAAGTTGTAGATTTTTTTAGGTACTAAACTAAAATGAAGAAACATTCAGTCCTTTTATGTCGGTCTAACGCACGTATTAAATACGCTAGACTATTTAAATTGATTAGTAAAGTTTATGGAATAAAAATTTTTGTTCCATTAACCTTGCTACTAATATGTGATTTATGGGTTGGTCTAGGAGGTGGTCTACCAGAGTTCAGTTTTCAAAGCATTTGGTTCCTAAAATAGGTTTTTGCTAAACTCTTTTTGAAATAATTCTAAACTGCATCCCAATATTCCTAATTTGACCTTCTCGGTTTCTAAAGAGGCAGCTGCCTTTTTAGGTGGAAAACAGACCAGAACTGACATTGCATGCAGTAGAAATAAGCATATTGTTTTTTATTTACAACACAGGTTATTTTATTTTAATTACAATTTGAAAAGATATTTTTCAATTTAAAAAATATTTTATTTAAAAACTAACCACAATACAAAGAAATTTATAAAGGTATGTAATTATTTATTTAAAATTGGACACACACAAATCTTATGCAAAATGGCTTTCCGTCAGTTTTATTCAAATTTTAATATGATGAAGTTCTCGACTTCCTGATCAATGTTTTCCGTGGACACAACTGAATCCTACGACTAGTTTTTAAGGTCAAAGTTAAACTGTTAAGTTTTTGATATTTTTTCCATTATTTTTCTTTTTCATTTTTCTTAAAAGTCTAACATGCACCCACATGATACAGAAAACAATGTGGTCTGTTTTAAGAATTCGAGACTAAGATAAAAATGTCAACGGTTAAAATCAGAACTTTCTCCCACGTGTTTCTCATTGTAGTTTGCCCATGTGTTTTTTAGTTACAACCGTTTCTCTGAATTATTAAGAACTTGGGACCTTTAAATTTTAAAGGGCTGGGATATAAACATGCTGTTGCAATATTCGACTGACAAAACGGGTGATTTTCTGACTAAAGTTAAAAAAATCTTTATCAACATAAATCCGGAGACACTTTGTTTCCAAGATACATACATGGTATTTATTATATATGTTTTTGTTTTTTTTTAATTATTTAAACATTTTCGAAGATAATTCGTTCAATTTCTGTACATAAAATACTTTCTATAGTGATCACGAAATCTTATTGTGATATTTAAAATAATCTACGGGGTGCTATTTTTTTCGAAGTAACGACCCCCTTAACCTCCTCATTATTGTTTACGCCGGTACTGGACATGCCTTCTACAAAAGACACTTTTTTTAGCAAAAAAAAATATTTTGAGGGAGCTTAATCACGGGAAAGAAGAACAAATAAACAATTAAATTTTGTCTTACCTGACTTAGCAAGTGGAGCATCAAATTAAAGAGCACGCCGAGTAGAATAATATGACTATTTTTTTTTAGTTCAAAATGGCGCCTCCCCGCTATCCCAAAAAGTACTATAAAAATCTGAAAACAATCTTGGTGTTAGGAAGGTAAACAGCGGAGAATACACCAAACCCGTTTGATCGCCAAAAAAGTTATTTTATTATCTCTATGGTGTTTGTAAAGTTGATAAACATAATTCCATATATTTTTGATTTGCACATAGATTCAAAAGTTTTGCTCAGGTTTGTTGCTACATTAATGAGTATTATCATAAAAAATATAATTTGGATTTTCACCAGAACGGACGTCAATTCCATTGCCGTATAGGTACGTCTATAACACGGTCTCTAAAATAAACTGATTAAAATGATACAAATATCGCTGTATAACACACTATTGCGTAAAAAGAAATATTCACTATCACTATTGTTTGAAGTAAAATTATTTGGACTCTGACTATTATCACAGACGTGACATATTAGGGAATTGAATAAAGATAAAGTTTTTGTTACTTACGTATGATGTGAACTTAATTTGCGTACTTTATAGGAATGGGTGGACGAAAGCCGTCATACGTCCCAGAAATGCGACGAAAAAGGTAATACAGTTTCAAAATCAGAATTTGCTGGTAAATACGAAAATGATTTTGAAGTCGATGATTCCAATACTAAAGTGAAGGTTAGTTTAAAGCAAATTTGATTATTGGTTCTGTAGTCCATTAGAACGATTTTAAACAAGACCAAGTATATTTTTAATTAAACCTTTTAGTAAAATATTATTAACCCATTAACCGTATACACAATTTCAGATTTTACAAAATGTCATTGTTTCAAATTTAAATGTTAAGTCATCAGCACAAATAGCAAGTGGCGGTAATGTTTGTTTAGCAACTAATAATACAGACGAAGATATAAATAATCATATTGGAGCCAAATATTTTGATCCAGAGTCTTTAACGCAAATAGCAAGTGGCGGCCATGATTGTTTAGCAACTAATGACACAGACGAAGATATAAATAATGATATCGGAGACAAACATTTTGATCCAGAGTCTTTAATGCAAACAGCAAGTGGTGGTAACGATTGTGTAGAAAGTGATACAGACAAGGATATAAATGATGATATCGGAGATAAAGAATTTAATCTAGGAGAATTTTTAGCTAGTAATTTATCAGAGAGTACTGAAAGTGACTATGATTCTGATGATGATTCAGAATGTGTATTAACTGATACTAAAAGAAAAAAGTTGGCAATTTCTAACGCTCATGATAATAAAAGAACAAAAATGTTACCTCTTTCAGAAAAAATTAAAGTAAGTTTGTACTCGCGCCGGCACTGAGTATTTTAATATTTTTTTAGTATTATAAAAAAAAAGTGTATATTATAGCAAAAAGTTTTACTTAGTAAGGGACTTTAGGCATTGAAATTTTATTCAGTTTAACAAAGTGTTTCATTTAATTAGGGCACAGGCTCTTTAACTGAAGTTTTTTATATAAAACGTCTCATATGTCATGTTTTCTAAGATTCACGAATAAAATTCTACTGTCGATATTTTACATTTTCAAAAATATGTTTTAAAATTGTCAGTTTTATTTGAATTATCAATCTAATATTGTCAAAAATATATACAGGGTGTTATGAAAATACTATCATATTAAGGAGGGAGTCTACTCAATAAACTAATTAAAAAAGTATACTCGTATATACATATTTTTATATTACACTTTTTCCATACCATCCTGTAGAATTTATTGCCTTCAACGTATGCATTTTAGGAAGAACGGATGAGTGAACGTAAAGTTGTGTTATGCAAATATTGCGGAGACGAGGTAGGAACGTTAAATTTTGCAAGGCATTTACAAAGGAAACACGTGGAAGAAAAAGAAGTAATCGATATTATGCAGTATCCGAAAAACAGTAAGGCAAGACGCGAAGCGTTTGCTTTGTTAAGAAATGATATAAATTTTGATCTTTTTATAAATGGTGTGTTGCGACCCAATAGACACCTGAAAAAAAATGTAAGCGAAGATATAGAATATTACCCTTGTGCACGTTGCAAAGGTATGTTGGTCAAACATTATCTGAAACGTCATGCCAAGTCCTGCATCCTTCGATCCGATTTCGATCGAGGATCCCATTCTGGCGGCAAGAGAAATCATATATCTCAGTCGCAGACTGCAATAGCTTGTGCCATGGATTCAACTAATACCATTGCCAGGTTAAATGTTAAGCAGCAGGTGAGTGCAAACAAAGTCCATATATGCACCATTTTTTTTTTCATTATTGTGCTTAATATTTTGATAACAAAAATCTTTGCTTTTTTACCTAAACTTATACTATGTAACTACCCTTGCTGTATTAATTTTTTTTAATAGGTTTTTAACTTGATGAGGGGGGATGAGATCGCACAGCAGGCAAAAAAAGATCTTCTTATAGTGCATTTCGGCGAATCATATTTAAAAAAGCATAAGAGAGAACGCATGGCATATGCATGTAGCAGCAGGATGCGTGAGCTTTCCCGGTTATTAATTACCTATAGAAAGTTAGTTAATAACGAGGATATAACATTAAAAGAACTTTTCCATCCCCGAAATTTTGATACGGTTTTATCAGCTGTAAGAAGTATTTCAGGTTATGATTCCGTGGAAAAAACCTTTAAAACAGCAAGCCTTGCAATGCATTTGGGTACATCTCTTAAAGCCGTTGCCGACGAGCTAACACATTTAATTTTAAAGGAGAGTATCGGCTTCAGGTGCCAGACCCCAGCTGAAACAGATGAGTGTTTGAAAAATATAAAGAAATTTAGAAAGCTGGTTGAATATCGCTGGACTATTGAATTATCTTCCCTTGCGAGTAAGGATCTGCAAGAGAAGCAATGGCAAAAACCTTTGCTCGTACCATTAGTTACTGATGTAAAAATGTTTCGGGAAGAGTGTATCAGATTGGCCAATCATTGCATTGATTTATTTAAAGATGGAAAGGACGATGCAGACACTTACAAACTATTAGTAAATTGCTCCCTAGCTTTGCTTATTGTTTTCAACAGACGCAGAATCGGAGATGTACAGTTTTTGAAAATTAACGATTACAACCAAGACAAACGCACTAATTTCGTTGATTTTGAGGGTACATTAAGCCAAACCGAAAAGATACTAACAAAACAATACAGGCGGGTCGTGAATGGCGGAAAAGGTTCAAGAGCGGTTGTCATATTGATACCAGGAATAATACAAAGTTTTATTATGTTATTGGAACATAGACAAAAATATATCCCTGCAGATAATGACTACGTGTTTGCGATTCCTGGCAGTACTGTAAAATGGGGCAAGCGAGATGTAGCTATTAGGACATTAGCTAAACAAATTAAATTGGAAGCGCCGCAAGCCTTCTCTAGTAATAAGCTAAGGAAACACATAGCTACAGTTATGCAGTTACTAAATTTAAGTCACGAGGAAATGAAACAGTTTAGCTCTTTTATGGGACACACACAAAAAACTCATGAAGATTTTTACGAGTAAGTATTCTGCTTAAAATATTTTTTAACTCTACAGCGAATCAGGATTGAGTTTTTTATTGGGTTCCGAGCGTTGGGACTTTCTTAAAATTATAAGTAGTTTAGATAAATGAAGTATCCTAAAATTTTTTAACAATGATTCAACCGTACTCATTAAAAATGAACTAATTTTATTATTTTTCTTTTAGACTACCAATAGATATATATCAAACAGCTAAAATTTCAAAACTTTTGCTAATAATGGAGAAAGGCGCATTACCTGTAGAGCATAAAGGAAAATCGTTAGCCGAACTTGATATTGATGTCTGCATGGAATATGCTGAAGAAGATGAAAATAATGGTACTATCTAAAATATTATAAAGGATAATATTTTTTAAATTATAAACCCCACACATACATAGTAAAATTTTGGCAAAAAAAATAGGGGAGTTTAATTACAGGGGGAAGAACAAATAAAAAATCAAATTTTGCCCTACCTTAGCAAGTGGGACATCAGTAGTGGCAGAGTATTTTCTCATGTTAATATTTCCAAAAATATCTATATGCATAAAATAACCTACTAGTCAAAAATATAATGTACTGCATGATATACAAATATATACATACATATAATTTATATTAATTTTTTTTACATATCATTTCAGAAGCATCAATTCACGAACCGTCCATAATAGATAAGGTGGTTTCAAAGGAATCCTTACCTTCTGTTGCTTACCATGAACCATTGTCTTACACGGATTTGCCAACATGTTCTAAGATAAACAAAACAATGTATAAAGAAACCCCTGGTAAGTTACATTATTTATAGTATCAACTATAACGAAGATAGCCATTTCCTAAAAATAAAAGCAGTTGCCCTGTACATAAATATTTAGCAAGTATGCCGTATAATATTTTCTATATCGATACTGTTTGATTAATTTTTTGTTCAATTACAGACAACGACGAAAGCAGTGATAATGACCAAAATTATGAAGATTTTAGCAGTAAAAAAAGGGCTACAAGAAAAGGTATGCACGTTCCATAAATATTAAAGTTATAACTATAGAAAAATAAATAAATTTTAGGATGGTCTAAGAAAGAAATAGAAGCTTTAAGCAACGAGTTTGATAAAAACATAAAGAAAAACTGTTACCCATCAGGAGCAAGAATAAAAGAATTTATCAAAAATACAGGCAGCAAACGAAGTGTAACAATAATTAAGTCTAAAATTCAACACTTAATTAAAGTTGCTAAGAAATAATATTTCCAAAACGGTTGTTTTACTGTCCTATACAGGTTGCACGGTGTGCTTCGATTAGTTATGACCCAAATATCTTCCCACTTCCATTTTTTTTTCAGAAGAATTCACGGCCATTTTTTAAAGCATGCCTGGCAACAAATTATGAATAAAAGTTCCTGTGAACACTGGTAGTTTATTAAAATGTGTTTTATTTTATCTTCATATACTTTACTGTATACCATTTTTTTAAAATTTAATAAGCATGACATTCTAAGTGCAATGATACCCTATATGTTAGTTTTTGACATGAGGTTTGATTTTTTTTTAAATTTATTTTTGCATCCAAAGCGCTTAAAATTATTTAACATGTTAAAATTTTGATCAAGGACCTTGGCAAAAATACAATTTAGCTTTTTTCTTTTATATTACCTATACAGGGTGTTTTCTAATTGAATGTCAATATTTAAGGGGGCGATTTTTGGGTCCATTTTAAATAGAAAACTTCATATGAACGTATGTCCTAAACATCTTAACTTTTGAGATACAGGGTGGTAAACTTTTCAAAAATAAATAGTTTTTTTATTAATATCTGTAATACCACTTTAGATATTTTAATTAAATTTGGCATACATGTACTATGTATCAAGAGGCATTATTTAGTGTACCACAATTTTTTTTAGTTACACCAGTGGCGTTCGTACGGAATTTCACCTGCCTATTTTGGCAGACATTGATGGTACGCCACTGATTTCTTGTAAAATTAAAATTATTCCTGAAATTCCCAATCATTTCTAAGCAAATTTGATCTCTTGAATTTTTTCAATCCGATGCACGATTTTCGCATAAAAAAATAAAAACCTTTTCTCTGCATGATCATAAAAATATCGTTACTATGACAATATCACCATGCAGAGAAATAGATTTTATTTTTTAGATCAAATTTGCTTAGAAATTAATAAGGATCTCAAAAATTAACTTCCTTATTCATTTCTAAGCAAATTTGTTCTAAACAATAAAATCTATTTCTCTGCATGGTGATATTGTCATATTAACGATATTGTTTAGGACATACGTTCATATGAAGTTTTCTTTTTAAAATGGACCCAAAAATCCCTCCCTTAAATATTGACATTCAATTAGAAAACACCCTGTATACAGTGTTTCCCAAATTCGTTGCTCACCATTGGGATCTCGGTTGGTATTGAAGTTAGAGAGATGGTTAAATTAGGAAAGTTTTAGAGAATTTTATGCTGATTTTAAGTGCCCTTTTAGAATTTGCTTAAAAGGTTCCGTTTTTGAGATATTTTAAAAAAACTGAAAATTATCGATTTTGTTTTGCGTTAATACAACGTAAACTATTTATTTGACAGCTGTCAAACTATGGCATTAGTAAAACACTTTTTTGTTGTGAATACTTTAGTCCTCACGAAAATTGTCGATCGTCTTTCGTTTTCGACTTAATGACACTAATTTTGTTTTCCTTATGGGCGCCATATTAAATTTTTATCTGGTTTTGTAGCCCTTACAATTACCTTTTTAACGATGTATCACATGCTATGGTTCTTTTTTAGTATAATTGGCGATGTTGCCATATTCCATGCAACAATAATATTTTTTTAATTATCCATCTAAATGTTAATTTTGTAATAAATTCAATATATTGCTTTGAATTTATTACAAAATTAACATTTAGATGGATAATTAAAAAAATATTATTGTTGCATGGAATATGGCAACATCGCCAATTATACTAAAAAAGAACCATATCAGACTCATACTGAAGCACAATCAAATATTATTCGAATAACTGCCAATAATAAAAAACATAAAAACATAATATTAAATCTACAACACTAAAATACTTAATAAACAAATTTGTTACTACGCTTATTATCTAAATTGTTCAATGTGTCTTCCATTTAGTTCAACACATTTTTGATACTTCTTTTTATCGGCTCTGCAGACTCGTCGAATAGTATTTCTATTAATGGACCTTAGTACATTTTGGGTTCGAGCTTCTAGGATTTCAACTGTTTCAGGAGTTTGATCCTCCTAAAACAGTTGAAATCTTAGAAGCTCGAACCCAAGTTGTACTAAGGCCCACTAATTGAAATACTATTCGACGAGTCTGCAAGGCCTTAAAAAGAGGTATCAAAAATGTGTTGAACTAAATGAAAGACACATTGAACAATTTAGATAATAAGTAACAAATTTGTTTATTAAGTATTCTAGTGTTGTAGATTTAAGATTGTGTTTTTATGTTTTTTATTAATGACAGTTACTCAAATAATATTTCATTGTGCCTCAGTATATGTCTGATATGACGACGAAAATCCATTACTGTAATTTAATTTACCATATTATTTAAATCAAATACTGGCAGCCATACAGCACAGTTTAATCTTATAAACAATATAAAGTAATCTGCTTAAAAATATAAAACTAAATCTTAAAAATGGGACAACATTTGGGGGAGAACTGAAAATGAAAATATAAAATAAGATTATCAAATATTATTTTACCCAAATTATGACTGAAAGAGAGACCTAATTTCTAAGGGTACCAGATGGTGTCAAATAACTTTTGCTTTCGAGATTTGGGTCAGTATTGTTAGGGCAAGTGCAAAAGCACCTCTCTTGTAAATACAGATGGCCAGTTTGTCTTCCGGGGCTTCATTGGAGTAACAAAGAAAAAAAACAAAGGTCGGTAAACCGACAGGGTAGATAAGAAAGAAAGGGTATTTTATTAAATTAAACGTAATCTGCATTAGTAAAGAGAAATATTAAACAGGGGTGTTTTAATAAATTAAAGGTAATCTGCATTAGTAACGAGAAATATTTAAATAGGTTGGGTTTGGAGTAAATAGGTACTATCTCGGTTGACAAACGTATTATCAAAATTGGCAATGATAAATATGGGTGTAGGTATTGACATGATGCTAAATGTAAATTTTTTATAGCATGTGATACATGGTTGAAAAGGTAATTACAAGGGCTACAAAATCAAATAAAAATTCAAGATGGCGCCCATAAGAAAAACAAAAGTTAGTGTCATTAACTCGAAAACAAAAGACGATCGATAATTTTCGTGAGAACTAAAGTATTCACCATAAAAAAGTGTTCTAATAATATCATAGTTTGACAGGAGTGAAATAAATAGTTTACTAATTAACGTAAAACGAAATCGTCAATTTTCAATTTGTTTTAAAATATTTCAAAAGCGAAACGTTTTGAGCAAATTCTTAAAAAGAATTTGAAATCAGCATAAAATTCTTTAAAACTTTTCTATTTTAACTCTCTCTCTAACTTCAATAACAACCGAGATCCCAATGGTGAGCATCGAATTTGGGACACACTCTATAGTACATTGTTTTGTACACACACTTCAACATTCAAAAAAAAATATTTTTCCCCCAAGTCAATTTTTTTAAGTAATAACAGGGTGGTTCATTATGACAGGAAGGAGATTGTTTCTCTTATTAATTTGATGTCACACACAAATGGGCCAAGGCAAAACTTTCTCCTAATTTTTTGGAAAAATGTTAAAAAACATCCATTTTGTCGTCTTAATTTAGTTAATATCGAAATATATACAGGGTGTTCCATTTCAAAATCCAAACTACGTAGCTAAAATTCAGAAACCAATGAAGATGTGGCAACAGTGCTTTATTTAAAAAATGCATTTTAATGTATCATTTGACCACCCAAGATTCAATATCTTGTAGGTATAGTAAAAAAGTTGTAAGTGTGAGCCACTATTTTGTGACACCCGGTATATTGGCTCCAAAGCTAAAATAAGATGTCTTGAAGAAAATTTCAAGAATGAATCCCTGGGTTAAATCCATAAAGCCCTAAAACAATTTCTTAGCACTTCAGAAGCAGTTAAAATAGTCGAGTGCCGATATATCCTAAATATATATTTACAGGTCACCACCCAGCGTCAACAATTTGACCTGGGTAATACAAAATGAACCATCGTCCGTCGGTACATATACTTTTTATTGCCGTTAAACACCCAGTAAACTCTAACCGAACTGAAAAGTACAAAGGACCCGATTATGGGCGACATGCATTTAAAGTGAGGCAAATTTTTAGAATGAGTGAGATTTCTAGTAAAAAGAGCTGCAGATAAAGAGTAATTATTGGAATCGTATTCATTCCCTTATTCTACTGATTTTTTCATATTTTGAAATGTTTAGGAATTATTTACCAAAATATCCATTATTTCTGTAGTGTGTTTTACTTTTATGTGGGGGACGACAAGATAATACAAACAAAGAGTGTTATGATGTATAAAATAGTAAACGGTTCTTATGTACGTAGCTCATGGGTCGAAATCTTTATTGGGAAAACTAAAAAATATTATCGAAAAACTAAAACCACTTTCTATCATGTTATACTGAGTTTTAACTTCGACAAATCAACAATTTTTTTATGAGATTATTTTTGCAAATACTCCTAAATGGAAAAATGAATAAAATTTTGCGTGGGGTGTCTTTTCTGCCTCTTCAAAAAAGTGTAACATCTAAAATAATAATTAGGGAATACAATATTTGACTTCTTTACAATTTTCATATTATTTCCCATGTCCCGTTTTCCGACGCACCACCTGGTATTATTATATTATCAAATTTATGTATTATTATAATATTATAAAATTTATGCAACCAAATTTTTTGACTGTTTCCTAAGACAGGCAATGTTTGTTTGTTTATGCACGCCAGTTGTAAAATAAATATTAAATATTAATTAATATAAATAGTAATTTTAAAATGGGAATGACGAACAGTTTATTAATCTACAACCTTGATAAGCAAGAATCGACAGAAAAAATTATTCCCTATCCTCTTGCCCTTAATAATCGCCACAAATTTCCTAAACAACCTAAAGCTCATTAAATATACTACGTCGTGTGACCAGAAAGAAACCAATTATAGGCGCCAATACATCCACTGGAATAAAAGCAGCGCCGAAAAGTGGATATCTCCACGTATATAGACTCGATCCTTGTACTAGTGCCAGTAACTTGAAGGATTTCTTAAAGAAAACAGCCCCACAAATAATGTTTGACTGCAAGGATCTTAAGAGGACTGACAGGAGCAGCTCTTTCCTTGTTTCTTTTCCCATCCAAGATGTCCAGAAAGTCTACGAACCCTCTATTTGGCCACTGGGAGCTTGCGTAAATAGATACCGATTTCCCAAGTCAATAAACGCAGCTGTTGCGCCTGAAGACACATCAAATTTCAGCACAGCAGCCTCAACAAGTCATTTAAAATAGTTAGTCATCAATCACAGACGCCTAGTGCAACAACAAACGCAGTATTACAAGAAATTTCCATTTGTCACTTAAATGTTAGAAGCCTTAAAAATAAATCGGATCAATTGGAACTTTTGTTGCATTCGATTGGACTTCCTGAAGTAGTGTGCGTCACAGAGACTTGGTGTACCAGTGACCAAATTACCCTAATTAAGGTTCAAAATTATCAGCTGGCCGCCTTCTCTTCAAGATCAAGCCTAAATGGCGGAGGCGTTGCCATATTTGTTCATAATGATTTAGAATTTGCGACCGCGAATAAGCCTTTTGAAGGCCGGGAGCAACACTTTGAGTATGCATTCTGCAACGTGATCTTCAAGAGTTCAATTTTTTTAATTTGTTGTTTATATCGATCGCCAACGGGGGAAATTCAAACATTTTTTAACCTTTTGGATGATCTACTATCAAAGATTTTAAAACTCGATACTACAGCTTTTTTTTGCGGAGACTTTAACGTAAACTTTAGTAGTACAGAGTCAAGAAACGCTCGCGCTATCGAGAATATATTTTCATCTTGTGGTTTAAATAAATCAATTCTTGAATTTACTAGAATTAATCAAAATTCTAAAACAACTATTGTCAATATCTTTAGTTCAATCCCAACGGATTTGTTAGTGTCTAGAGTCATTGCTGCGGATTTATCGGACCATTTTATGCAGCAAGTTTCATTTTTAATAACGAATGATAAAACTGAAAATTTATCCTTATATAAGCGTTTTTTTAACAAAGAATCAAATGTAAATAGATTTAAATTAGAGCTTTCGAAAACAGATTGGTCTGTTTTGTGCAATGGTCAAGATCTAAATACAAAATTTAACATGTTTTTTAACATTTTCATAGAAAATCTAAAATTTTCATTTCCGCTGGAACAATGCCATTTTAAACACAAAGTAAGCAAAAAACCTTGGCTATCGAATGAAATCATTGTTGAAGGCAATTTCTTACGGGAAATCTACAGGGTTTATAAATTTACTAACGATCATAATGTCTTAATAAGATATAATATTTTAAAGAAACAACATCGTACAAGAATTGCTAATGCTAAAAAAGAATATAATAATAATTTGCTTTTGAATTCCAAAAATAAATCCCGCACTTCTTGGCAGATTATAAAAAGTGAAATAAACACTGGTGGGTGCAATGACCTTCCGGAGTTTTTTGTTGACGGAGATCAGGGCAGCAAGATATATGATTTGGAAATTGCAGCAAAAACATTTAACAATTTTTTTATAAACTCGGTGAATGACCTGACATGCAGAACTAGTGTAAACGTAAAGGATAGCTTAGGAAAAACAATAAATAATTCCCTATTCTTGGGACCTTATTCAAAATATGAAATTAGAGAAATAATTATATCAGTCTCTTCGAAACATTCTGCAGGTTTCGACGAGGTACCTTGCTCACTTATGAAGCAGGTTTTAGATTATGTTGTTGATCCCTTAACTTATCTTGTCAATTATTCCTTCCTGGAGGGTGCTTTTCCCTCTATTTTAAAAGATACTCTGATACAACCGATTTTTAAGAAGGGCGATGTGCATGAAATCTCTAATTATAGGGGCATAGCTCTTTTGTCCGTTTTTTCCAAAATTTTTGAAAGGGCATTTTATAGAAGACTTCTCGGTTTTCTGGAGAGGGAGAATTTTTTTAATAAATATCAATTCGGATTTCGTAAGGGAGTTTCTACTCAACTTGCTATTGTTTCACTTTATAATAAAATTCTGGAAAACCTAAATCAAGGTAAACAAACTGCTTGTCTGTTTTTCGATCAAAAAAGAGCATTTGATCTCATAAATATTAGTTTACTTCTTTCTAAATTGGAAAACTATGGAGTGCGCGGAAATTCGCTCAGTTGGTTAAAGGATTTTTTAACTAATCGTACCCAGAGAGTTGTTTTGAGTGCTTCTAATAAAAAGTATTCTTCCGATTCCATGGCCGTGTCCAGTGGAGTTCCTCAGGGAAGTCTACTGGGGCCTCTTTTATTTATTATCTTTATAAATTGTATTTTCTATAATAACTTGGAAAATACGTACCTGTCACTTTTTGCGGATGATACGTCCATAGTTTCATCAGGTGTGGACATGACCGACCTTAGTGAAAATGCGAATAAAGCCGTTGCAAGCATTAAAGACTATTGCCAAAGAAATGGTCTAATATTGAATCAAGAAAAAACTGATTTAGTACTGTTTTCCTTAAGAGACCTAAATAAGAGCATTTTTGTCAAATTTAATGAAAAGTCGATCGAGCAGAAGCAGGTTGCCAAATTTTTGGGCGTTTATCTTGACTCTAAACTTACCTGGTCCCATCAAATAGATTATGTTTTGAAAAAGTTGTCATATCATTGTTTTGTAATATGGCAGTTAAGAAGTAGGGTGGATCGATGTATGTTAATACTTTATTATTATTCTTACATTCAGTCTTGTCTTAATTATGGTATTTTAGCTTGGGGAAACTGTGCTAGGGCTGGAGAAATTTTAATACAACAGAAAAAAATTATTCGAACAATACTTTTTAAATCTAGAACAACTTCGTGTAAAACTTTATTTGTTCAGTTGGGTATTTTGACATTTCCGTGTCTTTTCATATTCAATTGCGTAAATCTTGTCAAGTCTGACTTTCGTAATTTTGGGATCACTAGAGATAATAATGAACGGTATAACCTAAGAGTTAATTCTAACATAAACATTCCTTCACATCGATTAAGCGCCGTAGCAAACAGTCCTCTTGTACTACCCATCAAGCTTTTTAACAACCTACCATTACGCATAAAACAGCTGTCAAATTTAAATGGGTTTAAGTCTGAAGTAAGAGGGATACTTTGCAGAAATGTGTTTTATTCTGTACAGGAATATCTATCTTTTCGATTCGAATGAGGTGTATTCTTGGTGTTTTTTATCCTTCTTCTCATTGAGGTGATGAACGTTTCATTGACGAATTGAACTTTGCCGCCAGCTGATAATTTATACGATACTTATATATTATTATTTTTTACATACTATGTTGTTAGTTTTATATGTGAAATTGTATTTCTATATTTAATTGTACCCGACAATATCCCATGCTTACATTGTAAGTTCAGTGGAAATAAATGTTTATTTATTTATTTATTTATATATTAACGTTAAGTAAACTTCTTTCAAATTTAACACTGGGAATTAACATTTTTTTAGTTCCCGGTAAATACGTAATTCTTATTTGGCGGCAACGTTGCATGAAGTGGCAACGCGACTCTAGTTTCTTGCATATATATATATTTTGGAAGTCCCTTCGTAGCTTCTACGTGGTGTATACGAGAAAATTATTAATTAAAAAATTGCTTCCCCTCTTTTGACTTTTGGAATCTTGAGGCTCCCCCAAATACAAATCTATCAAAAGTTTAGGGATATTTTACAGAGAACTCGTGGAAGTTAGGTCGCCTCTTATACATAACGGAAGTGACTACTTAACAGGTATCAATATATATATATATATATATATATATATATATATATATATATATATATATATATATATATATATATATATATATATATAGAAAAATGGAAGATTTCTTGGCCTATAGGTAATATAATAAATGTAAATGCGAAGATTTACTTCTTCGCTAGTGCAGCGAAAAGGCCGTGGGGGGGCCACCCTGGGTGTAAGCCTGCCCGCTGATGGGTAAGGGCCCAGAAATCGATAGCAGGAGGTCACCCAGACCAGAATCAAAGATAGTCCTCATTATTTTTATTTTTCATTCACGGCCTTTTCGCTGCACTAGCGAAGAAGTAAATCTTCGCATTTACATTTATTATATATATATATATATATATATATATATATATATATATATATATATCCTACTACACTCCGAGCGTCCGTATACGGACGCTCTGTTGTATTGCCATAGAAACTATACCCACGTGCATATAGTACTTCAGATATTTGAAATCTAAAATTTTGTTTCGGACGCCTGGAAAATAGTAAACCCTGCACTTTTATATATTATTAGTATATTATTAGTACAACGGATCGACCGACAGGGGCAGTTGGTTCAACTTCAGTATATTATTTAATGGTATATTCTACTTTCAGCCCGACGATTACCAAGCGTCCTTTGCCATCTTGCAATGTGTCAACACTGTAGGGTTATTTTTAGAATTTCTATAGTTCTGCGACCGGTGTTTATGAACTATTTAACAAAGGGAGGTTATTGATCGTTATAAAGGACTGTGAATAGCTGAAAATTCCACAGGTCTATTTGGTCATTTAATATTAGGGTTTCTGTTATGCTTAGAAATTTCAATTCTAGAATATAAAGCTTTTTTCCTTTAGGAACTGTATACAAAATTTTTAAATTATTCTCGTCTGGAAAGGTATGACCTGTCTCTAAACAATGTTTGGCGAAGTTTGAATTTTCTTTGTTTAACAAGAAAGATGTTTTATGTTCATTAAATCTAACGCTAAAATTTCTCCCGGTTTGGCCTATATACGAGCTACTGCACTCATTACAACTTAGTCTATAAACTCCTGAATTTTTAAGGGGTGATGTTTTACTTTTGGCATTTAAAAGTAATTGGGATATTTTTTGTGCTGGTGTAAAAGCTACTTTTGTTATTTTTTGAGATGATGTGTGCTATTTTTTCAGAGATTGGACCAAAATATGATATTTTAGTATACCGAAACTTTTCATTGGTTTTTATACGTGGGTATATTTGGTTAATAGTTATTTGTTTTTGTTTATTAATGTATTTATTGTGGTTGAGTTAAACCCGTTGTTTTTGGCTATTTTAATTATATTATTTAATTCATTTTTACGGCTGTCTTCGTTTAAAGGGATTGCGAAAGCTCTATGTATCTTAGACATATCATAAGCTGCCGTTTTGTGGGAAGTGGGATGTGTTGAGTGATTAGGAATTGTTGTGTCTGTAAACGTGGGTTTTCTATAAATATCAAATGAGAATTATTTGTCCTTTTTTGTTATTGTAATATCCACAAAATTAATTTTGTTGTTTTTTCCTTTCCCATTGTGAACTTAATTTTATTATGTAAACTGTTTAGGTGATTTAGAGTTAGTTGTAAATCCGCATCATTACCGGTATAACATACTAAAATGTCATCTACATATCTGTACCAGAAACTTGTACATGTTTTCTGCGAATTCAGTTTTTAAGAAAGTTTCTTCCAAATTAGACATGAAGATTTCAGCTAGAAGAGGACTTAGTGGTGAACCCATCTTTTTGTTTATAAAATTTGTTATCATACTGGAAATAGTTTTCCTTCATGCAGAGGTCAAAAAGAGTAATAATTTCGTTTTTATGACAGGATTTACGTTTTTTATTGTTAGTGTGTTTTTGCTTATGTTAATACAGTCTGAATTTAGGATGTTGGGGAACATGTTAGTGACGTTAAAGGATACTAAAGTACTGTGATTTGGTACCTCCATAAAAATAATATGGGTATAAAAGATTCTATTTGATAGTATCTACGGTACCGGCGGCTTTACTCGCATAGCGACTTGTTAACAATTGAATTGCGCAAGCACAGTCGCGGGTACTCGCTATAAGACAGTTTGGTATAGAGAGCGATATTCATAATAAATTAATGTTAGAAAAAGCCAAATAAATTAATATACAGGGTGTTTTCTAAGTAATCTAAAATATTTTAAGTAGCTATTTCTCAAGTCTTTTTATGAAACAATTTTCTTATAAACAATTGTCGAAATATGCCTATTTTCCGAAATTTTCATTTTTTAAAATTATTCTAAAAACGGAATGTCTTCTTTTTATCAAACTTTAAACGATTATAGTGCTTATCTTATCAGAAGAAATGTTTAAGTGAAGTGTCAACAAAAATTTAATCGCGTCACCAGGGGCATGCGTGTAGGCAATGGTATTTTTTTTTTAAATATGCACACCACATTTTTAATTTTCCGAGTATTTTTTGTTATTTTTATTCAATACCTAACACAAAATATCTCTTAACATTTTTTTTGCTTAGTTTAGGAGAGAAATGCAATTTGGTAATAAATTATGCGTTTATTACAATAAAATAGCACTTTTCTCCTAAACTAAAATGCTAAGAGACGTTTTATGTCAGGTATTGAATGAAAATTGCAAAAATGCTGGCAAAATTAAAAATATCAGTGGCGTGCATATATTTGCACTTTTTAAATTATGGATACCATTGCACGCCCCTAGTGAAGCGATACAATTTTTGTTTACACTTAAACATATCCTCTAATAAGCCGTGTAAATATTTAAAGTTTGATAAAAAGCAAACATTCCGTTTTTAACATAATTAAAAAAAAACAGGGAAAAAAATTAATTTCGACATCCTGTATTTCGGAAAATAGACATTTTTGGACATATGTTCCTATGGATAGCTACTTAAAATATATAAGATGACTTAGGAAACACACTGTATAACTTTCTACTAACACATTTTTTTCACTTAAAATTTAAAAATTCTCGACAAAATGATGTAAAATTTGTTTAGAAAAAATAGTAACTAAAATTCCTAGACGCGTTAATTTTTTTCCCATGGGGTGTGCAGCAAAAATTCAACTTTTTTCGCGAATTACAAAATGTTTTTTTCTGTACCAAAATACTCCCAGTGGGCTCACTATTAAAACCTCTAAATTTGGTACGGGTCCTGTAAGTATGAACAGAGATATACAACTTTGAAATTTCACCAGCCGCCACTGCATACTATATTCTTATATTTCTACAATTTCTTCCTTTTCCAAATAAATTCTTGTAATGGAACAGTTAAATAGGTATATTTAGTTCTAAGTATGTGTACATGAATACATTTTTCTTCATAAATTTAGGTAGAAAGGCGAAGAACAATTTATATCACAAAATTCAGTAGTCTTATTCTTACAGTTATCAGTTTAAATCCCTAATTGTCAAAAAGACCAGTTTTAACCTATGCGAATTTTAATGTTAGAGTTTTTTCATTTATTTTTTTGCCCAACTTCAGCAGGCGATTTTCAGAAAATAGTCTGTAGTAATATGTTAAAAAGTTGAGGGCACTTTTTTAGTAAATGACAATAAAAATGAATGAAAGCTGTTCCTTTAAGGCAAAAAATCAAAATGTTCTGCATAGTTCATAAATGCCCGAAACATATTTGATAGACTATTTTCAGAAACCACAAAAATGCAAAAGAGATATAATTTTTTGACATACAAAAGAAGAAAAACAATATAAAAATACATATTTATTTAGAACAATTTTACCTGTTACAATTAAAAACACAATTATTATATGTAATCATAGTCTAGCCCGTAGATGGCGTTATCTCCATATATCTCCATAACAGAATTTTTCTTATTTTCTTGAATTTGTATTTCTTGAGCATTGTTTACATTTTCACCTGTTAATTTCTTGATAATATTTTTGATAGCCGTAGAAAATCATTAAAGGTAGAGCCACAGAACTTTGTTTTCTTTTGGCTGGAATTGCTTGTAACTCCTTTCTCTTGACATTTCCTGCCTACCTGGCCGCTTTAAAGACGATATCTTCGAAGGGATTACTTTTCTACCATATTGTTAAAATATTTATCCATTAGTAGGTATTTTAGAAGTAGTATAATCTTTTTACCGGCACCTAGTTTTTTATATATACAATAGTTTATTAAAGCAATGGTGTACTGTAGTATTTTTGTTATTAGTATATTTGGTTAATAGTTATTTGTTTTTGTTTTTTGTTTAATAATGTATTTATTGTGGTTGAGTTAAACCCGTTGTTTTTGGCTATTTTAATTATATTATTTAATTCATTTTTACGGCTGTCTTCGTTTAAAGGGATTGCGAAAGCTTTATGTATCATAGATTTATAAGCTGCAGTTTTCTAGGAAGTGGGATGGGTTGAGTGATTAGGAATTGTTGTGTCTGTAAACGTGGGTTTTCTATAAATATCAAATGAGAATTCTTTGTCCATTTTTGTTATGTTTTGTTATGTAATGTAAGAAAATTAATTTTGTGGTTTTTTTCCTTTTCCATTGTGAACTTAATTTTATGATGTAGACTGTTTAGGTGTTTAGAGTTAGTTGTAAATCCGCATCATTACCGGTAAAACATACTAAAATGTCATCTACATATCTGTACCAGAAACTTATATTTTCTGCGTATTCAGTTTTTAAGAAAGTTTCTTCCAAATTAGACATGAAGATTTCAGCTAGAAGAGGACTTAGTGATGAACCCATTGCTAAGCCATCTTTTTATTTATAAAATTTTTTATCATACTGGAAATAGTTTTCCTTCATGCTGAGGTCAAAAAGAGTAATCATTTCGTTTTTTATGACAGGATTTACGGTTTTTATTGTTAGTGTGTTTTTGATTATGTTAATACAGTCTGAATTTGGGATGTTGGGGAACATGTTAGTGACGTCAAAGGGTACTAAAGTACTGTTATTTGGTACCTCCATGTTTATAAGTTTTTAAGTTAACGTAACAGAAACTTTAGTATATGAAGTAGAATTGTCACTAACCCATATGCCAGGTTGAAATCTAACCAATGGAAAAGTTAAAAAAGTCCTGCAGAACACACCCAAACCTGAACCAAATCACACTGAAAACACTCTAATAAAATCTATTCATTCAAAGAACAAAGAAAATTCAAACTTCGCCAAACATTGTCTAGAGACAAGTCATACCTTTCCGGATGTTAATAATTTAAAAATTTAATAATCAATTTTCAATAATTTAAAAAGGTGGACCCCCTTTATTGTCAGAAATCTTTATGGCAAACTTAGAAAAGTCTATCTTTAGTTCTGATAATCCTCTCGTCAAAAATGTTTTCTATTGGAACATATACGTAGACGATGTTTTTTGCATTTGGGATGGCACAGATAGAAATTTAGATCAGTTTTTGGACCTTATAAATTCACTACATAAAAATATTGAATTCACAATGGAGAAAGGGGTTAACAACGACATAAACTTCTTAGATATCAATATTAAAAAAATTAATAACCACCTAGAATTTGACATTTATAGGAAACCAACAACCACAGATACAACAATACATTACACATCAAAACAATCATGGAAAATAAAATTGTCTCCATTCCACAGCTTCATACACAGATTAGTCACCTTTCCACTAAACAAAGAAAACTTTCAAAAAGAACTATGTGTCATAAAACAGATAGCAAAAAGCAACGGATACAAAGAAAGCCTAATTGATAATATGTTAAAAAATAAACAGAAAAAATTATTAAGAAAGGAATTTTATAGTATAAGTCCACCAAAAAATAACAACTTTAAATTTATTAACTATACCTCTAAATTTACCAATAATATTTGTAACAGATTAAATAATTTAGGCTGTAGAACTATATGTGTAAATAAACTAAACCTGGGCAAGCTACTAGTAAACAATAAGGACAAAACTGACAAATTAAACAAATCGGGAGTTTACAAAATAAATTGTGCCGATTGTGGAGCTATATATGTAGGCCAAAGTGGTAGAAGCGTGAAAACAAGAATAAAAGAACACAAAACGTCCATTTTAAACAATATAAAAAACTCTGGGATGTCCTCCCATTGTATAGAAAACAATCATTTTATAAATTTAGATAATATTAAATTACTTCACCATGAAAATAATGGCAAAAGACTAGATCTATTAGAACAACTAGAAATTAAAAAATCTTTAAAAAACAATTTAACAACCTGTACAAATGACCAATAAAAGTTCCAGAACACCCCAATAATTGACAAATATTTATCATCTTTATGACGTGGACCTCCCGAAGATTTATCAAAATAAGAATCTTAAAGCAATTAGGTAATAAAATCAGGTATATATATATATATATATATATATATATATATATATATATATATATATATATATATATATATATATATATATACCTGATTTTATTACCTAATTGCTTTAAGATATATCTATATATATATATATATATATATATATATATATATATATATATATATATATATATATATATATATATATATATATATACAGTGACCGGCAAAAAGTTCGCAACATATGGGAAAAATTTTTATTAGGAGAGTATTGGAAAAACTTTTCCGGGGGATCGGTTCTGCATGTCCGATAACCTAAAAATCAATTTTGACATACGTCACGTGACCACTGGTATAGCGTCAAATTAAAAAAAAAAATTGTTAATTTACAAAAAGCGAGGTTAGTTGACGAGATATCAAAAAAAGTTATTTGAAAAAATTGCTTAGAATTAAATTGTAGGTCCTTGTGCAAAATTTTAAGATTTTATTTAAAAAAATTGGAAAACTCAATTTTTTTTAAATATTTTTTTATCGATTTACAAATTTCCAGTTTTTTTCGTTTAGATAGCTTGGCTAATGTAAAGCCCATGTATCTGGATGAAAATAAACGAATGTAGTAGTTTTTTCTACAATTGACAGGACAAAATTAAAAAAAACAGGGTTTCGCCAGACGCTAGCTGTTGCAATGATTTGTATCTAGCAGCAGTGTCAAAATTTTAGAGACATTTCAATGAGATTACATTGAGAAAACCTTAATCGTCTTAAATATATCTGAAGTTCGACTTTTTGTAAAGTTAAGGGGATTAAAATAGATAATAAACAAAAAAGTACCTGTTTATTTAATCGAAATTTCATAAACGAAAACCAATGTAAGAAAAACTTAAAAGTAGTCAAATTCTGTACTAACAACATAAAAAATCATTGTTTTTCCTTGGGTGCACAAAATTTAAAACTCAGTATGACCACCATTTCTCTCCATACATACTATTGTTCTCGAGCGCAACTCTCGATTAACATTTCGGGGCATTTTAGGATTTATTTGCAATACACAATTTCTAATGACATTCTCTAAATTTTGTATATTCCTAAAGGAGGTCGATGTTTGTACACAGAGTTCTTTAGGTATCCCCACATAAAGAAATCTAACGGAGTCAGATCTGGTGATCTCGCAGGCCACGGATTTTCAGAAAACCGTCCTATCCACTGGTTTCCAAATTCTTGATCCAGCCATCTCTTCACCTCATTTGTGGAATGAATGCTAGCTCCGTCTTGTTGAAAGTATAAATTTCTTCTTTCGGCTAATGACAAATTGTCTAAAAAGTCAGATATCTCAGTTTGTAGAAATTCTAAATATCGTTCTGAATTTAAATTGTCTCTAAAGAAAAAAGGTCCCACTATTCTGAGGTTGAAAATTCCGCACCACACATTAACCTTAAAACTATATTGGTCTTTACTCTGAATTACAAAGTCTGGGTTTTCGGTGGCCCACCATCTACAGTTTTGTGAACTGACGGTTCCGTTAGAGGTAAATGTAGCTTCATCCGAGAAAAGAACGTTCTTTGGGAAATTAAAATCTTCCTCAATCATACCCTGGAACCAGGCACAAAAATCGAAGCGGGCGTCATAATCCCTATCTTTTAATACTTGTACAAATTTAGGTTTGTACGGATGAAATTTGTTTCTTTTTAATATCCTCCGCACAGATCTTTCGTGAATGTTAGTGATCTCCGATATTTGACTAACTACTAATTGGGGTGTTTCTGTGATCGACAAACACACATCCAGAGAACCTTCGTCACCTGTTACCGGTTTTTCATGGGAAACTTTATACTGATTTTCTACCGATCCCGTTTCTTTAAATTTATTGACTAGACGAGATACTGTGGAATAATGGAGGGATTTATCGGGGTGCCTCTCATTAAAAATTGCTGCTGTTTCTCTATGGCTTTTGTAATTATCTCCAGAAATTAAAATAATTTCTATCTTTTCCTGAAGAAGTAGTGTGGGTGCCATTTTAAGGAATAAAATATTAATAAACTTATGTAAAATATCAAACTTAGTAAGATGCGAGACATAAACCAATGACATAGGTTGAAATCAAACAAATTATAATTTGTTTGACATTTTCTGTTGTTTTTAACCTACTAGATTATTTGGTTGTTTTAATTTCAGAGCCTGCTTTGGTAGTTTTAAGTACAACTAAATAGACCTGGTTGTTAAATTTATGTGCGAAAGATCTTAATAAAATCTTGATACAGTCATTTCATTAGATTCAAACCATTGCAACAGCGAGCGTCCGGCGAACACCTATTTTTTCGATTTTGTCCTGTCAATTGTAGAATTGTAGATCTGACTCCGTTAGATTTCTTTATGTGGGGATACCTAAAGAACCCTGTGTACAAACATCGACCCTTTAGGAATATACAAAATTTAGAGGATGTCATTATAAATTGTGTATTGCAAATAAATCGTAAAATGCTCCGAAATGTTAATCGAGAGTTGCGCTCGAGAACAACAGTATGTATGGAGAGAAATGGTGGTCATACTGAGTTTTAAATTTTGTGCACCCAAGGAAAAACAATGATTTTTTGTGTTGTTAGTACAGAATTTGACTACTTTTAAGTTTTTCTTACATTGGTTTTCGTTTATAAAATTTCGATTAAATAAACAGGTAATTTTTTGTTTATTATCTATTTTAATCCCCTTAACTTTACAAAAAGTCGAACTTCAGATATATTTAAGACGATTAAGGTTTTCTCAATGTAATCTCATTGAAATGTCTCTAAAATTTTGACACTGCTGCTAGATACAAATCATTGCAACAGCTAGCGTCCGGCGAAACCCTATTTTTTTAATTTTGTCCTGTCAATTGTAGAAAAAACTACTACATTCGTTTATTTTCATCCAGATACATGGGCTTTACATTAGGCAAGCTATCTAAACGGCAAAAACTGGAAATTTGTAAATCGTTAAAAAAATATTTAAAAAAAATTGAGTTTTCCAATTTTTTTAAATAAAATCTTAAAATTTTGCACAAGGACCTAGAATTTAATTCTAAGCAATTTTTTCAAATAACTTTTTTTGATATCTCGTCAACTAACCTCACTTTTTGTAAATTAACAATTTTTTTTTTTAATTTGACGCATACCAGTGGTCACGTGACGTATGTCAAAATCGATTTTTAGGTTATCGGACATGCAGAACCGATCCCCTGGGAAAGTTTTTCCGATACTCTCCTAATAAAAATTTTTCCCATATGTTGCGAACTTTTTGCCGGTCACTGTATATATATATATATATATATATATATATATATATATATATATATATATCTATATATATATATATATATATATATATATATATATATATATATATATATATATATATATATATATATATATATATATATATATACTGATACAAACGGCTTTATCAGACCCGATACGTCTTACAGACAACCTCAGACCCACCAGTTCTATTAGGGTTGGGGGAGTGTAAAAGGTGGATAAAGTACTTACGTCCTTTTAGAAAAAGAGGCAACATTCGAGGGGTAAGAAAAGAACAAAAATACAATTTTGGTATGTTTAATATACGTCATTGAATCCGCACGTACTGCCCACTTTTCGAGCCCATCCAAAATACAAATAGTATTGTCTACCGACGTTAGTAAACCAAGCGATGTTGCCACTTTCGAAGTTTATGGTATGCCTTTTTTGGGCGCGAAAACACTGTGACACGTGGTTATTTGCATAAGTGTTAATAACAGGTGACTTGTTTAAGCGGTAAAGTTGTTTCTTATGTGATTAAAATTGAACAACCGAACAAAATTATTATTAGAATTAGCCACTAGCAGTAAATCAGGTGAGTAATTTGTAGTTTTTATTGGATGGTTTTAGATAAATCAACAAATAATATAATTATATGTATTTTTAACCGATTTCACTAAAAAGGAGGTTATCAATATGTATTTTTTTATTTATGCATAATTCTTGAACGGATTGACCGACTTCGATATTTTTTTTCGTTTTGCAGATGAGTTCTCTCGAATGGTTCCATTTTAAAGGTTTTTTTGCTGAAGTGAATTTTTGCGTGTGTACTTCGCAACGGCAGCACCGATTTCAATGATTTTTCCTGTTGTGTTAAGCATGATGGTCAGGTGGTCCTGTTGGTTTTTCACTTTTAAAAAATAATAAACAGGAGGGGGTGAGACGGGTAAAACCGAAGCTGCTTAAAATTTTTCCGAAAATGTTGATTAATATCTCATTTTCGAGGTAAATGAGAGCATAAAATCTTATTTTGTCTAACAGATGTTAAAAAAAATACCGGTGGGGGAGGGGATAAAAAGAAGAAACTGGAAAATTGTACAAAAATGTTAACTATTGTGTCATTTTCGGGGTTACTGAGGTTAGAAAATCTAATTTTGTCTAACAGATGTTAAAAAATTAGCGCGGGGGGGGGGTTAAAAATGAGGGATTGACAATTTCTCCAAAAATGTCACCTTACTTGTCATTTTCGGGGTTATTGAGGCCAACAAATTTAATTCTGTGTCCCATATTTTTAGAAAATTGACGGCCGGGGGGGGGGGGGGGGGGGGGGGGGGGGGGTAAGGAGAAGCGACTGCCAATTTCTCCAAAAATGTTAACTAATGGGTGAAGACTTATTGAGGTCAGAAAAGCTAAGTTTATGTAACGGATGTAAAAAAATTACGGCGGGGGAGGGGGGCAAAAGGAGCGCGTGGAAAATTCTTTAAAAATGTTAACTATGTCATGTTCGGGGTAACTGAGGTCTGAATATCCAATATTACATGGACATTACAAATTTAAATTGGGGGCAATAAGATGAAGGGGGAGGGAGAATAGGTGAACTAAAAAGAAAGAAATATTTTTTTTCATAAAAATGAACCGACTTCACAAAAGAAAAGGCACTAGAAAGTCTGAAATCATATTTTTACGAATTTGTAACTGTAGTTGATGGTTACTTAATTTTGTTGAAAGTTAAGTAACTTGTACACCGAAGTTCTAAACTTTGAAGTCGGCGCAATATTAAAGTTTAATAGGAGTCCTTAATGATAATACATTACTCAAACACAAACATAGCTTTATTGTCATTCAAAAAACTGCAATTTTTTATTGACAAAGCCTGTTATACTTACTACTACGGAAAAAGAATTATTTAATAATTACTATAAAAGATTCTACTAATAAAATACCAAATGAAAAATAAAACATTTAAGAAAAAACACTACAAAAAACGTCAACAGGTATAAATGAATATGTCTACCTATATGTAACAAAATAAAAAGTATCAGTAGTGGCAGGACAATAAGGGCTTTCTGTAAATAATATTTTTAAGGTACAGAAATATGAATTTAAAATCATAAGAAATAGTAAAAACAAAAAATAAAAAATTTTACAAACAAAACAAAACAAAAAAATATATCTAAAGTTAATTAACGCTATCCCTATAAAATTCATCAACGGTGTAATAGGCTTTTGCAACTAAACAATTTTGGACCTTCCTCTTAAACTTTTTATGACAATTTATTTGCCTTATGTTGTCAGGTAGGGAATTAAAAAGTTTTTTTCCATTATAGAAAATTGCATTTCTGGTTAGCGATGTGGTAGGGATGGGTAGGACAACTGTATGTGTATTTCGTAAAAAGGTAAACCGGTACTCTATAGCCTAACTTCTTTTTAATAAGACATACAGTTTCAAGTATAAATAAACAAGCTAAAGTCAAAATTTTGTATCCTAAAAAGAGTGGCCGGCAAGATTCACGAAAACCCGCCCTACACATAAACCTTATGGCTCTTTTCTGTATGAAGAAAACGGAATTAAAAAGATAATTAGAGAATGCTCCCCAGAAACAGATACCGTATCTCAAATGTGACTCAATCAAAGAAAATAGACATTGCGACTCATGGAAAATGTCAGTTCTTTAGCCACAATTCTTACAGCCAGGCAACCACTGGATGTCTTTTTGTTTAGGTTCAAAGTGTGGTGTTCAAGTTTTAATTTTTAGTCAATCAAGAGACCCAAAAATGTATTTTCTTGCGACGAGTTAAGAGCATTATTATCGAGAAGAATATTATTGATTTGTCATTTAAAACTTATAATATTTGTTTTACACATTAAGCGACAGATAATTAGCGTCACACCACTTTTTAATCGTAATTAAATCATTATTTATATTTTACTCTAAAATATTTGTATCTTTATTATGCCAAAGAATTGTCGTATCGTCTGCAAACACATTAATAAAATGTTAATAAAGAGTAATATTTTTAGTTATTTATTACTGAGCCTACTGATCAGCCCAATTGCGTTCGATTTTAAGTAATTTGTACACAAAATTCTAAACTTTAAAGTAAGCGCCACTCATTAATTGTTTTTGAATTATCATTACGGATCCTTAAACGGTGAAACTGCGCCGACTTGAAAGTTTAGAACTTCGGTGTACAAGTTACCCAACTTTGAACAAAATGAAGTTTCCCATCAACCACAGTTATAAATACGTAAAAATATCATTTCATACTTTCTAGTGCTTTTTCTTTTGTGAAGTCGGTTCATTTTTTTGAAAAAAAAAATTATTAACACGCTTTTATTAACTTGGTAACTTCTTAACACTGTAATGAAATCTTACAACTCACTTTTCACCCACTGCTAATTGTAGTATCGATTTAAAAATAATGCAATTCCGGTGACAATACAATAATATGTTAAATATACAGCGTTCTTCGCAGTGGAAAAATTTTTATTATTAATTTTACGAAAAAAAGTGTCTCTATATAAAAAGTTCTACATCGTGAGAAAATAGCATTGGCACTCAAAAATTTGATCTCATACATACAGGGTGGGTTAAAAAATGTAGAAGTCCTAATACACGTGGAGCTAAAAAGACATAAAATCGTTATTTAAAGGTAAACTGCCAATGCAAATGTACTAGAGTTAATTTATTTATGTTAGTGAACTAGGTTTGGAACATGCATTAGGTCCCAAGAATACAATTAATTTTTTAATATCGCCCTTAGAAAAAAAGCATATGTTCATAAAAAGTTCTACATTGAGAAAAAAGAGCATGGTTATTCATAAATTTTGTCTAGGGCATATAGGGTGGCTAAAAAAAAATACAATTTAAATCGTGACTTTCAGCTTTTTGAGCCACCCTGTATTGTCCTACATCAAGTTATTAAATAACCATGCTCTTTCTTTACAATGTAGAACTTTTTGTGAAGATATAGGTTCTTTTCTTGTAAGGTTGATAAGGAAAAATTATTTTTGGGAGTTCGTGTATGTTACAAACTTAATTTACTAAAAAACTATAAAATACCCTTTTATGAGTAGCGCACTAAAAAGTTAGAAATAATTATTTTCCTTTTATAGTTAACAGAAAAGCAAAAAAGCAAACAGTGCGTCCCTTTACTCCTCACACATGCATAACCCTGTTTTCTGTTAACTTGTGCAGCTATAAAACATTTGGTCTTTAAATGGGTAATTACATTTAAAAGCGTGGAGCGCAGTTATATAGCGGTCTAGGCATAATAAACAAAATGTAATGTATGCCTAGCATAGCTGTACAAGTTAACAGAAAACCGGGGTATACATGTGTGCGAAGAAAGGGGGCGCATTTTGTTAGTTGCTTTACTTTCCGCACGATGCGCACACTGCACACTCCGGTTTTCTGTCAACTATATAAAGAAAATAATTATTTCTAACTTTTTAGTGCGCTACTCACAAAAGCATGTTTTTTAATTTATTAAACTATAATTTATTTTCTTATTTTTTGATCAGGGTATGATCAGTAAGAAGAATTTATAAGGAGAGAATTAGATTAGAAAGATTTAGATTTTGGTATAAAATATATTTATAAAATAATTTTTTTTATGTTCTTACCGACATTAAACAAGGAGCATGTCTTTTCATGTTTATTTGCGTTTAACTTTTCTTTTAACTGATTTTGATTGACCATTATTTTTTTTGTAAACTATAAAATATTTTACTAAACACTCGAAAAAAAGGGAGGGCGAAGCAGGAACAATTTTTTTTAGTGTTCCACACAAAAAAATTATAAACAATTAAGTAGATACTTCTTTGTAAAGTACAAAACACAAAACATTATTAGCATTGCAGTTTGTAAAGTCCCCCTCCACCCGTATTCTTGAAACAGATAGTATACCACTTTTTAATTTTTGCACAATTAAAGCATTTTATAAATTTACCCAGTAGCGGCATGAGAAAATTACATAAAAACTGAAAATCCGAAATGGAAAATGTTATTTTTAATGCAGAAAGACAATTAAGTATCAAACAAAGTTTCCCTTATTAATGTTTTATTGCTTTGGGGGTGTTTTTTTATTTAGTGTCATATTATTACTGACAAGTACCTATTACTTATTTAAAATTATTTTGGGGATTCGTTATATATGCAGATTATATTTAGAAAAAATATAGAATAGTATCCAGCTAGTTTTATTTTTTTATTTGTTGTTTTAACATATTGTTAATAATTTTTTAAAATAAGGTGTTTACTAAACTATGGTGTATTTCCTTAGTATTTTACCAATTAGGCCTTCTAATTTATGATAATTCGTATAACAAACGTTTAATCGTTCCATAATGGCAAGGGGTGTAGATTAGTCCTTTTTAGAAATTATAATTGATAACAAAGTGCTACAATGCCTTAAAGCTTGTGTGTAGTCCTCAAAAAAGAAAAAATAAAAAAAGGAATTATATGTAGTAACCCATAGTTTAAATAATCAACCTAAATTTTATATTTTATTAAAGATTTTTAAAGCAGGCCGAATATAGGAATAAGCTAGCGTTTTTTATTTTATTTTTTCTAATTCTTTAGATTCCTACCCAATTTCTACACAATTTATGAATAAGAAACCCCTTTGTAAAAGTAAACAATAATAATCCACCAAAATTAATTTTAAAAACAAAACATGATAGGTAAGCCCATTAAATTTAGTTTTTTAATCCAATAGAAGAACCTATATTTAATATAAGGCTGGCCCAATAACAAATTACACATGAAAACGGTTAAGAAATAGTATTTTAATAACTGGTATGCGATTTCGCGATGTTGCCACATATCGGGTCCAGTAACGTCGGCAAAATATAACTTCGACGGATTCGTGTTTATACATAAACTGTTTCAAACTCTCGCGCCCCCTAGGCGGTAGATGCGCGAACTAATTCTGTTTATAAAAACACATTTTTACGGCGTTATTAAACCCATCTAGAATTTATTTCCCTGCATCCCCCAACACCCCTAAGTACTTTTATATGCTTAAACCTTACTAGACCCGGGGCCGGGTCTGGTAACGTCGATTTTGGTCTGGTAACGTCTACTGAGTATATCAAAATGGGTCTGTTTCAGTGGCGAAATAAGTATATATATATATATATATATATATATATATATATATATATATATATATATATATATATATATATATATATATATATATATATATATATATATATATATATATATATATGTATATATATATATATATATATATATATATATATATATATATATATATATATATATATATATATATATATATATATATATTTGTAAACGATCCTTCCTAACTTTAGTATTACTACATCAGTACTCTTGAAAAAGCCCTAATAAGGCGAAACATATGTAGAGTCATACTCTAATAAACTTGAAACATTAAAAAGCAAAAGAGTTTTATTTACAAAATATTTAAAAAATGTTTCATAAAGAACCTACTGCAGAATCAACCCAGTTTATTAAAAATTTTATATACCGTACCTAATAGTCCGGGGGCCGGTGACACTGAAAGTCCCGTCATCACGGAATCAAATTTTTTTTTTATGTAAATTGATAGTTAACAGTCATACGAACAAAATGAGCTCGGTACGCGTTGATTTATTAAGCCGAAAGTATTACCTAAGCAAACCTAAGCAAAAATGTTTTACCATTATCACGAATCTCAAAGAATTATATTACCTTCGATAGGAAATTTTGTAATTAAACAGAAAAAAATTGGCTTACCAGCTTTATTTGGCATACCTATGTGAAAGGTGTGAGATGGGGTCAAATTTTACCATTACCATGTGAAAACTTTTTTTTTAATTTTACTCGTTTCGATGTGATGTTCAAAAATATCTTGGTACGCCTCCCCAAAAACTGCCGGAAGTATCTAACAGTTTTATTGAATAGGCTCGATTCACATCAATTATTAAAAGCCGTGAGTTAAATAATTTTATTTCGGGGTAAATGTTTTTGTGATTTTTTTTTACTTAATAATTATTTTACTCTCCTATATTATATCAATATGAATTCCATTTCAAGGGAAATTGCTTTTGTTTTGTGATGTTTCTGTGCATCATACAACTTAGTATCAAGTACTGCATTCGAGGAATGCTTCAATAGCTACAGCATTTTCCATCCTCCTTAAATAGAGTAAGTAAGAGAGATTTCCGGCAAAGGTTTAAACACTGTATAAGTTTTTCTCTCTTCATCTCCTATACTATGTGTACTATAGAAATATACTAACCTCTGCACTATGACATTATGGTATTCAATATACATTAAGGTAACGTTGTCACCCAGCATTTTTGGGAGTTTAAGCAGTGGCGGCTGGTGAAATTTCAAAGTTGTATATCTCTGTTCCTACTTACAGGACCCGTACCAAATTTAGGGGTTTTAATAGTGAGCCCGCTGGGAATGTTTTGGTAAAGAAAAAAAAACATTTTGTAATTTGCGAAAAAAAGTTGAATTTTTGGTGTGCCCCTCCTAAGAAAAACATTAACACGTCTAGGTATTTTATTTATTATTTTTTCTAAACAAATTTTACATCATTTTGTCGACAGTTTTTAAATTTTGAGAGAAAAAAATGTGTTAGTAGGAAGTTGTAGTCATTTGAATTTTTTCTTAAATTTTATTTTGGGCTTAAAAAAATTCAAATGACCATAACTTTCTACTAACACATTTTTTTCTCTCAAAATTTAAAAAATATCGACAAAATGATATAAAATTTGTTTAGAAAAAAGAATAAATAAAATACCTAGACGTTCTCATTTTTTTCCTAGGAGGGGCACACCAAAAATTTAACCTTTTTTCGCAAATTACAAAATGTTTTTTTTCTTTACCAAAACATTCCCAGGGGCCTCACTATTAAAACCCCCAAATTTGGTTCGGGTCCTGTAAGTAGGAACAGAGATATACAACTTCGAAAATTCACCAGCCGCCACTGAGTTTAAGACATTCTGACCCTTCAGTTTGCTTATCATCATAATAAAGCTTTGCAAACGTGGGTTATTCCAGGGAAATTTATAAGCATAATATAAACTTATAGTAGTGAAAGTTTGGGGCTTGTGACACCCCCCCCCCCCCCCCCGGCCCCCCGGGGAGATCTTATCTTGTGATCTATGACGTCATAGCTCAGCCACCTTTGCGCATGTGTAAATTTCAAGTACGTCATCGAAGTCTACGTCACTGGATCTTACGTCAGCAAACCCAACCTGCGCGCGCAGCTGTCAAATGTCACCTGTCAACTGTCACCTGTCACTTGTCAAATGTCAAAATTAAAATTGAACATACGTCATGTATGAAGGATGACGTCATAAGACAGGAGAAAAAAAGTAGTCAGCTGTCACTTGTCATTTAAGATATGTCAACTGTCACCTGTCACTTATGAAACGCCAAAATTAAAATTTAACGTAGGTTACGTGTTCAAAATGACGTCATAAGACATGTGTAAAAGTATGTCAGCTGTCACCTGTCATTTAAGATATGTCAACTGTCACCTGTCACTTATGAAACGCCAAAATTAAAATTTAACGTAGGTCACGTGTTCAAAATGGCGTTAGAAGACATGCGTAAAAGTATAGCGGCTGTCACCTGTCATTTAAGATATGTCAACTGTCACCTGTCACTTATGAAACGCCAAAATTAAAATTGAACGTAGGTCACGTGTTCAAAATGGCGTCATAAGACATGCGTAAAAGTATGGCAGCTGTCACCTGTCATTTAAGATATGTCAACTGTCACCTGTCACTTATGAAACGCCAAAATTAAGATTTAACGTAGGTCACGTGTTCAAAATGGCGTTAGAAGACATGCGTAAAAGTATAGCGGCTGTCACCTGTCATTTAAGATCTGTCAACTGTCACCTGTCACTTATGAAACGTCAAAATAAAAATTTAACGTAGGTCACGTGTTTAGGATGATGTTAGAAAGCGTTTAAAAAAAAAATGGCGTCGATCGGCCTTAGGGTTCTGGAGATATAGTTTTTTGCGATTAGCGACCTAACCTATGAGTAGATCTTTCGATTTGCCAAATTAGTTTTCAAAAATCTCGACTTTGAGGAAAAAATGAGATTTCCAAATTTTTACATCACCCTGTATAGGAAATTTTGGATTAATTATATAAGTTATGAATATTAGGGGATTTAATAACAGAAAAATAGGTATCAGGTCATTGGAACTAGTAAAAATTAGATCTCAAAAGTTTTACATCACCCTGTATAGTAAATTTTGGATTAATTATATAAATTATGAATATTAGTGGATTTAGTAATAGAAAAATAGGTATTAGGTCATCGGAACCAGTAAAAAATTAGATCTCAAAATTTTTACATCACCCTGTATAGTAAATTTGGGATTAATTATATAAATTATGAATATGAGTGGATCTAATAGCAGAAAAATAGGTATTAGTTCTTCGGAACTAGTAAAAAATTAGATTTGAAAATTTTTATATCACTCGACATAAGAAATTTTGAATTTAATTATAGAAACTATGAATATTATTTGAGTTAATTTTATGGAATAATAACAGCAAAAATATGTATTAGTACCTCGTGAAGCATAGGAAGCTGCGGTTAGCAGTTTCCGGTGATAAGGTTAGCTCGAACGTGGTAACAGTAGAAAGAATTGTAAAATAGTAACCTTGTGCTGATAAACCAAAAACTATGAAAGAAAAAAATATATAGTCTTTAATTGGGAAAATGTTATCTATCGGATGATGATATCAAGTGAAAAGAGCCGAAAGCAATGTTTAGTAAATTGAGATCCTACAATAATTAAATAGGACAACTGTATGGGGTTTAAAAAATATTATAATGTAGAGACAAAGTCCTAGAGAGAGACCCACCAGTTTCGGGAAAACAGCTAAAAACAGACCCATGTGTCGGGAAAACAACGAAAAACGGACCCATGTTTCGGGAAAACAACCAAAAAACAGCTAAAAAACAGCTAAGAACAGACCCTCTGTTTCGGGAAAACAGCTAAAAAACAGCTAAAAACAGCTAAAAACAGCTAAGAACAGACACCCTGTTTCTGGAAAACAGCTAAAAACAGACACCTGTTTCGGGAAAACAGCTAAAAAACAGCGAAAACACCTAAGAACAGACCCCACTGTTTCGGGAAACAGCTAAAAACAGAACCCCTGTTTCGGGGAAACAGCTAAACCAGTGAAAAACCGACCACCCCGGTTTTCTGGAAAACAACGGAAACATCTAACTGCCCAACCACTCAACCGCCTGTTATAAGTCATGCGTAAAAGTATGGTGGTTGTCATCCGATCATTTAAGATATGTCAACTACCACTTAACACTTATCAAATGCCAAAATAAAAATTTAACATACGCAACGTGATGAGAATGATGTTGGAAGTCATGGGTAACGAAAACTTCGATCCTACAATAATTAAATAGGACCACTGTATGGGGTTTAAAAAATATTATAATGTAGAGACAAAGTCCTAGAGAGAGACCCACCAGTTTTGGGAAAACAGCTAAAAACAGACCCATGTGTCGGAAAAACAACGAAAAACGGACCCAAGTTTCGGGAAAACAACCAAAAAACAGCTAAAAAACAGCTAAGAACAGACCCTCTGTTTCGGGAAAACAGCTAAAAAACAGCTAAAAAACAGCTAAAAACAGCTAACCAAAACAGATAACCTCTTTGCGAAGACCACAACTTTTAAAACTAAAAAAAAGTCTCATTCAAAACTCTTGAAACAATAATAACGTTGATTTTTCTTATGCTAAGTCTTATATTTTCGAAAAACTACATGGTTGAGATTATTTTTAGCATCATCATTTTGTTGGTATTTGTAAAACACGTTTTTCAAAATACCGCAAAGAAAAGTGCAAACCCAAGCAAACGTTCTCCTTATTGTAAGATAAATATACATATTTTTGAAAAAATTTACTGCTACTTTGTATTTAAGCCATACATTACGGTATTTGATGAGGCCGTATAAAAAGAATAAAAAGGGGCCCCAAAAGACGCTGGAAGATAGGTTTCACAGCTCAAATTGCCCCTTTTGTAGGGAGGTCTTACGAATCAAGCTCCACTATCTTCGTCCTCAGTGAGGCTGTCTAAAGGGGCGTAATATATTCTTAGTATACAGATATAACAATAAATCGCTAAAGAGCTCACAGAAAAATTTCTCGCGCCAGTTTATGATATTATTGCATAATATGAAAGACATAGTTTAAACAGTACAGCAACTAGCAATGGTAGTCAAGATTTTCGAAAAATTTTCGCTAGTCGAAAGACCTTTATGACCTTTACCCAATACCGCAAATATTAGGAAAGACATATGTGAAACAGACATGACTCTTGGATCCTTTATAGAGTCAAAACAAGAGAACATGTAACAGAGCAAACGCAAAAAGTTATTTTAAGTTGAAACATGGCCGATGGATGGTTCTTTAATAGCCAACAGGCGACAAGTAACCCTAATCATGTCCATAAGACATATGGAAAACACTGTATATACCAAACTCCTTTAAGGTGCCAACCCCCTTTGTACAGAGGAATTACCGAACACCGGAGTCAGTACGTCTCCCCTCGGAAGGGTACCTGGCGTGTTTCCATGCGGAAAAAAGTCGACCATCCCTTTATACCCCTTAAGGAGCCAGCTCATTAGCAATAATAGGGAACATACCGAAATCACTTTGAATATACTTTTTCTAATTTTCAAACCAGTATACGCTTGAAGTTGTACTTAACATGCAAACATTTTCTGTAAAAATAAAAGATTTTAACTGACGAAATGCTTCAGACTATATGACACACATTTTTTGATTCATTTTTCTCCCCCAAAAGTTACAGTTTTTAGCGTAATTGAAAAGCAAAACTACAGTTCCTGAATACCCAATAGAGAATTTTTTATCTAGGACATCTCACGTAGACTTCAAGCCTAAGTACTTACGAACCGTGGGCGTCTGAAGAGAAGGGATGTAATCGATTGCCACGAGATTTAAAGGATTGGACGTGGGAACAGACAGGGAAAACATCTGCAGGCAATTTTTTTCATAATTCAGGTACTAATGTTAGTTCAAAGAACTAAGTATTTCTGTGTTGTTACTTAAACATAAATTTAAAATGATACTCGTAAATTTCCGCTTTAAAGATTTTTTTTATCTAAGACATCCCAGTCTAAGCCACCAAGCCTAAGTACTAACGAACCGTGGGCGTCTGAAGAGAAGGGAAATGTAAGCTATTAACATGAGATTTAAAGGAGTGGGTGTTGGGACAGACAGGGAAAACATCTGCAGGCAATTTTTCCATAATTCTGGTATGAATGAGCGAGAGAAGTTCGAGTTTTTTATCCCTAGATCCCAGTGCTAATATTAGTTCAAAGAACTAACTATTTGCGTTTGTTTCAGTGGGTCTGCTCAGGTTTCTTCAGGTTTATTTGGGTTTGCTGTGGTTTGCGCGTTTAAGGTTAGCTCAGGTCGCGCGCGCACGCGACCTGAGCTAACCTTAAACGCGCAAACCAAAGCAAACCCAAATAAACCTGAAGAAACCTGAGCAAACCCACTGAAACAAACCTGAGCAGACCTGAACAAACCTAAGCAAACCCAACGAGACAAACCTGAGCAAACTCAACCAAACAGTCACTTGTCAAACGTCGAAATAAAAATTTAACTTAAGTCACGTGTTAAGGATGTCTCTTGTTATCTTCGGTGTGTCAACTGTCACCTGTCACTTGTCAAACTTCAAAAATAAAAATTTTACATGTGTCACGTGTTATGGATGATATCGTGAGACATATGTAAAAGTATATCAGTGGCCACTTATCATCTTCGATGTGTTACCAGTCACTTGCCAAACGATAAAATAGAAATTTAACGTAGGTCACATGTTGAGGATGATGTCAGAAGATGTTGAAAAAAGAAAAGCCGTCCAGCGGGATTCAGGGTCAGAGTTTTTTACAGTTAGTACCCTAACGGTCTAAAACAGAGGGTGGGGATTTGGGTATTTGGTACGGTATGAAAAATTGCTCCCAAAAACAGATTAGTTAACGTTTACAAGTTGCTATCACGCGTATGTAACGGGAGGTTGTATTTTGTTTTACAAATATCCTTTTAACTACTTCTCATAAAGATGACGCAACACTGCTACGCATTTTTGCTAAAAAATCATGTCCATCGTATATAGTTGTAGAAATTTAAACCCCCTCCCCCGAAGATATGGCGTCGAAAAAGGACTCTAATATGATAAACGGCGTGTTGGGTATCAAATAAAAGAGAAAAATTAAAGTAAATTAATGATACTAGTATAGTTTCTTAATTCAGAGATGGAAAGACATTAGCAATTATAGAAATTTGATGTTTTATTTTAAATAATTTTATAAAGAAATCAAATACAGTTCTAAACATATTTGCGCGCCTTTTTCTGATAATATAAGTGTACATTTATTGGTAACAGGGAGATTTGTGGTTTTGACACATCCGGTCTGGATATCTTAGAATATTAATTAGTAACTACATACAAAAGATTCGTCAGTACGAGTTTAGGTAGTAACAAATCTTTACGCGTGATCGGTTGGTTCAATCAGGACAAAATACGGGTTCGAGTTTTTTGTTAGCAGGCTGAACTAGTAGTCATTTAGATTTTTTACTGTGAATTAGTTTGTGTGTTGTGCCCTAAGTATTATAAAACGTAAGTACTCTAATGTTTTATTTAATCGTGTTAATATTATTACTATTGTTATTTGAGGTTTAAAAAATTAATAGTTGGTATATTCAAGAGTTTGTGTGGGGACTAGAAAGTCGAAATTTATGGGTAGTATTTTAAATTTGCGTTTAAGTAACAACATGGAAATATTTAGTTATTTGCGCTAATATTAGTATCGGAATCTAGGGATAAAAAAAGCCTCGAACTTCTTTCGCTCATTTCTACCTGAATTATGAAAAAATTGCCTGCAGATGTTTTCCCTGTCTGTCCCTAACACCCTCTCCTTTAAATCTCATGCCAATAGCTTACATTTCCCTTCTCTTCAGACCCCACGGTTCGTTAGTACTTAGGCTTGACGTCTACGTGGGATGACATAAAAAATCTTTAAAGCCGAAATTTATGGGGCGCTATTTTAAATTTGCGTTTAAGTAACAACATATAAATCTTTAGTTATTTGCACTAATAGTAGTACCTGAATTATGGAAAAATTGCCTGCAGATGTTTTCCCTGTCTTCCCTCAACGTTCACCCCTTTAAATCCAGTGTCAATATATTACATTTCCCTTCTCTTCAGACGTCCACGGTTTGTTAGTACTTAGGCTTGACGTCTACGTTGGATGTCTTAGATAAAAAATCTTGAAGGATGAAATTTAGGGGTATTATTTGAAATATGCGTTTGAGTAACAACATGGAAATATTTATTTCTTTTGTACTAATATTAACACCTGGATCTAGGGATAAAAAACCTCGAACTTCCCTCCTTCATTTCTACCTGAATTATGAAAAAAATTACCTGCAGAGGTTTTCCCTTTCTGTCCCATCGTCCAATCTCTTAAATCTCATGACAATAGATTAAATTTCCCTTCTCTTCATACGCCCACAGTTCGTTAGTACTTAGGCTTGACGTCTACGTGGGATGACTTATATAAAAAAATCTTTAAAGCCGAAATTTACGAGTATCATTTTAAATTTATGTGTAAGTAACAACATAGAAATAGTTAGTTCTTTGAACTAATATTAGCACTGGGATCTAGGGATAAAAAACTCGAACTTCTCTCGCTCATTCATACCAGAATTATGGAAAAATTGCCTGCAGATGTTTTCCCTGTCTGTCCCAACACCCACTCCTTTAAATCTCATGTTAATAGCTTACATTTCCCTTCTCTTCAGACGCCCACGGTTCGTTAGTACTTAGGCTTGGTGACTTAGACTGGGATGTCTTAATTAAAAAAAATCTTTAAAGCGGAAATTTACGAGTATCATTTTAAATTTATGTTTAAGTAACAACATAGAAATAGTTAGTTCTTTGAACTAATATTAGTACCTGAATTATGAAAAAAATTGCCTGCAGATGTTTTCCCTGTCTGTTCTCACGTCCAATCCTTTAAATCTCGTGGCAATCGATTACATCCCTTCTCTTCAGACGTCCACGGTTCGTTAGTACTTAGGCTTGAAGTCTACGTGAGATGTCCTAGATAAAAAAATTCTCTATTGGGTATTCAGGAACTGTAGTTTTGCTTTTCAATTACGCTAAAAACTGTAACTTTTGGGGGAGAAAAATGAATCAAAAAATGTGTGTCGTATAGTCTGAAGCATTTCGTAAGTTAAAATCTTTTATTTTTACAGAAAATGTTTGCATGTTAAGTACAACTTCAAGCGTATACTGGTTTGAAAATTAGAAAAAATATATTCAAAGTGATTTCGGTATGTTCCCTATTATTGCCAATGAGCTGGCTCCTTAAGGGGTATAAAGGGATGGTCGACTTTTTTCCGCATGGAAACACGCCAGGTACCCTTCCGAGGGGAGACGTACTGACTCCGGTGTTCGGTAATTCCTCTGTACAAAGGGGGTTGGCACCTTAAAGGAGTTTGGTATATACAGTGTTTTCCATATGTCTTATGGACATGATTAGGGTTAATTGTCGCCTGTTGGCTATTAAAGAACCATCCATCGGCCATGTTTCAACTTAAAATAACTTTTTGCGTTTGCTCTGTTACATGTTCTCTTGTTTTGACTTTATAAAGGATCCAAGAGTCATGTCTGTTTCACATATGCCTTTCCTAATATTTGCGGTATTGGGTAAAGGTCATAAAGGTCTTTCGACTAGCGAAAATTTTTCGAAAATCTTGACTACCATTGCTAGTTGCTGTACTGTTTAAACTATGTCTTTCATATTATGCAATAATATCATAAACTAGCGCGAGAAATTTTTCTGTGAGCTCTTTAGCGATTTATTGTTATATCTGTATACTAAGAATATATTACGCCCCTTTAGACAGCCTCACTGAGGACGAAGATAGTGGAGCTTGATTCGTAAGACCTCCCTACAAAAGGGGCAATTTGAGCTGTGAAACCTATCTTCCAGCGTCTTTTGGGGCCCCTTTTTATTCTTTTTATACGGCCTCATCAAATACCGTAATGTAGGGCTTAAATACAAAGTAGCAGTAAATTTTTTCAAAAATATGTAGATTTATCTTACAATAAGGAGAACGTTTGCTTGGGTTTGCACTTTTCTTTGCGGTATTTTGAAAAACGTGTTTTACAAATACCAACAAAATGATGATGCTAAAAATAATCTCAACCATGTAGTTTTTCGAAAATATAAGACTTCGCATAAGAAAAATCAACGTTATTATTGTTTCAAGAGTTTTGAATGAGACTTTTTTTTTAGTTTTAAAAGTTGTGGTCTTCGCAAAGAGGTTAATAAAATAACACAGAAATACAAAGAATACAAACTTTTTATTTCATGCATCTAGATACATTTCTATGGATAATTTTTATAAGAGTTTTAAGTTTATCTGGAGCGTTGGAAAAGTATTGGTGTGTTGTGTTTGTTCTCTGGAACTGATTTAAAATATCTAGCATTACTGCTGCCTCCATAGCTGTGCTTATACTCGGATCTTCTTTGTACACAAACTTCGTAAGGTCTACGGATGGCATTATATGTTTTATAACTTTACGGGTGGGCTCGTAAATTTCTCCTTGAAACACGTCCCCACAAATGAAAATGAAGAATGAAGAAAATAGTCTGTATGTTGTTTATATATTAGCAAGTATGACTACGAATTACTGTTTCCAGAAACAAGGCCTATTTCTTAGTTGTTTCATAGCTGTTTCGGAGTTGTTTTTTAGAAACAGGGTATGTTTTTTAGCTGTTCAGTGGTTGGTAGTTAGACGTTTAAGTGGTTTCCAGGAACAGGGTCTGTTTATTAGCTGTTTTAGCTGTTTCCTAGTTGTTTCCCGTAGCTGTTCAGTAGTTGTTTTCAGAAACAGGGTATGTTTTTTAGCTGTTACGTGGATAGATAGTTAGATGTTTAAGTGGTTTCCTGAAACAGAGTCTGTTTCGTAGTCGTTGTTTTAGCTGTTTCCTAGTTGTTTCCCGTAGCTGTTCAGTAGTTGTTTTCAGAAACAGGGTATGTTTTTTAGCTGTTACGTAGATAGATAGTTAGATGTTTAAGTGGTTTCCTGAAACAGAGTCTGTTTCTTAGTTGTTTTTAGATGTTTCCTAGTTGTTTTCCCGAAACCGGGTCTGTCTACATTCTCATATTTTTCAACCCATGCAGTTGTTCTCTTTAATTCTTTTGTCATTGCATTTGATGATGGTGACTTGCTATTCAACTTTTAAGTAACATCAACTGAGTTTTCCTAGTTAATGAATACATACTTTTTCCTATTCGGTTACGGGTTCTTATATAATTATCCCTACTAGTTCCCGCTTTAAACGTCCCCCCCCACTGAACAAATAAAACACCAATTATTTTTAACTTTTATTTATAAAATTCTATTACACCCAGTTTTTCCAGTTCTTTCAGAATCAACATCCTTTCTCTATGCTTAATATTGTTTACATTGCTTGCTTCTAAATACCTTAATTTATCTACTAATTCGTTTACATCATCATAAACAAGTTCTTGTAATGTTTCCATCTGACCTTCTTCTTCATGGTTCTCTTCTGTCGAATCCTCATCTTTTTGTTGCTCTTGCATTTTACATCTAACTTCGCAATGTTTTGTCATTAGAGCTCTCTGTTCGATTTGTTTCTGTTTTCTTAATGCATAACTTCTTTTCGGCGGAAACAGTTTTGCAATTATATTCTTATATTTCCATCCCATTGTTGCCATAACTTTCTTGCTTGCATTAGAATATTTTCTATGTCTATTGGTCAGAAGTAGAATCTTTTTGTATTCCATCAAATCGTTTGCAGAATAGTTACTAGGCTGATTGGTAGCTAGTAAATTGGTCAACCCAGCTGTTAAGAAAAAGTTCTCATTACCAATCTGGAGCTTGTTTTCGTTTAAGTCAACAGCTTTGTTACCAATAAAATATTGTAAACCTTCTTTTCTTATACCATATCGAACACGTGGTGTTTCTAGGAGGAGATATTTTATTTTCTCCGAATACATCGTGTCACCTTGAGATCTTCAATTAAACTCCAAAACGTCCGTGTGTGTGGGTTCTTTTATCTTGTTCGACCAACAGTCAACCGACAGTCAACCCTCAATCAACCCCTAGACAACCGCGAGTCAACCCTCAATCAACCCTGAGTCAACCGCCAGTCAACCCTCAATCAACCCCTAGTCAACCGCGAGTCCACCCCCCATCAACCTCTAGTCAACCGCGAGTCAAACACCTATGGAGCTGTTTTTTAGCTGTTTCCCAGTTGTTTTCCAGGAATCGAAGATGTTTTTAGTTGTTTATAGCTCGTTAGGAGTCGATTTCCAGAAAGAGAAGTTGTTTTTAGCTGTTTTTAGCAGATTTTTAGCTGTTCTTAGCTGTTATTGTAGTAGTTTCGGAGCTGTTTTTCCCGAAACAGAAGTGGATTTTCGCTGATGGCAACTCGTCCGTCTGCCTGTCAACGCTCTCACAGAATCCCAACCCGCGAGGGAACGTAGAAACCTGTAATTTACTCGAAGCGATTTTTTCACAATTTTTGTCGAAGTTTTCGTTACCCATGACTTCTAACATCATTCTCATCACGTTGCGTATGTTAAATTTTTATTTTGGCATTTGATAAGTGTTAAGTGGTAGTTGACATATCTTAAATGATGGGATGACAACCACCATACTTTTACGCATGACTTATAACAGGCGGTTGAGTGGTTGGGCAGTTAGATGTTTCCGTTGATTTCCAGAAAACCGGGGTGGTCGGTTTTTCACTGGTTTAGCTGTTTCCCCGAAACAGGGGGTCTGTTTTTAGCTGTTTCCTAGCTGTTTCCCGAAACAGTGGGGTCTGTTCTTAGGTGTTTTCGCTGTTTTTTAGCTGTTTTCCCGAAACAGGTGTCTGTTTTCCAGAAACAGGGGGTCTGTTCTTAGCTGTTTTTAGATGTTTTTTAGCTGTTTTTTAGCTGTTTTCCCGAAACAGAGGGTCTGTTCTTAGCTGTTTTTTAGCTGTTTTTTGGTTGTTTTCCCGAAACATGGGTCCGTTTTTCGTTGTTTTCCCGACACATGGGTCTGTTTTTAGCTGTTTTCCCGAAACTGGTGGGTCTCTCTCTAGGACTTTGTCTCTACATTATAATATTTTTTAAACCCCATACAGTTGTCCTATTTAATTATTGTAGGATCTCAATTTACTAAACATTGCTTTCGGCTCTTTTCACTTGATATCATCATCCGATAGATAACATTTTCCCAATTAAAGACTATATATTTTTTTCTTTCATAGTTTTTGGTTTATCAGCACAAGGTTACTATTTTACAATTCTTTCTACTGTTACCACGTTCGAGCTAACCTTATCACCGGAAACTGCTAACCGCAGCTTCCTATGCTTCACGAGGTACTAATACATATTTTTGCTGTTATTATTCCATAAAATTAACTCAAATAATATTCATAGTTTCTATAATTAAATTCAAAATTTCTTATGTCGAGTGATATAAAAATTTTCAAATCTAATTTTTTACTAGTTCCGAAGAACTAATACCTATTTTTCTGCTATTAGATCCACTCATATTCATAATTTATATAATTAATCCCAAATTTACTATACAGGGTGATGTAAAACTTTTGAGATCTAATTTTTACTAGTTCCAATGACCTGATACCTATTTTTCTGTTATTAAATCCCCTAATATTCATAACTTATATAATTAATCCAAAATTTCCTATACAGGGTGATGTAAAAATTTGGAAATCTCATTTTTTCCTCAAAGTCGAGATTTTTGAAAACTAATTTGGCAAATCGAAAGATCTACTCATAGGTTAGGTCGCTAATCGCAAAAAACTATATCTCCAGAACCCTAAGGCCGATCGACGCCATTTTTTTTTAAACGCTTTCTAACATCATCCTAAACACGTGACCTACGTTAAATTTTTATTTTGACGTTTCATAAGTGACAGGTGACAGTTGACAGATCTTAAATGACAGGTGACAGCCGCTATACTTTTACGCATGTCTTCTAACGCCATTTTGAACACGTGACCTACGTTAAATCTTAATTTTGGCGTTTCATAAGTGACAGGTGACAGTTGACATATCTTAAATGACAGGTGACAGCTGCCATACTTTTACGCATGTCTTATGACGCCATTTTGAACACGTGACCTACGTTCAATTTTAATTTTGGCGTTTCATAAGTGACAGGTGACAGTTGACATATCTTAAATGACAGGTGACAGCCGCTATACTTTTACGCATGTCTTCTAACGCCATTTTGAACACGTGACCTACGTTAAATCTTAATTTTGGCGTTTCATAAGTGACAGGTGACAGTTGACATATCTTAAATGACAGGTGACAGCTGCCATACTTTTACGCATGTCTTATGACGCCATTTTGAACACGTGACCTACGTTCAATTTTAATTTTGGCGTTTCATAAGTGACAGGTGACAGTTGACATATCTTAAATGACAGGTGACAGCCGCTATACTTTTACGCATGTCTTCTAACGCCATTTTGAACACGTGACCTACGTTAAATTTTAATTTTGGCGTTTCATAAGTGACAGGTGACAGTTGACATATCTTAAATGACAGGTGACAGCTGACATACTTTTACACATGTCTTATGACGTCATTTTGAACACGTAACCTACGTTAAATTTTAATTTTGGCGTTTCATAAGTGACAGGTGACAGTTGACATATCTTAAATGACAAGTGACAGCTGACTACTTTTTTTCTCCTGTCTTATGACGTCATCCTTCATACGTGACGTATGTTCAATTTTAATTTTGACATTTGACAAGTGACAGGTGACAGTTGACAGGTGACATTTGACAGCTGCGCGCGCAGGTTGGGTTTGCTGACGTAAGATCCAGTGACGTAGACTTCGATGACGTACTTGAAATTTACACATGCGCAAAGGTGGCTGAGCTATGACGTCATAGATCACAAGATAAGATCTCCCCCGGGGGACGGGGGGGGGGGGCACAAGCCCCAAACTTTCACTACTACTTATTAAATGACCAAATGGACCTGCGGAATTCCCAGCTATTCACAGTCCTTTATAACGATCAATAACCTTCCTTTGTTAAATAGTTCCTTTAGAGTACCGGCCTATTATATATAAACATACACCGTAGTTTTTAAGTTATTCAGTTATATGCAACAGTAGTAGTTTTGTTCTGTTTCTGCCAAACTTATAGAATTTTATGAAAACTGGTAAAAATTTGAAAGTAATAAGAAAATATGAAGTTGTCTATTGTGTCACTTCCACTAAAAATACTTCTCAAACAAAGCGAAATACGAAAATAACAAAAAAGTTACACTTTTAAATACTTAATCAAAAAATATACAATAGTTTATTAAAGCAATGGCGTACTGTAGTATTTTTTGTTATTAGTAACTAGTTTACCTTTGGAAATCTAATTACCTTAAAGCTTGGTCTCTATTATTCCTAACATAATATGTATATTTTTTACAGATACTAATAATTACTGATTTTTTGACACTCTCTATCTGGAAAACAAATCGTTTTCCAATAGATGTTTACAGAACGTTTTTCTTAAAATCTGTATACAAATTTTACCTATACTTACTGAATAAACAACTGTGTGGTACCTTTCTTGAGGAGTAGACGGTTACAACTTGGAGATGTTTTTATAGAAAATATGTGTGTACTTAGAACTGTAAATGTATTATTGTTTTACATAAAAGCTGAAATTAAAATAAAATTAAAAGAAAATATTAAGTACCTACCTATGTATTTTTTTTTAAATGAAGATTTTTTAAGTAAACAATAAAGCGAAATTCAATATACAAAAATAAGATAGAAACAGAAAACTTTGATGAAATCATATAAAGTCGTTTTTTTTTCAAACGGAAAAGTCAAAATTACATTTCGCTCTTTGTAAAGATCCTGTACTATTTATGATTAATCTGAGCGTACATACATTTAAATAATCTCCCTAGCTAACTATATAATATGATCAGAATGATCGCAAGTATTACAGAGTCTGCGCAGTAAGCTAGATGTCATTTTGACGTTGGAAAAAAAATAGACCGTAGTGTATTTCCAAACCTAATTGAAAAAGCTAATTACCCGAGCGGATCGCATCAAAAACCGCATATCCGAAATTTTTGTAGTCAGGACGACACCGACAGTCCATTTTATTCGCAGTGGACCAATAGGGTGGCGTAGACTTGGGACATGAAGTTTATATATGTCAATTAACTCTAGCAGTACTATAAGAGTACCATTTTAATCTGGCAACATGGCCGGGCGCTCAATAGTGGACTCGGTAAAAGCATAATATACAAATAGGACGCTAGGTGGCCGGAATTTAAAAGTTTTTCTGTATATTTTGGACACTCGTAAGTGGTTTTAAGAAAGGACGCCGGGAAATCGGTAATGTAAAAATTAAAAAAAAAATTACTTGAAAAATTAAATCCTAAATGCTCTCAAAAATAAAAAATATTCACTCGGTATAGTCGGGATTGCTTGGGAAATTTTTGGTGGACGCTCAGAGCACGAATTATGAAAGGACGCCCGGAAGATAGCGGGATGTATATATATATATATATATATATATATATATATATATATATATATATATATATATATATATATATATATATATATATATATATATATATATATATATATACATATATATATATATATATATATATATATATATATATATATATATATATATATATATATATATATATATATATATTTAAGTAAAGAAATAGCGACAGTACCAGTTATGAAAGCGAGGGAAATATTGGGGAAGCTGTCTGTAAGGTAGTGCTAGACACGTGTTTCGTGCTTATTAGCACTCGTCAGTAGCACATAACCAAGTTAATAGGTGGGAAACTTGGAAGTTAAGAAAAAAACAGAAGAAAAAAGAAAAACACAAAGAGTTCACAGACCAGGGACCTGCCAACTCATTTGTGGTATTTTGTCAGGAGACCCAGAGTTTTCTGGGCAACAGCCAACATCACCACGGAGGTTGCAATAGCCCCTGCGTGATACCTCTAACCCCATGAAAAAAGAAAAGGTAAAGAAATAGCGACAGTACCAGTTATGAAAGCGAGGGAAATATTGGGGAAGCTGTCTGTAAGGTAGTGCTAGACACGTGTTTCGTGCTTATTAGCACTCGTCAGTAGCACATAACCAAGTTAATAGGTGGGAAACTTGGAAGTTAAGAAAAAAACAGAAGAAAAAAGAAAAACACAAAGAGTTCACAGACCAGGGACCTGCCAACTCATTTGTGGTATTTTGTCAGGAGACCCAGAGTTTTCTGGGCAACAGCCAACATCACCACGGAGGTTGCAATAGCCCCTGCGTGATACCTCTAACCCCATGAAAAAAGAAAAGGTAAAGAAATAGCGACAGTACCAGTTATGAAAGCGAGGGAAATATTGGGGAAGCTGTCTGTAAGGTAGTGCTAGACACGTGTTTCGTGCTTATTAGCACTCGTCAGTAGCACATAACCAAGTTAATAGGTGGGAAACTTGGAAGTTAAGAAAAAAACAGAAGAAAAAAGAAAAACACAAAGAGTTCACAGACCAGGGACCTGCCAACTCATTTGTGGTATTTTGTCAGGAGACCCAGAGTTTTCTGGGCAACAGCCAACATCACCACGGAGGTTGCAATAGCCCCTGCGTGATACCTCTAACCCCATGAAAAAAGAAAAGGTAAAGAAATAGCGACAGTACCAGTTATGAAAGCGAGGGAAATATTGGGGAAGCTGTCTGTAAGGTAGTGCTAGACACGTGTTTCGTGCTTATTAGCACTCGTCAGTAGCACATAACCAAGTTAATAGGTGGGAAACTTGGAAGTTAAGAAAAAAACAGAAGAAAAAAGAAAAACACAAAGAGTTCACAGACCAGGGACCTGCCAACTCATTTGTGGTATTTTGTCAGGAGACCCAGAGTTTTCTGGGCAACAGCCAACATCACCATGGAGGTTGCAATAGCCCCTGCGTGATACCTCTAACCCCATGAAAAAAGAAAAGGTAAAGAAATAGCGACAGTACCAGTTATGAAAGCGAGGGAATGAGTTGGCAGGTCCCTGGTCTGTGAACTCTTTGTGTTTTTCTTTTTTCTTCTGTTTTTTTCTTAACTTCCAAGTTTCCCACCTATTAACTTGGTTATGTGCTACTGACGAGTGCTAATAAGCACGAAACACGTGTCTAGCACTACCTTACAGACAGCTTCCCCAATATTTCCCTCGCTTTCATAACTGGTACTGTCGCTATTTCTTTACCTTTTCTTTTTTCATGGGGTTAGAGGTATCACGCAGGGGCTATTGCAACCTCCGTGGTGATGTTGGCTGTTGCCCAGAAAACTCTGGGTCTCCTGACAAAATACCACAAATGAGTTGGCAGGTCCCTGGTCTGTGAACTCTTTGTGTTTTTCTTTTTTCTTCTGTTTTTTTCTTAACTTCCAAGTTTCCCACCTATTAACTTGGTTATGTGCTACTGACGAGTGCTAATAAGCACGAAACACGTGTCTAGCACTACCTTACAGACAGCTTCCCCAATATTTCCCTCGCTTTCATAACTGGTACTGTCGCTATTTCTTTACCTTTTCGTTTTTCATGGGGTTAGAGGTATCACGCAGGGGCTATTGCAACCTCCGTGGTGATGTTGGCTGTTGCCCAGAAAACTCTGGGTCTCCTGACAAAATACCACAAATGAGTTGGCAGGTCCCTGGTCTGTGAACTCTTTGTGTTTTTCTTTTTTCTTCTGTTTTTTTCTTAACTTCCAAGTTTCCCACCTATTAACTTGGTTATGTGCTACTGACGAGTGCTAATAAGCACGAAACACGTGTCTAGCACTACCTTACAGACAGCTTCCCCAATATTTCCCTCGCTTTCATAACTGGTGCTGTCGCTATTTCTTTACCTTTTCTTTTTTCATGGGGTTAGAGGTATCACGCAGGGGCTATTGCAACCTCCGTGGTGATGTTGGCTGTTGCCCAGAAAACTCTGGGTCTCCTGACAAAATACCACAAATGAGTTGGCAGGTCCCTGGTCTGTGAACTCTTTGTGTTTTTCTTTTTTCTTCTGTTTTTTTTCTTAACTTCCAAGTTTCCCACCTATTAACTTGGTTATGTGCTACTGACGAGTGCTAATAAGCACGAAACACGTGTCTAGCACTACCTTACAGACAGCTTCCCCAATATTTCCCTCGCTTTCATAACTGGTACTGTCGCTATTTCTTTACCTTTTCTTTTTTCATGGGGTTAGAGGTATCACGCAGGGGCTATTGCAACCTCCGTGGTGATGTTGGCTGTTGCCCAGAAAACTCTGGGTCTCCTGACAAAATACCACAAATGAGTTGGCAGGTCCCTGGTCTGTGAACTCTTTGTGTTTTTCTTTTTTCTTCTGTTTTTTTCTTAACTTCCAAGTTTCCCACCTATTAACTTGGTTATGTGCTACTGACGAGTGCTAATAAGCACGAAACACGTGTCTAGCACTACCTTACAGACAGCTTCCCCAATATTTCCCTCGCTTTCATAACTGGTACTGTCGCTATTTCTTTACCTTTTCTTTTTTCATGGGGTTAGAGGTATCACGCAGGGGCTATTGCAACCTCCGTGGTGATGTTGGCTGTTGCCCAGAAAACTCTGGGTCTCCTGACAAAATACCACAAATGAGTTGGCAGGTCCCTGGTCTGTGAACTCTTTGTGTTTTTCTTTTTTCTTCTGTTTTTTTCTTAACTTCCAAGTTTCCCACCTATTAACTTGGTTATGTGCTACTGACGAGTGCTAATAAGCACGAAACACGTGTCTAGCACTACCTTACAGACAGCTTCCCCAATATTTCCCTCGCTTATATATATATATATATATATATATATATATATATATATATATATATATATATATATGTGTGTGTGTGTGTGTGTGTGTGTGTGTGTTCTGGACTTTATATTCTATCAGGCGCTGCTCGTCCATAAGGTCATTTGTCAATGACCAACTTAATAATTTATTTTTTAAAACCAAAATTTTCTTTTACAAAAATATGCAAGTTCCCCACGAAAGAATCAAGCCAAGCCATCGTCGAAAGATATCTAAGCTTGCTCCGGGCTGGGTCGTATTTTAAGTTGACGTCATAGGTTTATATGGACTATATAAATACATTAAAACTAAGAGAGAGATCAACATTCGTGCTTTAGGAAGTTAAAAACAGGCAAAATTTGTCGACAGCCCACCAGGAATATTGCTTTCGGCGCGCGCGTGGCCGTCGACGCTGCCGGTCCCGGTTGGATTTGCTTGGGTTTGCTTGGGTTTGCTGGGTTTGCTACAATACACTGGAACCGCCCCGTGAAATATACTCTTTAAAAAACATTTGGGTTTGACAAAGAAAAACTAATTAAGTAATATGCGCATTGTATCTGTATTGTATTTATTAAAGAAAACGGTGTTTCGGCTAGCGTTCCTATTTCATTGGGTAATATCAATATGTGTTTGGGTATTATTTGATATTTCGGTCAAGTTCAAGCAAAAATGCAATTTTAGGACCTGTAGCATAGTCGGATTAAATAATGAAACGGATAAACTGTAGAAAAACTTAGATTTATTGTAAATCACTAAAAATACATGGTTAACGAAAATGGTTCATTGTACAGTACATTCCTTGATTCCTTGTATTACTTATTTATTCTAACACATTACGTATAATCATACTTTTAGTACAAGGCGCGACATCTATTGAGGAAATGTATCAAAACGGGAAGCGGCAATCAATCTTAGACTTTTAAATCACATAGAAAAGCACTACTACAAGTCATAAACATCTAGAGTAGCAATGTTTAATATACTATAGTATCTATTTTATGTTTTTTTGCGATGTGTATTTGTAGGTAAATAATTTCGTGGCGAAACTAGGCACATTATTAAAAAACCGCGACGGTCCAACGCCCGGCCCCGCGCAACAGCTCACTATAACAAGCGGCTAGCCATACCAACTGTACTTTGGCTGCCTGACTTGCGCATACACATTTTGCGACAACCTTGTTGCGCTTCTCGGTTTTTACGTCCGGCGGGACTATTTAATTTAAAATTTAATCTACGTCCGCACATGCCCATTTGACGTAGTGATGCGGACCTTGCTACGCTCGGCCCGTATAAGTCATTAAAAAATATCCCTGACACAGAAACTCGGGAGCTTCAAAGCACCAGCGTGGATTCTCATGTAGTATGAATTTGACAAGAATTAAAAAAAAGACCGGTCGGGCCCGGCATTGAATCCACTACCAATTGATCCGATTTATAAGCGGATACCTTAGCAATAGGGCATTTCGCTGTTGGTACAATTTTTGTAAAAAAAATAAACTCTCGTCAATACGCGCATACAACGGCATAAAAGTTTAGAAAAACAAATGTTTGGTTTTATTTTGTATGAAAACGTATGTAGGCATACAAAATTTTGATTTATTTTTGGCCTTTGACATTCAAATAGAAGAAAGTCCCTACGCTAGGTTTTCCTTGCAAACCAAAGAGATCGCATATTGTATCTATTTTGAGCTCTATTTGAGTCCAGGAGGCTAAAAATAGTTATAAAGTTATATTATATAAAAATCCTAACAATTATAAGTGTAATTGTGTATGTGGGAAAAAACTTACTGCAGAAAGAAACTTTAGGGTGCACAAAAAAAGAGTCCAGGTGCAACTGATTCTGGCTTCAGAATAAAAGACAAAAATTGTTCTTTATATAATTTTAAGGTATGTTTTCGGCCAGAATTCATGGAACATTGTGAAACCACTCATGATGTGAGTCTTATGCAAGAAAAACATCTATTTCAATCAAACAATCAACAATCAACCAAACAATTTACAACCTGTAAAATCTAAAACTTTGGTAGAATTAGAAAGATCGTTCACGTTAAATAAGTGGATTTTTAAAACGAAAATAAATAAACTATTTCTAACAAATTGAGAAAAAATTTTAATAATTTATTTTGCACACACGATTTAAGAGCTTGTTTTTAATATAACCTTGATGAGCTTTTTAATATAAAAAATGTTTTAATTGAAATTTTAAGTTTATTTGCCCTTATCTATAACTCTGCACTCATGCTTGGTTTACTCTACTATAGCAATGCGCCTTTAGCGTTTACACCATCGGGTCCCATATTTCTTATAATTTTAACACAATGGCAGGTGATGTTATTTAACGGTATTTTAATAGTTTTAATCGACTGATATATAAATATAATTATTAGGAATCCATAATTTAAGAATATACTGGTATAAGGCCATAATTTTAACTTAGTTTCAAATTTGAACTAAATACTCTGGTGTAAATACCTAGAGTTCCTGATCCCTAACCATGCGAGCTATAGTCTAGTCGCTTCGGACGTGGCACAAAATAACATTATTTAAAGTACCCAAAAACACATTTTTTGTATACCCTAGGTTATTATTCACATAATCTGATATAATTTAAAAGTCTGTATTGAATGAAAAGTCAATAAAAATAAAATACGTTAAAATATTGTGTTTTACGCGACTGAAAATTTCTAGTAGTATAAGGTACGCCGGCAGTCCGATTCTGTTAGCGCATCCAAATTTCTGCTCTCTGGTTATAAGACATGCGTAAAAGCATGCCAGCTGTCACCTGTCATTTAAAATATGTCAACTGTCACTTGTCACTTGTGAAACGCTAAAATAGAGATTTAACATAGGTAACGTGCTAAAGATGACGTCTTAAGACAAAGGAAAAATTTTTGTCAGATGTCACCTGTCATTTAAGATATATCAACTGTCACTTGTCACTTGTCAAACGTCAAAGTATAAATTTATCGTAGGTCACGTGTTCAAAATGGCGTTATAAGACATGCGTAAAAGCAAGTCAGCTGTCAACTGTCATTTAAGATATGTCAACTCTCACTTGTCACTTGTCAAACGCTAAACTAGAAATTTAACATAGGTTACGTGTTGAGGATAGGGTCATAAGACAAAGTAAACATTTTGTCAGCTGTCACCTGTCATTTAAGATATGTCAACTGTCACCTGTCACTTGTCAAATGTAAAAAAAAAATTAACACTTCACGTGTGAAGGATGACGTCATAAGACGGGAGACAAAAATTGGTCAGCTGTCACCTGTCATTTAAGATATGTCAGCTGTCACCTGTCACTTGTCAAACGTCAAAATAAAAATTTAACATCCGTCTAGTGTGAAGGATGACGTTATAAGACATGCGTAAAAGCATGTCAGATGTCACCTGTTATTTAAGATATGTCAACTGTCACCCATCACTTGTCAAACGTCAAAATAAAAATTTAACATACGGTACGTGTTAAAAAGGATGTTATAAGACATGCGTAAAAGTATGTCAGCTATCACCTGTCATTTCAGATATGTCAACTGTCACTTGTTAAACGTCAAAATAAAAATTGAACATACGTCACGTGTTCGGGGCGGTGTCCGAAGGAGTTTAAAAAAAGAATGATGTTGATCGGCCCTTTGGTTCCGGAGATATAGTTTTTGGCGATTAGCGACCTAACGGCTGAAGGGCGAGAGACGAAATTCGCATGGGGGATAGTGGTGGAGCAGATCTTTCGATCTGTCAAATTATTTTTCAAAAATCTCGACTTTTAGTAAAAAATTAGATTTCAAAATTTTTTCGTCACTCTGTATAGTAAATTTTCGATTAATTATATAAATTATGAATATTATTGGATTTAATAACAGAAAAATAGGCATTCGTTCTTCTGAACTAGTAAAAAATTAGATTTCAAAATTTTTACATCACCCTGTATAGTAAAATTTGGATTAATTATTTAAATTATGAATATTATTGGATTTAATAACAGAAAAATAGGTATTAGTTCTTCTGAACTTACTAGGATGTGATCAGCAAAAAATAAGATTTTAAAATTCCCACATCACTTCTACATAAGAAATTTTTCACGTCACGTCACGTGTTCAAAATTACGTTATAAGACATGCGGAAAAGTATGTTAGCTACCACCTGTCATGTAAGATATGTCAACTGTCACTTGTCATTTGTTAAAAGTTAAAATTAATATTTGACATACATCACATGTTCAACGTGACGTAACAAGTCGTTTGGAAAAAACCCGAAGTCAATCGATCAACGTTCGTGAGTTATCGCTTATTAGGTCCAATGCCTTAATGGCTGAAAAGAATTGGATAACATAGGTCACGTGCTAAAGATCACGTCTTAAGACGTATGAAAAAATTTTGTCAGCTGTCACTTGTCATTTAAGATATGTAAACTGTCACTTGTCAAACGTCAAAATAAAAATTTAACATAGGTCACGCGTTAAGGATGGCGTCATAAGACCGATGTCAAAGTATATCGACTGGCACTTGTTTTCTTCGATGTGCCACCAATCACTTGTCAAACGATAAAATAGAAATTTAACGTAGGTCACGTGCCGAGGATGACGTCAGAAGGCGTTAAAAAAAGAAATGGTGTCTATCGGCCCCTTTGGATTCGGAGATGGAGTTTTTACAGTTAGCGCCCTAACGGTCTAAAACAGAGGGTTTAGATTTGAGTGTTTGGTAGGGGTCGAAAAATCACCCCCCAAAAAGAGATTAGTTAAACGTTCGCAAGTTGCTATCACGCGTATGTAACGTAGTGTAAAGCATTCAAACAAGTTGGTTCGGTTTTTACTACTATATTGATTGAAGTTTATTGTTACACTACATTATATTTCTTCACATATATAAAATGATAACATAAGCAATATGTGTTTGTATTATAAACAATGTTTATTGGGTTACTGATAAAATAATTAGTAATTACCCAATGCTGATCTATGCATCCTTAACAAGGTTGAATATTAAAGGTGTATAACCTGTACCCATTACAGTAGGTTGTATTTTGTTTTACAAATATCATTTTAACTACTTCTCATATAGATGACGCAACACTCCTACGCATTCTTGCTAAAAATCGTATTTCTAAACTCCACCGTGTATATTTGTAGAAATTTAAACCACCCCCCGAAGATATGGCGACTAAAAGGGGCTCTGTATGATAAACAACGTGATGGGTATCAAATAATAGAGAAAAATTTAAATAAATTAATGGTACTATTATAGTTTCTTAATTCAGGGATGGAAAGGCATTAGCAATTAAACAAAATTTAATGTTTTATTTTTAAATAATTTTATAAAGAAATCCAATACAGTTATAATCATATTTGCGAGCCTTTTTCTGATAATATAAGTGTACATTTATTGATAACCGAGACATTTGCGGTTTGACACATCCGCTCTGGATATCTTGGAATATTAATTAGTAACTACATACAAAAGATTAGTCAGTAAGAGTTTATAGGTAGTAACAAATGTTTACGCGTGATCGGTTGGTTAAATCAGGACAAAATACGGGTTCGAGTTTTTTGTTGTTAGCAGACTGAACTGGTAGTCATTAAATTTTTTACTGTGCATCAATTAGTTTGTGTGTTGTGCCCGAATTAGATTATTATAAAACGTAAGTACTATAGTGTTTTATTTAATAGTGTTAATATTTTTACTATTGTTATGGGGGGTTTAAAAATTAATAGTTAGTGTGTTCAAGAGTTTGTATGGGGGGCTGGGGAGCTGAAATTTAGGGGTGGTATTTTAAATTTGCGTTTAAGTAACAACATGGGAATATTTAGTTATTTGCACTAATATCAGTACTTGGATCTAGGGATAAAAAAGCCTTGAACTTCTCTCGCTGATTCATACCAGAATTATGGAACAAATTGCCTGCAGATGTTTTCCCGATCTGTCCCAACGTCCAATCCTTTAAATCTCATGTCAATAGATCACATTTTCCTTCTCTTCAGATGCCCTCGGTTCGTTAGTACTTAGGTTCAAAGTCTACGTGGGATGACTTAGATAAAAAAAACTAGAAAGCCGAAATTTAGGGGGTGTTATTTTCAATTTGTGTTTAAGTAACAACATATAAATCTTTAGTTATTTGCACTAATATTAGTACCGGAATTATGAAACAAATTGCCTGCAGATGTTTTCCCGTTCTGTCCCCACGTTCAATCCTTTAAATTTCGTGTCAATAGATTACATTTCCCTTCTCTTCAGATGCCCACGGTTCGTTAGTACTTAGGTTCGAAGTCTACGCGGGATGTCTTAGATAAAAAACAATCTAGAAAGCCGAAATTTAGGGGGTGTTATTTTCAATTTGTGTTTAAGTAACAACATATAAAGCTTTAGTTATTTGCACTAATATTAGTACCGGAATTATGAAACAAATTGCCTGCAGATGTTTTCCCGTTCTGTCTCCACGTCCAATCCTTTAAATCTCATGTCAATAGATTACATTTCCCTTCTCTTCAGACGCCCACGGTCCGTTAGTACTTAGGCTTGGAGTCTACGTGGGATGTCTTAGATAAAAAATCTAGAAAGTTGAAATTTAGGGGTTGTATTTTAAATTTGTGTTTAAGTAACAACATGGAAATATTTAGTTATTTGCACTACTATTTGTACCTGGATCTAGGGATAAAAAGCCTCGAACTTCTCTCGCTCGTTCATACCGGAATTCTGGAACAAATTGCCTGCGGATGTTTTCCCTTTCTGCCCCCACGTCCAATCCTTTAAATCCCGTGTCAATAGACATTGCCCTTCTCTTCAGACGCCCACGGTTCGTTAGTACTTAGGCTTGACGTCTACGTGGGATGTCTTTGATAAAAAAATTCTCTATTGGGTATTCAGAAACTATAGTTTTTGCTTTCAATTACGCTACAACTGTAAATTTCGGGGGAGAAAAATGAATCAAAGAGCGTGTCGTATATTCGGGAACCGTTCCTCAGTCAAAATCTTTTATTTTTTACAGAAAATGTTTGCATGTCAAGTACAACTTCAAGCGTATATTGGTTTGAAAACTTTTAAAAATATTAAAAGTGATTTAGGTATGTTCACTATTATTGTTAGTGAGCTGTCTCCTTCGGGTATAAAGGGATGGTCGACTTTGTTCCGCATGGAAACACGTCAGGTACCCTTTCGAGGGGAGACGTACTGACTCCGGTGCTCGGTAATTCCTCTCTACAAAGGGGGTTGACACCTTAAAGGAGTTTGGTATATACAGTGTTTTCCATATGTCTTATGGGCATGATCAGGGTTAATTGTCGCCTGTTGGCTATTAAGGAACCATCCATCGGCCATGTTTCAACTTAAAATAACTTTTTGCGTTTCCGCTGTTACGTGTTCGCTTGTTTTGACAGACCTTAATGTTGAAAATATGTCTTTCATATTAGTACCCTAACGGTAAGAATGGGGCAGAGAATATTTGGGGGTATTGGGTAAAGGTCAAAAAGACTGCCACGCTCTTTTCCGCACAGAAGAAGAATTTTACTTCTACTTACCCTTCATAAATAAAAATTCAAAGTTCGGTAAAAAAATTAAAAAAAAAAATATTGAGAATTTACAAAATTAACTCACGTAAAGAGTTGAGTTGAATGCGAGAGGCTTGCGCATGCGTGCCAAAAAAAATGCCCTAGCTCCAATGCCGGAGAGAGGGGGGTTTAATAAGGGCGCCACTGTTTTTAATGCCGAGTGAAAAACAGAAACCCTCCTAGATAGTATTGGGATCTCGCTTTCAGCTCACTCACTCACATATAGTTACCATATTATCAAAAAAAAAAATCCAAGAAACTGCGGTGTCTGGTGAGGCAAATAAAACACTACCTTTAAAAAAACAAATTTACTAATATATTACAGATTCGTTAGAGAAAAATTTTGAATGTCACATCGGTGTATTCTGTCAATTTGTGAAATTTGATACAATAGAATTATTAGGGATTATTATTATTATACTATTATTATAACAATTTGTAGTAAACCCTGAAGGGGGAAATAAAATAAAGAAAAGTACTAAGCCGTTTTAAAAGCAAAGATTGCTAACCATGGTTAGAGCCGAAATTGAAACAAGTGGTTATCGTATAACAGGTGATACCGATTATAATAAAAAAATAAAAGGTTGCCTGAAGGGGTTCGTCCCCTGATGATGGTGTCTTAGGTCAATGCTGACGTGTCCTAGACAGCTTAACTGACTCAGCACGATGAAGGACTGGAGATGTCTCCCAGCCCAAAAGAAGTTGCGGGGTAGCGGTGTTCCCCCAGTAAAAGATTGCTGCCTTCCAGCCAAAAGGAAAGACTGTAGGTGTATGTCTTTCAGTAAGCGGAAAGATTGCTGTATCCCAGCAGAAAGAAAAGACGTGGTGGGGTCGTCTCCCAGTAAAAAGACTCTGATAAAAGAAAATGTATGCGTCAAGGCAAGGTAAAATTCAGGTACTATGCAAATATAATGTCGACGAAATATTAAATTTATATCACAAAAAAAAAAACTTTAAGTGGCTGAAGGCCTTAAGTAAAACCGAAGGAAATATTTTGAATTAAATAGAGACATCAAGTCAAAAAAAAAAATAAACAGGCAATATCGAAGCCAATTAATTAACAAAACAAAGTTGAGATAAAATTTACATAGGCATAGCCTTTGTGCGCTACTGTACACAGCCAAATATTTATTACAAACTAATTATATTTACATAAGTAATGCAGATACAAAAATATTATACAATTATATTATACACTGGTAACAAAATAACCAAAATAGTCAGGTAATCGCTTAATTACGCAAAAGAAAAGTTATAGCCGCAAAATACAATGTTATAAAATTTGGAAGGTTAAATACAATCAGTCAAAAGAGAAAGATAATTTCCGCCTTACTACTACTAAACACATACATCCAAATATAATAACGTAGCTTAATATTTATGAATATAAAATAACCATACAGTATCTGTAAGCGTAACCCAAGAATCAACGAATGCCACCGTGAGTAGTTAACGGTACTATCCTTCACCCACCCTGAAATTTTGCAACCAAATATCATAATTAAGAATCAGTCTTGTCAATGTCATACCCAATATTAATTAAAAGCTAGTTAACACCAAAAAAAAATCTGAGAAATGTGAAAATTACTACTACTGACTGTCAGAAATTTTTAACATTTGCTCAAATTACTAAAGTACCGATCCACTGACAGCCAAAATATAAAACATTTAAATTGCCGGTCTCTAACGCTATCAGCTGATATTCCAAAACACAAAATATTAATTTGAACAACCTGGCTATTATTGATTTTTTACATAATTAGTTGATAAAAAAAAATCATTAACTTCAAATTCACGGATATACACCAATAACCAGCTCACGATGGTTTTGCTTGCAAAATAACAAAATAAAATTTAACCTTGGGTCACCCTGTACCGTGTCTTAACCAACATTATCAAAGAGCAAAGTAAATGAAGCTTGAATAGCTGACAAAAAAAACCCGTATTAAAAAAAAACTCGCAAGAATTTGACCTACGTGAAGGGCAAATATGAACCCATTCAATTCTTAATAAAAAAAATCCCATCTGTACATAATTTACAGATTTTTCTTACCACGAAATGTAGCGATCTACTCGTATTTAGAAAATCTTTAATTACAGAAAAACTAATTAAAAACGTGGACGTCAAAAAAAAAATAGAATCAAAAGGAAATCAACGAAAATTAATTAAAATAGCAGTTTATCGCGGAATTCTGTGTTTTTTAAGGGTTTAATAGTGGCAAAAGGACCTTACCTGCAGTTTTCGTGTCGGGTCTAAATTAACATGTCCGCTGTCGTCGTAAAAACCGACGAAGAGATGTCGAATTTCTTCTACAAAATCAACTAAAACGGCCTCACTGGACCAACAACGTAACGCCGAAAGGGCAAATAACAAAACAAGGTAGAAGAAGTTAATTGTACCGCATTCACAGATCCAAATTTTTGGGTGTCTTTCCAAAAGACTTTTAGAATGGCGATACTGTCGACGACGCGATCAGTTTCTGAAAAGGAACCTCTGCTCCGGTGCCACACCCAATCCTTGCCAAAAATTCCAATAGCGATTTTCTTGCACAAGTGACGTCACAGGGTTGTTTCGAGGTACACTTTGGTACCCAATTATGTACAGTTCTGAAAGCTTTGATTCGATGGTATTCCCTTCCACCCCATTGGCACAATATTCTGCCAGTAAAAATTAACTTAACCAATGAACAACGGAAATATACCAACCAACAAATACATTTTTCCGTATCCATAAACCGACATTCATTAATAGTTTGTACAATTCATTATACTTTGTACAATTATTGGAAACAACTTATGATTTTCGTCAACCAGGAATACATGTAGGCGTGGATCAACATTAGAACCCTTTAAAATCAAGGGACCTAGAACTCAGAACGCAGATCCCATCGTTCCTGGCTTCGACGTTTTCCAACAACAGTCACAGAGGGCGGCTCAGGACAGAAAACTAAGATGTATGCAACAGGCTCGACAGAAAATAATTACGGCCGATTCAAATGTCAAAAATGACGTTTCACGTTTATCATGGTAAACAAATTCTAATTTATATTTATTGGCAACTATAGTTTTTAGGGCCAAATTCAGACATATTTCCTTAGGGATTAACTATACAGAAAGAGGGAAAACAAGGCTGGATCCAAGACGGAAAATTTGTAAAAATTAAATTCGAGGTTAGGAAAGATTTTGACTAAATGGAAAACAAATCAAAATAAAACGTTCAAGGAATAAGGGAATATATTCAAAAAGGTAGGTCGAAGTCTTAAAACTCAACTAATTGTTGCAACTGCTATAATAATAATACTTTAATTTCGTATGACAAAACAAACCGTAACAAGACCTTTCGACGGGCAAATTTTTTTTTTTCAAAATCTTGACTAACGTTGCTAGTGGTTGTAATGTTGAAAATATGTCTTTCCTATTTTGCAATAATATCATAAAATGGTGCGAGAAATTTTTCTGTGAACCATTTAGCGATTAATTGTTATATATGTATACTAAGAATATATTACGCCCCTTAGACAGCCTCACTGAGGACAAAGATAGTGGAGCTTGATTTGTAAGACCTCCCTACAAAAGGGGCAATTTGAGCTGTGAAACCTATCTTCCAGCGTCTTTTGGGGCCCCTTTTTATTCTTTTTATACTGTCTAATCACATAATATCGACTTAAATAAAAAGTAGTAGTAATTTTTTTCAAAATATGTATATTTTTATTAAAATAAGGGGAGGGTTGATTCCGTTTTGAACCAACGAAATGGCGATGTTAAAAAAATCTCTTTCGACCACACAGTTTTTCGAAAATATAAGACTTAGCATAATCAAATAAACGTTATTATTGTTTAAAGAGTTTTGAATGGGACTTTTTTTTGGTTTTAAAAGTTTTAGAATAAAACCTTTTGTATTGACAGCAGCCATATTTAGATATAAGGCCCTTAGCCGGTTACATAATTTTAAAGTTTAATTTCTTTTTCTAAGATAATAATAATAATATCTAAGATATTACAGGTTGTTTAAATAAATATCAACGATAGTTTTAATACCTTTATTCCAGTTTTGCATGAAAAACATATACTATACAGGGTGCAACAAAAAAAACATACAATGGTTCTATTTATTAACACTAATAAAATTATTTCTTTACGTTATAAGCTAAATATATCAATGGGCGCGAGAGTCATTTCGGTAAGAGGCGATATATTATCTCTATAAAAGGACTTTTCTAAGAATATCAGAACATATTTTCTAACTGCTGAAATCAAATATAAATGCAATGTTAAAAATAATTATGGACAAATAAAATGTTTATATTCATACTTAGCCATGCATTGCCGGATGTGAATTATAAAGTGTAGAACATATGTGATTTTATTTTATTTTTATATAATTGTGCTGTTTGCATTGAAACCTTTTATGTGTACATTTGTAACAAGTAAAATCTTCTTGTAATTATCTAAATCATTTGAATTAAATTTTACTCGTTGATTTGTAGCTAATAAATTAAACAGTCCATCAGTCAGCAAAAATTTTTCTTTCCCTATTATGAGAACGATATCATTTATTACAACTGGGATATTTCCACGAAAGAACTTAGACCCCTCTGTCCTTACACCATATTTAACAACTGATGTTTCAAGAATCTGATACTTTATCTTGTTGGCATACATCTTATCACTATGACATTCAGTTCTCAACTAAAACCTTTAATCTGGACGTGTCCTTTTATCCTTCAAAACCTCGTTATAACACATACAGGACAACGTCATGGCGTTATCCGGACAGCAACAGGGCGTTAACAGGACAGCAACAGGCAGTAAACGGACAACAATAGGGGGTTCACCGGGCGTTAACGGGACGTCACACACCACAAAGACAAGCGCCATGAGAAAAGTTAGAATTCGTTTGAAAACAGGTTGAGAATCGTTTAAGTTTCGAATAATTTTGTACCACCTGCAATAGAATGTTTGTTGAGGTTAGGTTTGATTGTTTAAGGTAACAAAACATATAAAGGACTTAGTTTAATTCTTTATTTAATACATCTAGCTACATTTCTATGGATAATTTTTCTCAGTTTTCAGTTTATCTGGAGCGTTATAAAAGTATTGGTGTGTTGTGTTTGTTCTCTGGAACTGATTGAAAATATCCAGCATTACTGCTGCCTCCCTATCTGCGCTTATACTAGGCTCTTGTTTGTCCACAAACCTCGTGTGGTCTACGGATGGCATCATATGTTTTATAACTTTACGGGTGGGATCGTAAATTTCTCCTTCAAACACGTTCCAAAAATGAATGTTGCCTCCTATGTCATCGTAGAAAATCTTTCCGCATTTTGGTTCTACATGTACATTATATTTTTTCGCCAGTTCCCAAACCATTAAAGTTGCAGGTAAACAGGACCCATAATACTTGTTTCGACTAAATACTTCTTCAATGTTGGCAAGAATCATTTTTAATATTTCCGCCATGTTAATCGCTTGACGATTGGTGGTATACTAAACATTTCTTACCGAGTTATTCTATTTAGATTACAAATTTCGTCTGCACCACTACCTTCTTCGTGCCTCAGCAGACGTTTAGGAATAAAATCGACATCCTCGTAGATTAAGGTGCGCATCAAGATTTAGGAACCAAATGGGTGCTTGGAATGTCTGAATTTGTGTAACTAACGCTTCGATGACGGTTTTGGTAAACTACTCCACTAAATCTCCTCGTTTAGGCAACCCCATTTCCATCGTTTTAAAGTTCTTTTTTTCTTTTCCAGAATTAAAACTAATATAAAACTCTATCTTGACTATATCAGGAGTTCCACTTAATGCAAATTTTATCTGTTTTAACTCAGCTCGAAAACAACCTAAAAGTGTTGCACGAATATCTCTCTGTCTGCGATTTTAAATATTTTTGCTCTGGCTGAACTGCACTCTCGACTATGGCCTTTAATAATTCATATGTTGCTTGTTCATATTGCCCGACATCTTCCTGATCATAACTATAAGTTTCAAAGTCTTAATATACGATGCTCTTGCGATCTTTTCTGCGTTTACCACCAACTTTATATCCATCCTTGTCTAAACATATTTCACATTTTTCCTTTAGCTCTGGTTGACACTCGCTACAATCACAAGCCCTTCCCCAAAATCATTCTTGGAGGATGCTTCTGCCCTGTTTAAAAGGAGGATTCAAAACGCGCTGAAGAAAGACGATTCCTTGAAGGTTAACGCTGTGTTGTGTGGAGAATTTAAAATTCAAAAGGTTGATAAGGAATTGTGTGAAAACAAGTATCTAAACACCGCTAACGCTGCTATCTATAAAGATACAAATTTAGACCTATGGTTTGTCGAAAATATTATACATCCTATATTAACTAACTTAAGTGAATTTCAGGAAAAAGACTCCAATTGGGCGCTATCCCGCGTCGTTAACTTAATGATTAGCATAAACAAATTTAATCCATTACGAGTTAGAAATTATATCGAGCTTCCAAAGTCTATTGCCCGAAGAAAGGCTTGTATTAATGTACAGAACAGTGGTGATTTGTGTTTTGCTTGGGCAGTTGTTTCCGCCGTGCACCCCGTTAACAAGGATTCTAATAGGACGTCATCATACCCAAACCCAAAGGATGTGCTTAATTTAACGGGGATACAGTTCCCCATGACGATACGGCAGATTCCGCGATTTGAAAAACAAAATGAGAACTCTGTAAATGTGTATAGATTAGAAAAGAGATCAAAGAAGAACTTTAATATCATACCCTATAATTTGACCAAGAATAAACTAGAAACGCATGTAAATTTACTTCTAATTCAGGATGATTACGTAACCAAGGATAGCTACAATGATCTGTCCCCAGTTAAGCTTCATTACGTTTGGATAAAAAATATGTCTCGTCTTTTGTCTTCGCAGTTAAGTAAAGAACTCCACACAAAGTTCATTTGTGACCGATGTTTACATTACTTTCGTTCTGAAGAGAAATTACGGTTGCATACCAAAGATTGTTTAAAACTAAACAATGGCACCACCATTCCACAAGCTCCAAAAGAAGGAAAGAAGTGGGTTGAATTTAAGGATTTTAAGTACAAGGAAAGGCGCCCTTTGTAATATATGCTGATACCGAGTGTTTGCTGGTTCCTGAAGCAGATGACGCGAAGAAAAATACCCAAAATCTGCAAGAACATGCACCCTAGAGTGTTGAATATTACGTTAAATGTCAGTATGACGACGCATTATCATTTTACAAGTCATATACTGGAAAGGACTGTATGGAGTGGTTCGTAAAAGAGCTTCAAGATTTTGCAGAAGATGTGGAAACGGTGTTTTTATGCGATTTACCCATGGATAGCATAACACCCGAGGAACAAGAACAATTTAATAATGCTACCATCTGCCATATATGTGAAAAGTCTTTTGTAGCCGGAGATAAAAAGGTTAGAGATCACAATCACTTCACGGGGAAAATAAGAGCCGCCGCCCACGAGGTTTGTAATCTAAATTATCAGGATGACCACCATCCCGGTCCTGTTTCATAACTTGAGTTGTTATGATGGTCATATGGTTATTGAAGCTTTAGCTGAGGTAGAGGGGCATATTGATATTTTACCTGTCAACACGGAGAAATATATATCTTTCACCAAACATATTCCAGACAGCTTAATTAAATTCCGATTCGTCGACAGTTTTAGATTTGTGTCGTCCGGATTGGATAAGTTGGCTGCAGATCTCTTTGATTATCCAATTCTTAAGTCAGGATTTGAGAACCTAACAAAAGAGCAGTACTCGCTGTTGTGTCGAAAGGGCGTATTTCCATGCGACTTTATGGATAGTTGGGATAGACTTGAAAAAGATACACTACCAAAAAACTTGAACTTTACAATAGCTTGAGCGATTCCTCGATCTGTGATGAAGAGTATGCACATGCACAAAGAGTGTGGAACGGTTTTAACTGTAAAACAATGCGTGAATATTCAGAGTTGTATATGAAGACTGATATTCTACTGTTGGCTGATGTATTTGAAAAATTTCGCAACACGTCACACAAAACATATGTGTTGGACCCAGCATGGTCGTATACTTTACCTGGTTACGCCTGGCAAAATATGTTGTTTCAAATGCAAAGATCAAATAACACCAAGCTCGAGCTTTTAACTGAACTAGACATGATATATTTTATTGAAAAGGTATTCGCGGTGGACTAAGTCAGTGCTCAAAAAGGTATGCTGAAGCTAATAATAACTTTTTACCTGATTATGATTCTACCAAGAAGGACTCATATTTAATGTATTACGACAATAATAATCAATACGGCTGGGGATGTCGCAGTATCTACCATACGGAGGATTTAACTGGTTATCTGACAGTGAAATTTCTCAACTGAATATTCGAGATGTTGCCGATAAGGCAGATATTGGCTATATTTTGGAAGTACATTTGGAAATACCAGAAGCACTTCATGATAAATTTTCCGATGTCCCACCCTGTCCACAACATGCAACACCAGAAGGATCTAAAAATGAAAAACTTTTGGCAACGCTGTATAATAAATCCGAATACGTTATTCACTATAGAAATTTACAGCAAGCTTTGGCATTGGGAATAAAAGTAACAAAAATACAGCGTGTTTTAAGTTTTAAGCAGTCGCCTTGGTTAAAAGAGTATATTGACCTCAACACTAGACTTCGTCAAGCTGCCAAGAACGATTTTGAAAAGAATCTGTTTAAATTAATGAACAACGCAGTATTTGGGAAGACCATGGAAAACATTCGAAATCATTCTAATGTAAAATTGATAACTAAATGGGATGGTAGATATGGCGCAGAAGCTTTAGTATCAAGGCCCGAATTTAGAAGTAGTACTATTATAAGTGAAGATTTAGTTATTATCGAATTAGCAAAAACTAATATTTATTTCAACAAACCAATCTATGTGGGTATTAGTATTTTGGACTTGGCCAAGACAACCATTTATGACTTTCACTATAATTATATGAATAGGGTATTTGGGGATCGTTGTCAAGTTTTATATACTGACACAGACAGTCTTATTTACGAAATTAAACATGAGAACGTTTATGATGATATTAAAGAAGATTGCCATCAGTATTTTGATATCAGTGATTACCCTGAAAATAATGTATATGGTATTCCGAAAGTTAATAAGAAAGTTCTGGGTATGATGAAGGATGAAAACAATGGTCGAATTATGACACATTTCATTGGACTTAGATCAAAAATGTATGCAACTAAAGTTCTGTACACACCTGAAGAAATAGAGACATCACGTATTAAATTGGAGAATGCTAATAAGGAACGTGCCGATATAGATAGAGCATTGGCGAACTTGGGTTTAACAAAAAACATTACGGGTATAAAAAAGTCTGTAATAAAAGCCGATATTACATTTGAGGACTATGTCACCTGTTTGGAGACATTTACCGAAAAATGTATTTCACAAAAACTAATTAGATCTAGACAACATGAACTCCACACAATACAGCAAACTAAAATAGGATTAAGCCCCCACGACGATAAAAGAAGAATATCGAAGACTACACCTACTACATTACCTTGGGGACATTGTAGCATAATGGAGAAATAGAGTCAAGAAGATGAACAATTTTTACTTGCTGATATATAAAACATTTTAAAATACTTGGAAATATACATTGTAAATATGTTTGGTTTTAAAATATAGAGATGTTTAAAAGTTTTTCGTTTAATTAAAAACTATGGTTTTTGCTTTCAAAATTTTAGTTTTCATCCATAAAAAAAATCGAAACTGGAGCGCGCTTGAGGGCTCAGTTCACGCCTGGCAGCTCTGTTAGGGTGTTATTTTGCACTTTGTAGCGTTTCGCTACAACGTTACGTAAATTTAATTATAAATTAGCATATTAATTTAAAACATTTAATTTTAAGTTAATATTTGGGTACTATTGAGTTATCTAGCGCATTCGCCAGATATATATAAGTTAGTACCGTACTTCTGAAATGATTTATATGACGTCAAAATATCGTGAAAAATCAATATATTGGAGTTTGCGTATCTGTTCTTTGGCAGAAATTTGGTCGTTTAGGTAAATATGCATATACAATGTAGTTTTTGAATGCTATCCTTTTTTAACTTGGAATAAATCAACATCAAGGTACTATTTCAGAGTGTTCTGAGCGGAATGTTCAGAAAGACTTCTTTCCTGTTGCTAAGAAGGACACTTCCTGCAAGTCCGTGTGTGGAGTGAGGTATTTTACACACGTGAACTATTCCTTATCCCTTTTGGGCTTTTGTATCTTAAGTTTCCTATTATAGAATGGTTCTTTAATGTCTTAAGGGTTTATATTACCTAATTAACAGATTTTTGGACACTGTGCTAATGCTGAATGATGAAGATTGTCTATTAGTCGTATTCCTCCATGCCTTCATTCTTCGTTCAGGTATGTTAATTATAAGCCAGTTTTTTCATGATCATCTTTTGAAAATTCGTTTCTTATTTCAGTTCATTCATTAGAATATACCTTTATCTACCTTCAAGTTCCTGTATTTTCGACAAGAAATGCCTATTTTGATTCAAAAACTCTCAAAAATATTTTGAGGTAAGATACCTTCAACAACGTGCAATATGCCATTACTTATTGTTTTTTATTGTTATTCTAGAGTTTTTTTTTTGGGGTACACACCAGTGTACAATATTCAAGTACGTCTTTCCTCCTACCTACTTACGTTTCCTGCCTGGATAACACGTATTTCATGGTTAGTTCCTGAGAAATTCCGAACAAACTTTTGTGGATCATTTCCTGCCAAAGAAATATGCTGATAGCAAAGGCCAGTATATTCCATGTATTTGCATAATTTAACATCAGTCTAATATGATCTGCAATGCGTTAAATATTTATTTTTATGGTTTTTATGCGTATTAATACCTAATTTAAAATTATATTAATTTCATAACTTTCTCTTATGTAAAACTTTTCTGATTTGTTAGTGTTATATTTTTTTGTGCGTGTCAATTTGATTGATCAATCAACCATTCGAATGCGTTAATGCGTAATTAAGTTGGGGTGGGGGTATTTGGGAATTTATTTTCTGCAATCAGAAATGTTATTTGTTTAATTATTGACCAATAACTTATTTTTTTAATTAAAATAAGTATTAATATACTTGTTAAATTTAGTCAATGGTAATCTGCTTTTTATTTTAACATCTTCTTTTCTAAGAATTCATCTCCCAGTCTGGGGGTTCTTTTTCACTTAAAGCAAATTATACAGACTGGGTGGCGCCTTGTTAGAAAAGTGAACCACACTACTAACTCATAACCTAGTGCTCACCGATGAACAGCTGCCGTCGCTGGAACGTTCAGGAATATTATATATTGTATATTACTATACAATATATTTTATTTTTGTGAAAAATAACGTGACAACTTGTTAATACCTTGGCTTAATAAGTATTATAAATCTTACTCTCAAAAATAGTCATCAGTATAATGTTGAATTTAAAATTGCTAATATTGGTTTTACCTTTGTATTTACCAATCACAAAATAAGACCGACCGGAAGCCCTCATACTTTACACCGACATTATTTTAACTTGGAGAATTATACCTGGTGGTGCAATAATTAGTTATATTTGTCTTTTATTTTTTACCTCTCAACGTTTTTTATCGCCCGTCCTCATCAAGATGCTGAATTTAGCATTCCAAATCCTGATCTTTGTGTACATAATGGCAGTTGACACATTGAAGATGACAGGTGACAGCTGACATACTTTTACACATGTCTTAAGACGGCATCCTCAACACGTTACCAATATTAAATTTTTATTTTGCCGTTTGACAAGTGACAGTTGACATATTGAAGATGGAAGATGACAAGTAGCATATTTTTCATATATCGTGACGGCTGACGTACTTTTACGCATGTCAAGATTTCTTTTACACGCCTTCTGACATCATTCCCAACACGTGACCTATGTCAGTTTTTAATTTTGACATTTGACAAGTGACTGAGGGTACTCGTCAGTAAACTTAACAGCCCCATCGTTAAAGTATATGTTTCGTTGTTACTCAATAACTTATTATTTTGAATCTTTAGTGGAACATTTCCAATAAAGTACTCGCTACCATCAGTTCTAAATCCCATAATGTTTTTATCTACCATTTTTGGTACTCCTGAGTGTGCAGAGTGTTTCACTATTAATTCAACCTAACACTACCCCAACACTAACCTAACACTACTCTAACACTACCCTAACATTACCCTAACACTACCCTAACACTACCCTAACACTACCCTAACACCACCCTAAACAACTCCACAACACTATCTAACATCCCTATCAGCCACATAACAACACCTACACCACGTCGACATAACGCAAACACCTACACAACTATAAGACAAACGTCACACTTCGGTATCAAAAAAAAACACATCACACCGACGACAGACACACAAAGACAAACACCATGAGAAAAGCTCGAATCCTTTGGAAACAGAACCTGTTCTATTTATAGCCTGAGGCTGCGGATTGTTTAAGTTTCGAATACTTTCATACCACCGACTACAGAACAGTTGTTGAGGTTATGTTTGATTGTTTAAGGTAATAAAACGCGCTATTTGTTAAATTTTTTATTTAAAATCAAAAATGATACATTGTGAAGTACTTATGATGATAAATAGAATTAAATTTTAGTTTTCGAAAAATTTCCACGTTTTCCCCCAACCACTGTTGACCGGGGAAATATTGTAGCATACAAATCTTGTACTTTAACTCTTTTTTCCCCCGAATAAAACATTCAAATTTTTGAGATCATTTTTGCCCTTTATCGGTAATTTTGTTTGATTGGATTGAATGTACCCAGTTTAATTCGTGCTCTATAAAACCTCCTATGTACTGTTTGGCAATAACATATATCCTCTCCTCTTCAGGGTGAGTAAATTTCTTAAAAAGTGGGGATATTAAGCGTGCCTTATCAGTTTTGAAAACACCTTTACCATAAGAAGCTGACATGCAATTCTTTTTCTATAACTTTCCTCGCCATCTGCGTCTCTTAGGTACAACAATTAAAACAACTTAAACATCTAACTGCACACCACTCAACCGCCCAACCGCTCAACCGCTCAACAACTCAACCGCTCAACCACTCAACCGCTTAACCGCTTTACCGCTCAACAGCTGAACCGCTAATTAAACAGATTTTGTTTCTAGAAACCACTAAAAAACATACCCTGTTCTGGTAAAACAGCTAAAAACAGACCCTGTTCTGGAAAAAAACAGCTAAAAACAGACCCTGTTCTGGAAAAACAGCTAAAAACAGACCCTGTTCTGGAAAAACAGCAAAAAAAAACAGACCCTGTTTCGGAAAAAACAGCTAAAAAACAGACCTTGTTTCTGGAAAACAGCTAAAAAACAGACCCTGTTTCTGGAAAAACAGCTAAAAAACAGACCCTGTTTCGGGAAAACAGCTAATAAACAGACCCTGTTTCTGGAAAAACTGCTCCCGTTTCTGAAAACAACTAATAAAAACCATTATGAAACATTTCGAAACCTGTAGTGAACCACCTTTAATATTAATCCGTTCTGAAAAATATATAGCTCTTTAATAATCTAATACCCTAGTATATTTAAATTTTTACATCTTCTCCTATACCGTTTTGAATATCTAATAATATTATTCCATGCACACCTCTTATCATTTTTTAATCAGCTAATTAATTATTAGTAATTTTTTATCTAATAATAGTCTTTCCCACTAAAAATATCCTTAATATTCTACCCCAACTCATCTAACACGATGGTGGACTGAACGGTTGCCGAAAGAGAAAATCTTTATTTTAAAGTTTGATAAGTGACAGGTGACAGTTGACATATCTTAAATGACAGGTGACAGCTGCCATGCTTTTACGCATGTCCTCTAACGTCATTTTGAACACGAGACGTATGTTAAATTTTTATTTTGACGTTTGACAAGTGACAGGTGACATCTGACATATCTTAAATGACAGGTGACAGCTGACCAATTTTTTCTCCTGTCTTATGACGCGATTTTGAACACGTGACTTACGTCAGTTTTAATTTTGACATTTGACAAGTGACAGGTGACAAGTGACAGGTGACATTTGACATTTGACAGCAGACATGCTTTTACGCATGTCTTATAACGCCATTTTGAACACGTGACCTACGATAAATTTCTACTTTGACGTTTGACAAGTGACAAGTGACTGTTGACATATCTTAAATGACAGGTGACAGCTGACAAAAATTTTTCCTTTGCCTTAAGACGTCATCTTTAGCACGTTGCCTATGTTAAATTTCTATTTTAGCGTTTCACAAGTGACAAGTGACAGTTGACATATCTTAAATGACAGGTGACAGCTGACATGCTTTTATGCATGTCTTATAACGCCATTTTGAACACGCGACCTACGTTAAATTTTTAATTTAACATTTGACAAGTGACAGGTGACAGTTGACATATCTTAAATGACAGGTGACAGCCGCCATGCTTTTACGCATGTCTTATAACCATTTTGAACATGTAACGTATGTTAAATTTTTATTTTGACATTTGACAAGTGACAGGTGACAGTTGACATATCTTAAATGATAGGTGACAGCTGACATACTTTTATACATGACTTACAACATAATTCTCAACACGTGACCTATGTCAAATTTCTAATTCAAAATGAGGGCTCTTATAGCTGCAAGCCTATATCTCCCGAACTCAATACTTTATTGGTACTCGAGCGAGATTGGCTAGAGCGCTGATAGTTCAACATACAGGTCCCCGGTTCTAATCCTAGCATGGGCAAAATAAACAAAAAAAAGTTTTTGACGTCATCATGAAATCCTTAATAATAATAATATTTAACGGTGCAGCGTCGGAGTTGAAAGATGGAAAGTTTGGCTGTTCGAAGATACCCATTAGAAGTAAAATTAATGAAAAAGTTTGTGACGTCATCCCGATGATATATTTCGTAAAAAAATTATCTGAAGTACGCCGGATTTATAACTTTAAATTCAAGACGGAAAAAATCAATATACCTAAACAGCGTAAAGTGTAAGACGATGCACTACTAATCCAAAGGTCCCTGGTTCTATTCCCACTATGGGTAAAATAAATAAAAAAAGTTTGTGACGTCATCTTGTAGAAATAATTGTAATATTTCACGGTGCCCCGTTGGAGTTCAAAGATGGAAAGTTTAGCCGTTCGACGATGCCGAGACCCACTAGAAATATGTTACTATACCCTAATAGCTGAAGGCAAGGTTCTGATCCTCAAGATGGCGTTAGCAGCAGCAGCAGGATCCAGTAGCTGAGGCCCAAGTAGTTGATGTCCGAGTAGTTCATACCCAAGTAGCTAACGTCCAAGTACCTAAGAAGACGGACGTCACGTCTGAGGCGTCGCGACGCCTAATTTTGGACCACGCCCTGTAGGCGTCGTGTACCAAAAAACACCAGAATGAACGTCCATAAGAAAATACATGGAATTTTGCGCCAGAAGCGGTGCTGCTTATCTACTTATGACGTATGACAGATGACATATGGCAGATGACAGTTGACAGTTGATAGATGACATATGACAGATGACAGTTGATAGATGACAGATGACAGATGCCAGATGCTCGCGCAGCTTGATGCGCGCGCAGTCGCGCATGCGCAGTCCCTCCGGAGGACGGAGGATGCTGAACTACTCTTCTCCCCTGCTTACTAACAATGTTTTGTGTGGAGATCTTTTTACGGACACAATTTTGTTTTTTTTAGTTTTACACAATATCGGCACAATTTAATTTTTATGTTCTGAGAATGTTATTCTACTACACCCACCTTGACAGGTGTACCTACATAAATTATCAACATTTATATGTTGACAGAATATATGAAAATGTGTCCTCAGTCCTCTCAGTAGATAAGAAGCAAGAGTTCTGGTCCAAAATCCCATGTATTTTCTTATGGAGGTTCATTCTGCATTTCAAGGTCACCGACACTTTCAGGGCGGGGTCCAAAATTAGACGTCGCGACGCCACAGCAGTGACGTATGTCTTCTTAGGCACTTGGACGTTAGCTCCTTGGGCATGAACTACTCAGGTATCACTGGGGGCATTAGCTATTGGGGTATTAGCTACATCGAGCATTGTGAAGACTGATAATTGGCTATCCTGCTGCTTTATGTCTTCGGAATTCGAACCTGGATCCTGCTGCTGCTGCTAACGCCATCTTGGGGATTTGAACCTGGCCTTGAGCTATTGGGATATATTAATATATTTCTAGTGGGTCTCGTCGTCGAACAGCCAAACTTTCCATATTTCAACTCCAACGCTGTACCGTTAAATATTACAGCTTTTTCTTCAAGATGACCTCACAAACTTTTTTCTTATTTATTTTACCCCCGTGAGAATCGAACCTGCTACCTTCGGATTAGTAGTGCATCGTCTTACACTTTACTCTGTTGAGGGATATTGATTATTTCCGTCTTTAATTTAATGTTATAATTTCTTCAAGATGACCTCACAAACTTTTTTTTTATTTATTTTACCCCCGTGAGAATCGAACCTGCTACCTTCGGATTAGTAGTGCATCGTCTTACACTTTACTCTGTTGAGGGATATTGATTATTTCCGTCTTTAATTTAATGTTATAAATCCGGAGTACTTCAGACATATTTTAGGAACTATATCATCAGGATAACGTCACAAACTTTTTCATTAATCAACCTCAACAAATGTATTTCGAGCAGCTTGGATAATTCAACGCTTAACGTTCTTATCAAGCTGGTTAAAAGGAGTAGACATAACCGTTCAATCGTCAAAGCGCTCAACCGCCCAACCGCTCAACCGCTCAACCGCCCAACCGCTCAACCGCTCAACCGCTCAACCGCTCAACCCCTCAACCATTCAACCGCTTAACCACTTAACCGCTAATGAAACAACTAATAAATAGGTTTTGTTTCTGGGGGTATTCGTACTTGCTAATATATAAACAATATACAGACTATTTTCTTCGAAAATATACTTGTACTAATGTTGCTGCTAATAATCAGACATTTATCCGCTAAAAAATGAGCATCCAGTCTATCCCCTTTTAGGACTGAATTTAAAATAAAAAATTTCGTCCAAAATCTTTAATAACAGCAAACGAACAAGCTATAGTTATTTTATGATGGCATCATAAGACATCTGTGAAAGTATATCAGCTGTCAGTTCTTCGATGCGTTACCTGTCACTTGTCAATCGACAAAAATAAAATTTTAACATGAGACACGTGTTAAGGATGGCGCCAGACATCGTTTAAAAAAGAACGGTGTCAGTTGTCCCATTGGTTCCGAAGATATAGATTTTTGCTTGAGGATGGGTGATAATTTATAGGGTTTAAGGTATTATGTGCCTACGGATCTGGATTTAGAATGCAAAATTCAGCATCCTGACGAGTGCGGGTGATACAAACGTTGAACAGTAAAAATAAAAGACTAGAAAAAAATCGTAACTAATTATTGCACCACCCGGTACAGCTCATTCTCCAAGTTAAAACAATGTTGGTGTTAAGTATGAGGGCTTCCGGTTGGTCTTATTTTATAATTGTTAAACACAAAGGTAATACCAATATTAGAAACTTTAAATTCGACATTATACAGATAAATATTATTGGGAGGCAGATTTATAATACTTATTAAACCAAGACATTAACAATTACAAGATAACACCTTAACAGAGCTGCCAGACGTGAACTGAGCCCTCAAGTGCGCCCCATTTTCGATTTTTTAAGAATAAAAACGAAAATTTTGAAAGCAAAAACCATAGTTTCTAAATAAACGAAGAACTCTTAAACATCTCTTTATTTTAAAACCAAACATGTTTACAATGTATATTTCTAAGAATTTTAAAATGTTTTATATATCAGCAAGTAAAAATTGCTCATCTTCTTTCTTCTATTCCTCCATTATGCTACAATGCCCCCAAGGTAATGTTGTAGGTGAAGTCTTCGATATTATTCTTTTATCGTCATGGGGGCTTAATCCTATTTTAGTTTGCTGTATTATGTGGAGTTCTTGTTGCCTAGATCTCATTAGTTTTTGTGAAATACATTTTTCGGTAAATGTTTCCAAACAGGTGACATAATCCTCAAATGTAATATCAGCTTTTATTACAGACTTTTTTATACCCTTAATCTTTTTTGTTATACCCAAGTTCGCCAATGCTCTATCTATATCGACGCGTTCCTTATTAGCATTCTCCAATTTAATACGCGATGTCTTTATTTCTTCAGGTGTGTAAAGAACTTTAGTTGCATACATTTTTGATCTAAGTCCAATGAAATGTGCCATAATTCGACCATTGTTTTCATCCATCATACCCAGAACTTTCTTATTAACTTTAGGAATTCCATATACATTATTTTCAGGATAATCACTGGTATCAAAATACTGATCACAATCTTCTTTAATAACATTATGAACGTTTTCATGTTTAATTTCGTAAATGAGACTGTCTGTGTCAGTATATAAAACTTGGCAACGATCCCCAAATGTCCTATTCATATAATTATAGTGAAAGTCATAAATGGTTGTCTTGGCCAAGTCCAAAATACACATACCCGCATAGATTGGCTTGTTGAAATAAATGTTAGTTGTTTCCAATTCAATAATAACTAAATTTTCACTTATAATATTACTACTTCTAAATTCGGGCCTTGATACTAAAGCTTCGGCACCATATCTACCATCCCATTTAGTTAGCAATTTTACATTAGAATGATTCCGAATGTTTTCCATGGTCTTCCCAAATACTGCGTTGTTCATTAATTTAAACAGATTCTTTTCAAAATCATTCTTGGCAGCTTGACGAAGTCTAGTGTTGAGGTCAATATACTCTTTTAACCAAGGCGACTGCTTAAAGCTTAAAACACGATGGATTTTCGTTACTTTTATTCCCAATGCCAAAGCTTGCTGTAAATTTCTATAGTGAATGACGTATTCGGATTTATCATACAGCGTTGTCAATAGTTTTTCATTTTTAGATCCTTCAGGTGTTGCATGCTGTGGACAGGGTGGGAGATCGGAAAATTTATCATGAAGTGCTTCTGGTATTTCCAAATCTACTTCCAAAATATAGCCAATATCCGCCCTATCAGCAACATCTTGAATATTCGGTTGAGAAATTTCGCTGTCAGATAACCAGTTAAATCCTCCGTATGCTAGATCCTGCGACATCGCCCAGCCGTATTGATTATTAATGTCGTAATACATTAAATATGAGTTTTCCTTGGAAGAATCATAATCAGGTAAAAATTTATTATTAGCTTCAGCATACCGTGTTGAGCACTGGCTTAGTCCACCTCGAATACCTTTTTCAATAAAATATATCATGTCTAGTTCGGTTAAAAGCTCAAGCTTGGTGTTATTTGATCTTTGCATTTGAAATAACATATTTTGCCAGGCGTAACCAGGTGCAGTATACGACCATGCTGGATCCAACCCATATGTTTTGTGTGACGTGTTGCGAAATTTTTTCAAATACATCAGCCAACAGTAGAATATCAGTCTTCATATACAACTCTGAATATTCACGCATTCTTTTGCAGTTAAAACTGTTCCATACTCTTTGTGCATGTGCATACTCTTCATCACAGATCGAGGAATCGTTCAAGCTATTGTAAACTTTAAGTTTTGTTGGTAGTTTATCTTCTTCAAGCCTATTCCAACTATTCATAAAGTCGTATGGAAATACGCCCTTTCGACACAACAGCGAGTACTGCTCTTCTGGTAGGTTCTCAAATCCCGACTTAAGAATTGGATAATCAGGGAGATCTGCAGCCAACTTATCCAATCCGGACGATAAAAATCTAAAACTGTCGACGAATCGGAATTTAATTAAGCTATCTGGAATATGTTTGGTGAAAGAGATGTATTTGTCTTTGTGGGTAAAGGTAAAATATCAATATGCCCCTCTACCTCAGCTAAAGCTTTAATAACCATATGACCATCGTGACAACTCAAGTTATGAAACAGGACCATTATGGTGCAGTCATCGTGATAATTTTAATTACAACACTCGTGGGCGGCGGCTCTTATTTTGCCCGTGAAGTGATTATGATCGCTAACTCTTTTATCTCCGGCTACAAAGGGCTTTTCACATATATGGCAGATGCTAGCATCATTAAATTGTTCTTGTTCCTCGGGTGTTAAGCTATCCATGGGCAAATCGCATAAAAACACCGTTTCCACATCTTCTGCAAAATCTTGAAGCTCTTTTACGAACCACTCCATACAGTCCTGTCCAGTATATGACTTGTAAAATGGTATTGTATCATCGTACTGACATTTAACGTAATACCCGCCGCTGTAGGGTACATGTTCCTGCAGACTTTGCGTATTTTTCTTCACGTCACTTACTTCAGGAACCAGCAAACACTCGGTATCAGCATATATTACAAAAGGTGCCTTTTCCTTGTACTTAAAGTCCTTAAATTCAACCAACTTCTTTTCTTCTTTTGGAGCTTGTGGAATGGTGGTGCCCTTGTTTAGTTTTAAACAATCTTTGGTATGTGAGGGTAATTTATCTTCAGAACGAAAGTAATGTAAACAGCGATCACAAAGGTGCTTTTGACCATTTGCTTTACTAAGTTGCGATGACAACAAACGAGACATATGTTTTATACAAACGTAGTGAAGCTTAACTGGGGACAGATCATTGTAGCTATCCTTGGTTATGTAATCATCTTGAATTAGAGGTAAATTTACATGTTTCTAGTTTATCCTTGGTCAAATAATAGGGCAGTATCTGAAAGTTCTTCTTTGACGTCTTTTCTAATCTATACACATTTACAGAGATCTGATTCTGTTTTTCAAATCGCGGAATTTGCCGTATTGTCTTGGGGAACTGTATCCCTGCTAAATTAAGCACATCCTTTGGGTTTGGGTATGATGAAGGCCTCTCAGAATGCTTGTTAACGGGGTGCACCGCGGAAACAACAGCCCAAGCAAAACACAAATCATCACCGTTCTGTACATTAATACAAGCCTGTCTTCGGGCAATAGGCTTTGGAAGCTCGATATAATTTCCAACTCGTAATGGATTAAATTTGTTTATGCTAATCATTAAGTTAACGACGCGGGATAGCGCCCAATTGGAGTCTTTTTCCTGAAATGCAAAGTCCGTTAATATAGGTTGTATAATATTTTCGACAAACCATAGGTCTAAATTTGCATCTTTATAGATTGGAGCGTTAGCGGTGTTTAGATACTTGTTTTCACACAATTCCTTATCGGCCTTTTGAATTTTAAATTCTCTACACAACACAGCGTTAACCTTCAAGGCATTGTCTTTCTTCAGCGCGTCCCTCCTTTTAAACAGGGCAGAAGCATCCTCCAAGAATGATTTTACATCGGCATGCTTGAGATTAATGACAATGCCTGTCCTAATTCGAGATTGGAAGGCTGAGTAAAACTTCGACAGCTTTAAACATTTCTCTAAACCCCTTAATTTGAGCCACACATGCCAACAAGTTGTTTTTCTCTCCTACTCCTGAAGCGTTCTTTAATGCAGTATTTATTAATTTTGAAGCCTGGACACAGTGTTTTAGGCCATCCTTAATTGCATTCTTATTTCCATTAAGCGAGGGGCTGTAAACTGACGTTTTGATACCTTCCACCAGTTTATCAGCAAAAGACATTCTGCAGCTGGAACAATATTTAACGATAGAATACTAATGACTGGAGCTCGCACGTCTACTCTCTTGAACGCACACAACCTTAATGAGCTTGAGCCTAAATTTGATCCCTATTTATAACCTCGGTCCTGTTTGTTAAAGCAGAATTTTAGGGTGCGTTCAGAAAATAGGGTGCGTTCGGAAAACTTACCTTTAATGTGAAGCCAAGGATTAGTATGCAGTAAAAGTTTAAGATAAGTATAGGGCTAAAATATTCTGTTTCCTAAACTTTGGTCAATTAATATAAACTATCTGTAACAAAACAAACAGTTATGGGTTTCCCAATCTTAAGTCTATCTCTCTCGTACTTACCACAACACAAAGGATAAATGTAAAAGTTTCAAGGTACGTTCAGAAGCTGGGGTACGTTCCGTAAATCTACAAATAATTACAAAAATATTTGAGAAAATTCTAGAACATTAAATTAGCGCTCCCTCTCCCCCTCTCTCTCTCTATCTCTCTTACATGCCACAACAAAATGGATGGCCGTAAATCTTTTAGAGTACGTTCAGAAGGTGAGGTGCTTTCCCTAAATCGGGAAATTCAAAACGAAAGTACTAGAATCTTCGAGAAAATTCTAGAACATTGAACTAGCCTTTATCGTTCTTACTGGGATTCTCCAATCTAAATAATGGTTGTTTGGAACAACCAACACTAATACCCTAAAAACTCTTGTTATTCCTACTTACATATTAACGAAGATTTCAGGTTGAGCAGTTAGACGTTTAAGTGGTTTCCTGAAACAGGGTCTGTTTATTTGTTGTTTTTCGATGTTTCCTAGTTGTTTCCAGAAACAGGATCTGTTTTTTTAGCTGTTAAGTGGTTGGGCAGTTAGACGTTTAAGTGGTTTCCTGAAACAGGGTCTGTTTATTAGTTATTTTTAGATGTTTCCTAGTTGTTTCCAGAAACAGGGTCTGTTTTTTAGCTGTTAAGTGGTTGAGCAGTTAGACGTTTAAGTGGTTTCCTGAAACCGGGTCTGTTTATTAGTTGTTTTTAGCTGTTTAGAAGTTGTTTCCAGAAACAGGGTCTGTTTTTAGCTGTTTATTAGCTGTTTTCCAGAAACATTGTCTATTTTTTTGCTGTTTTAGCTGTTTTCCAGAAACAGGGTCTGTTTTTAGCTGTTTTGGCTGTTTATCAGCTGTTTTTCCCGAAACAGTCTCTGTTTTTAGCTGTTTATTAGCGGTCTTTAGCTGTTTATTAGCTGTCTTCCAGAAACAGGGTCTGTTTTTAGCTGTTTATTAGCTGTTTTTAGCTGTTTATTAGCTGTTTTTTTTCAGAAACGGGGTCTGTTTTTAGCTGTTTTTTAGTTGTTTCCAGAAACAGGGGGTCCGTTTCTCTAGCGACGATCTTAGTCAAGATTTTCGAAAAGTTTTTACGCTGACAAAATTTACGCATGTCTTATGACGTCATTTTGAACACGTGATGTATGTTAATTAATATTTTTACTGTTTGAACTGTAACTGAACCTTAAAAAATCTACAAAGAACAGAAATGTGTTAAATGCAGTGGCGGCTGGTGAAATTTCGAAGTTGTATATCTCTGTTCCTACTTACAGGTCCCGTACCAAATTTAGGGGTTTTAATAGTAAGCCCACTGGGAATGTTTAGGTAAAAAAAAACATTTTGTAATTTGCGAAAAAAAGTTAAATTTTTGGTGTGCCCCTCCTAAGAAAAAAATGAACACGTCTAGGTATTTTATGTATTATTTTTTTACACAAATTTTACATCATTTTGTCGATAGTTTTTAAATTTTGAGGGAAAAAAATGTGTTAGTAGAAAGCTATAGTCATTTGAATTTTTTAAGCCTAAAACATAATTTAAAAAAAATATTCAAATGACTGTAACTTTCTACTAACACATTTTTTTTCCCTCAAAATGTAAAAACTGTCGACAAAATGATGTAAAATTTGTGTAAAAAAATAATAAATAAATACCTAGACGTGTTAATTTTTTTCTTAGGAGGGGCACACCCAAAATTCAACTTTTTTTCGCAAATTACAAAATGTTTTTTTTCTTTACCAAAACATTCCCTGTGGGGTCACTATTAAAACCCCTAAATTTGGTACGGGTCCTGTAAGTAGGAACAGAGGTATACAACTTAGAAATTTCACCAGCCGCCACTGGTTAAATGTATCAGAAGCCTATGTGAGTTTGAAAGAAAAGATTCTATATGGTTTTGTTCAAGATGTGGCATTTCACAATCCTACTTTAAATAAATTCTGTAATTATTTCTTTGTTTTATTTTTTACTACGTGGACATTCCACAGACTCCAGCTCATGCTTTTCACCTACACTCATTGAGTGACAACCTCAGATTGACTCAGCAGCCTTCATTTTTCAATACATGTTACAGTAATATTTAATTTCTACGCCACTGAGAGCGTCCGCACATCTACAATCAACTTTGGCATCACAGAGGCATTCTGCAGGCTCTAGCCCACTTTTTCACCCTACACTCAATGAGAGACAACCTCGGATAGACTCAGCAACACTTAATTTTTCATTACATGTAATTGAAATATTTCATTTCTACGCCATTGAGAGCTTCCGTACGGGTCTACAATCAACTTTGGCATTACGTGGACATTCAACAGACTCCAGCTAATGCTTTTCACCTACACTCATTGAGTGACAACCTCAGATTGACTCAGCAGCCTTCATTTTTCAATACATGTTACAGTAATATTTAATTTCTACGCCACTGAGAGCGTCCGCTCGGGCCTACAATCAACTTTGGCATCACAGAGGCATTCTGCAGACTCTAGCCCACTTTTTCACCCTACACTCAATGAGATACAACCTCGGATAGACTCAGCAGCACCTTATTTTTCATTACATGTAATTGAAATTCAGATTCAGCGTCTACTAATGATTCTCTTCCATTTGACACCACCCGCGTACCACCATTATCTACGATAAGCTAGTTAGCGAACCATTGATGAAACTGAAGAACCAACTTCATAGTCAGCGTCTACTAATGCTCCTCTTTCGTTTGACACCACCCGCGTGCCACCATTATCTACGGTAAGCTAGTTAGCGAACCATTGATGAAACTGAAGAACCAACTTCATAGTCAGCATCTACTAATGTTCCTCTTTCATTTGACACCACCCACTTCTGTTCTGCATCCACACCACACTGTGTATGCGCATGCGCAAGAAAAGTGCCAACCCAATCAAACCCAACTCCCGGTACCGAGTTAACCAGAGCAACCCCAACTCTTGCCGCCATTATCTACGGTAAGCTAGTTAGCGTAGTAGAGATATATAGGGTGTTCTGCATCCACACCACAATGTGTATACGCATGCGCGAGAAAAGTGCCAACCCAATCAAACCCAACTCCCGGCACCGAGTAAACCAGAGCAAACCCAACTCTCGGTACCGTGAATTGGGGTTGACTTATGTGCACAATTCTCGCGCATGCGCAGCCGGTGTGGTGTGGGAGAAACCCCTATATATCTCTACTACGCTAACTAGCTTAACGTAGATAATGGCGGCAAGTGGGTGGTGTCAAATGAAAGAGGAGCATTAGTAGACGCTGACTATAAAGTTGGTTCTTCAGTTTCATCAATTGTTCGCTAACTAGCTTACCGTAGATAATGGTGGCACGCGGGTGGTGTCAAATGAAAGAGGAGCATTAGTAGACGCTGACTATGAAGTTGGTTCTTCAGTTTCATCAATGGTTCGCTAACTAGCTTATCGTAGATAGTGGTGGTACGCGGGTGGTGTCAAATGGAAGAGAATCATTAGTAGACGCTGAATCTGAATTTCAATTACATGTAATGAAAAATAAGGTGCTGCTGAGTCTATCCGAGGTTGTCTCATTGAGTGTAGGGTGAAAAAGTGGGCTAGAGCCTGCAGAATGCCCACGTCATGCCAAAGTTGATTGTAGACCCGTACGGAAGCTCTCAGTGGCGTAGAAATGAAATCTTTCAATTACATGTAATGAAAAATTAAGTGTTGCTGAGTCTATCCGAGGTTGTCTCTCATTGAGTGTAGGGTGAAAAAGTGGGTTAGAGCCCGCAGAATGCCTCTGTGATGCCAAAGTTGATTGTAGACCAGTGCGGATGCTCTCAGTGGCGTAGAAATTAAATATTACTGTAACATGTATTGAAAAATGAAGGCTGCTGAGTCAATCTAAGGTTGTCACTCAATGAGGGTAGGTGAAAAGCATGAGCTGGAGTCTGTGGAATGTCCACGTAGTAAAAAATAAAACAAAGAAATAATTACAGAATTTATTTAAAGTAGGATTGTGAAATGCCACATCTTGAACAAAACCATATAGAATCTTTTCTTTCAAACTCACATAGACTTCTGTTACATTTAACACATTTCTGCTTTTTGAAGATTTTTTAAGGTTCAGTTACAGTTCAAACAGTAAAAATATTAATTAACACACATCACGTGTTCAAAATGACGTCATAAGATATGCGTAAATTTTGTCAGCGTAAAAACTTTTCGAAAATCTTGACTAAGATCGTCGCTAGAGAAACAGACGCCCTGTTTCTGGAAACAGCTAAAAAACAGCTAAAAACAGCTACAAACAGACCCTGTTTCTGGAAAACAGCTATGAAACAGCTAAAAACAGACCCTGTTTCTGGAAAAACAGGTAATAAACAGCTAAAAACAGACCCTGCTTCTGGAAAACAGCTAACAAACAGCTAAACACAGCTAACAAACAGCTAAAAAGCAGACCCTGTTTCTGGAAGACAGCTAATAAACAGCTAAAAACAGACCCTGTTTCTGGAAAAACAGCTGATAAACAGCTAAAAACAGCTAACAAACAGACCCTGTTTCTGGAAAACAGCTAATAAACAGCTAAAAACAGACACTGTTTCTGGAAACAACTTCTAAACAGCCAAAAGCAACTAATAAACAGACCCTGTTTCAGGAAACCACTTAAACGTCTAATTGCTCAACCGGAAATCTTCGTTAATATGTACTAACACATTTTTTTCCCTCAAAATGTAAAAACTGTCGACAAAATGATGTAAAATTTGTGTAAAAAAATAATAAATAAATACCTAGACGTGTTAATTTTTTTCTTAGGAGGGGCACACCCAAAATTCAACTTTTTTTCGCAAATTACAAAATGTTTTTTTTCTTTACCAAAACATTCCCTGTGGGGTCACTATTAAAACCCCTAAATTTGGTACGGGTCCTGTAAGTAGGAACAGAGGTATACAACTTAGAAATTTCACCAGCCGCCACTGGTTAAATGTATCAGAAGCCTATGTGAGTTTGAAAGAAAAGATTCTATATGGTTTTGTTCAAGATGTGGCATTTCACAATCCTACTTTAAATAAATTCTGTAATTATTTCTTTGTTTTATTTTTTACTACGTGGACATTCCACAGACTCCAGCTCATGCTTTTCACCTACACTCATTGAGTGACAACCTCAGATTGACTCAGCAGCCTTCATAAGATATGCGTAAATTTTGTCAGCGTAAAAACTTTTCGAAAATCTTGACTAAGATCGTCGCTAGAGAAACAGACGCCCTGTTTCTGGAAACAGCTAAAAAACAGCTAAAAACAGCTACAAACAGACCCTGTTTCTGGAAAACAGCTATGAAACAGCTAAAAACAGACCCTGTTTCTGGAAAAACAGGTAATAAACAGCTAAAAACAGACCCTGCTTCTGGAAAACAGCTAACAAACAGCTAAA